>BMAU01006097.1:0-502500 GCA_019973935.1 Trichonephila clavipes | reverse complement strand
AATGTTTTATTATTAGTCGCTATTTTAGGCTGTATTGAAACAAGATGCAATGTAAAAAAAACATTTGCGCATTTTATTTACAAAAGGGAATATATTTTATAATGTTGCATGCCATAATCTTAAAATTAAAAGATGAATTTTGTTGTTTGGTTTGCAGAGTTTATATATATATATATATACATACATATATATATATATATATATATATATATATATATATATATATATATATATATATATATATATATACTGCTCGACAGTGAAAATGCAATACCAAGAGGCAGTGGTTCGAAAGGGATGAAATTCGGGCAAAAGACAGAGACAGCAAGGAACAATAATTGATGTTTATTTCGAACCAATATTCAGGTTACACAATGCGCACGGCATTGACTCAGTAGGATGTAGAACCACCGCGATGCACGAAGAAACACGTCTAGGTACAGAGTCAAAAAGAGTGCGGATGGTGTCCTGATGGATGGTTCTCCATTCCCTTTCAACCATTGGTCAAAGTTGGTCATTCGTACGAGGCAGGGGCAGAGTTTGCAAACGGCGTCCAATGACATCCCACACATGTTCAATTGGTGAGAGATCAGGAGAGTACGCGGGCCACGGAAGCATCTGTACACCTCGTAGAGCATGTTGAGAGATGCGAGCAGTGTGTGGGCGGGAATTATCCTGCTGAAAAATAGCATTGGGCAGCCCCTGAAGGTAAGGGATTGCCACCGAGCGCAGCACATTCTGCACGTAGCGTTGAGCATTTAAAGTGCCCTGAATACGCACTAGAGGTGACGTGCTATCATACGCAATAGTGCCCCAAACCATGATGCCGCGTTGTCGAGTGGTAGGGCGCTCCACAGTTACTGTCGGATTAGACCTTTCTCCATGGCGACGCCACACTCGTATGCGCTGACTATCATTGAAAAAACAGAAGCGTGGCATCTGAGAACACGACGTTCCACCATTCCGTCATCCAACTCGCTCTAGCCTGGAACCATTCCAAGCGTGCACGTCTACGCTGTGGAGTCAATGCTAGTGTTCTGAGCAGACGCCATGAGTGCAGGCCACTTTCAACCAATCGACCGGAAATGGTTCTGGTCGATATTGGGACATCCAGGGTGTCTTGCACATGCTGAAGAATGGAGGTAGACGTGGCTTGCGGGGCTGCCACCGCTTGGCAGCAGATGCGCCGATCCTCGCGTGCTGACATCACTCTGGCTGTGCCTGGACCCCTAGAACGTGCCACATTTCCCTTCGCCAACCATCTTCGCCACAAACGATGCACCGTGGACACATCTCGGATGGTATAAGCTGCGATTTGACGAAGCGATCAACCTTCCCTTCTCAGCCCGATCACCATACCCCTCGTAAAGTCGTCTGTCTGCTGGAATTGCCTCCGTTGACGGCAGCCTGGCATTCTGTGCTATACATGTTTCCTCTGACACAAGACAAACATTTTTACAATTACTTTCCGTAGAGAAATCACGGAACGAAGTTGGCCACTCGCCAACTTCTTTTCCCTTTTATCGTACGCCACGTGCGCAGTAGAGCTGCGCATTTAACATCATTAGCATAACTCAGTGACGTCAGTCTACCCCTGGAGGTCTGACCACTCCTTCTTGGTGTTGCAATTTCACTGTCGAGCAGTGTATATATATATATATATATATATATATATATATATATATATATATATATATATATAATATATATATATATATATATATAAGCAAGGTGTTGCCGAATTCAACAGATAAATTTAGAGGTGTGATAGTAGGTTGCTTGGGAATAGCAAATCACCATAGAGCATGGGGTCGCAAACCACGTTTAGTCGGAGTAATTTGCAAAATAAAAGTTGTAAAGGGTGTGATGTTGAGTGAAAAGGAAGGGTGCAATAAGAGGTAATCAATGCATTATTAGTTGCAATATGAACGATGTATCACAGATCTACGCCAGAAATGCAACAAGTGTTTGCCATAGAAATTGTTCAAAGTTGTGACCATGTAGATCACCGACGAATTAAGAATTATCGAACGCGCTTAAGAAACTCCGGTGTGTTGTCTATGTCAGCTGAAGCGACAACGCTCTGTGATCGTGAGATCCATCCAGTCGTGAAAGCACCAACATCTTCTTCACAAGTGATTTCGGGTGGCTCTAGAAGAAGAAATCCGGGGATCGGGAATACTAAAGGCCTTATCACACGTACATGTTTCGAGCAATTTTTCGTCCATTTCGTGCATTTTTTACTCAGTTGCCACAGCAACGACTCCGAACAACTTTTCCCTAGTGAGCTGAAAAAGTTGCTCGAAATAAAAGTTACTTAATAAAAGTTACCAGCCACACACAATGGGGTTCTTCGGTGTCCTAAGTCATAAACAAGGTGGTGGTAAAAACAGTTCCCGCTTCATCAAATGCATCAGATTCGGCGTATAATATTTCAGTGGTGTATAATATTTTAACGGCGTATAATATTTTAAACAGAATGGTCCTCTATTTCTGTTTACGCCCTTCAACAAAAGCGGGAGCAAAAATAAAAGAAATAGTATTGGACGTTCGTTTTCTGAAGCAGAAAATCGGCGAGTAATTTTTCAATGAGGAGATAGAGTGCGGCTGACGTCAGAGCATGTCATTTTGTTTACGGGAACCCTTCACCCTCAGTTGGGTGAAAAATTGTCCTAAACGGTTGCTCCAAATATACATGTGAGACAGCGCCTTAAGCAACGTGTTCACTGCATCCAATCCACCACTCTGGATAAATCGAAACATGTGCTGGTGCACCGTCGTGCATAAACCACACGTTCTGGTGTGTATTGGCCGGTACTCTTTGGAGCAATTCCAGGAAGACATGTAGAAAAACAAGGTGTTTCGTGCCATTGAGATGTTCGGTTAGCATATGTATATACCCTCGTTTATTTGGTCACTGCCCTTATGTGACTCATCGTCCTCCCGAAGACTACTTTTAACACGATTTTCACCGACTAAACGTGGTTTTTTCAACCCAATGTTCTACGGTGATTTGTAGTTCCCATACTGCCTACTATCCTATCTAAATTTGTCGGTAGAATTCTTCAACATCCTGCATATGTGTGCATGTAAATAAATATAATTTGTACATTATGTCGAATTTCTGATTAACTAATGGACAGATGTTAATGAAATTTGCTTTAAATACTATATTAAATGATATTTGCTAGAGCATTTATAGCACAGAAATAAATGTACTATTCAAATGTTACTTTACGAATGCATGATTGTAAGAACAGTGCAGGGATGTCCAAAATCCACATTGTGATATCGATCTTAAAGTGAGTCTAATATGGGTGTGGACCCTCTCATAGTCAGAAGTCACACAGCGGGACACCATTTTAGATAGGGGGAAGTTAAGGAGTCCATGTGGAAGTCGATCCCACTTCTGTAGCAAATCAGGGATAGTTCTCGGAAAATAAATGACGAGAGGCAATTGTTTTCCGAAGAACGTCCCATGTATATTCTATATTGTTGTTAGGAGATCTATTGACCAATTGAAGTTGCAAATATCCTCTCTTCTCAGGTAATCTTCCACCGGCTTCGTCATGAGTGGACGAGTGTTACTGTCCAATAACAAAAACCCATGATCAACCACACCCCTGAAAAATCGCACATTGGCCTCTAAGATCTCCTTTGTATACCTCGTAGGAATCATGGAGTGTTTGTCAAACATAGGCAGGGGTCCGTAGTTGTCCAACACAATACATTCCCAAACTATGGCACCTTTACTACAATAATAATCCGTTTCCCTGACAAGGGAGAGTTTCAACAAATTTCTGGACTACCAACAAAGTAAAGTGTATCGATTCGTGAAATTTCAAAGTATTTCTGTTAAATAAAAGACTTTTACATGCCACAATTTTGAAGAGTCTTAAATCAAATACTATTACAAAATTTTTGAAAACGAAGAAAACACAAACATTATTGAAACATCATTGAGAAGAGAAACTGAAATAGGATAAGAATGCCATGTCTTGGGAAGACGAATAGAAACAAATTATAGTTTCTGATGAAAATATAAATTAACCTTGATGGTCCTAATGGTTAAACAATTATTTCAATGATTTGAGGAAGGAAGCAAAACAATGTTTAATTTGACAGATAGGAGGAAGACCAATAATGGGATAAAGAGCTTTAACTCATGATGAATTGTGTAATCATGAATAATTGTGTGCAATTTATAATGTACTTCGGGAATAAAGACACTATCTAATATCAAGCTATACCATATGATCATCTGATAATATGCAGACTTTCACTAGGTTGTGTTAACTTGATATTTTAATCGAATAATACTACTTGGAAAGCATCTAAATCTACCCAGGAACAGTTTAAAAAGACATAAAGAATGTGTTGTCTTAAATTTTTCGAGTTAGTGCTCTATGGAAAATATTTGGAGTATATTATGCCTCAAAATTTAATCCAATAACAAACAGTTTTCCTCTGCCAATGAAGAGGAAGAAACCATTGTAATAGAGAATGGCATATTATTTCTGAAATAAAGCTGAACGATCTGATTATTTTAAGCAAAAGGCAATGTTTGAGTCCTCCAAAAAATGGTTCAATAACGTATAAATATTTATACTAATTTCATCTCTATGGAAAAGTGGTTTAAAAATTTGTTAAGAGTATTTCTCATTTATTTCTAACATTCCTGTTAAAAATTATTTATTGTATTATTTAAAATTAACCTAATAATACTGATTATAATAAATATGTCATAGTGTATTATTTCATGCGTTTGAACTCTAATTAGAACCCTTAATTATTCCATAATTAAAGAAAACTAAAGTGCTCTTACAATTTATTAAAAGTCTACAAAGGCTTATTTCATGCAATACATTATTTATTTATAAGTTCTGAAATAAAAGAATATATGTTAGTCTATAAATCTTTTACAGCATTTCTACATTCTATTTTCTGATTCTCAGCGTGAAATAAATTACATTCATTAAAGGATATCTAGAAGTGAACTGTGTGGAAAACATCCCATGCAATGTCTGGTATGCGTCTATAAATGTTATATTTTGCATTTCTATAAATGTAGTCTGCAATAGTTCCCACAATGCAATATATCTCTATAATATATGCGTACCCCCACACACAATACTCTATAAATATCCTGCATGGTCATAAACTTCTTAGCTAGCTATGTATATGTTTGAAATTAAAGCACTGTTTACGTTCAATAATGTATAGGATTAAACTAATTATATTATTTCCTGTATTCGTGAAACAACTATTATAATACGCCAATCAACTATTATAATACTGAGAAGTGAGATTTGTCAGTTAGTTTGCTTTCATTATTCAAAAACTATTGAATAATTTCATGTTTGTACTTAACTATTTTCTGTTTGACTATACAAATGATCGATATATAAATTATTTATACATATAAAAATCGCTTTATAGATTGGATATTTTGCACATAAACATTTATAAAGTGAAATTATGCCTCAAATTAAATTTTATCTGTAATCATAGGAATGATGTCATGATTTTGCGGGTGTTAAGGTTATGAATAGGAGTTCTCATTTACTCAATGCCTGTTTGTATGAAATAATGGTGCTACTACATGCTTAAATTTAAATAGAATTTTGTGGCGTAGTAAGAAATGGAAATTTGAGAAGTGATAGAATGGTTTGTGTCCTAGCTTTTAACTATGACTCAAAGTTATAGATTCTGTATTATGAGCTGCCTTATAATACAGAATTAATAGCCTTGCTCTATTTCTTAAATGCATCAATCATCATCATCCACGGAGCAACAGTGCAGAATGTGGCAAGTCCAGGATGAACCAGACGTTTCCAGCCACCTCTACTTTCAGCCAAACTACTCAAAATTCTTAGTTTTCAAGATCAAAGTTTTAATGCATCTGTCCATTGAACTGTAGGTCTTTCTCATTTAGTGTTACAGTCTAGCCAAAAAAAATTCCTTTATAATGTAACAGCCATTCATACGGATAACTTGCCCAGTCCAATCTTCCTGTTCAGTAATCGAAACAAGTAATATTTTTACGGGTTAAATTGTTAGCCCAGACCCTAACCTCAGCCTGAAAGAGCAATTCCCTGATATAATCCCAAGTTGCAAGAAGCTCGGTTATAGACCCCAGATTGGTAAGCTACATCCATATCCGGTCACTGCACGGGTAAATGCATCAATTATTGCGTGAAATTGCGATAACATTGTTTCATGGCAAACTATAATTTTCTTTTACTATTAAAGAGTACAAAAATGTCTTAGAAGTACAAAGAACTCGTTAAATGAAACTATGTTATGTCTTTGGAAAGTTTTTTTTTTTCGTTCAAAAAGTAAATTTACAACCTAGATTTAAATTAGAGAAATTCAAAATGGTTTTGATTATTTAATTATTATATATATATATATATATATATATATAAATGTGATGTATAATTATTTATTGATTGAAATAATGTAATGTAATGTATTTATTTTATTTCTATACTATTTAAAGTTATATTCTTGATATTTTCTAAAAGCGTTTGCTTATCATATGAGATCCGCATATTTCTTTTCCTATTGAATGTGCAATATACTATGTTGCAATACTTTTAAAACTATCGTAATGCCTTAAAGAAAAACAATCCCTAAGTTAGTTTTCTTACGGTAATCTTGAATCCACTGAATTATACAATAAGTATAAAAAATGACATTTTTAAAATAACCCTAATCATTGCTATAATTTACATTTATAACTGAACAATAAGTATATAAATTTGTTTTTATGGCTGATAACAAAAAAAATTGTTCATTTTTACAACAAACTTTTTCCTCTGTTACATCATGATGATTCGTTAAAACTAACTGGATAAAAAACATTTAATTAATATTAAGTATATGAATATAAGCATTTATTGTAATTAAATAACTTAATTTTAAACATTTTTTCCGAAAAAATTAATTAGATATTGAAAGAAAAAGAAGAACCTCGTAAATGTATAATTTAAATAAAATATATGGAAATAAAATACTTGTGTAACTTTAATAAACACGCAATACTTTATGCATTTTTTTTTGCTATGTACGAAAATTAAATGTATTATATTTTACCCAGACTACGTAAAAAATGGTGAAACATTTTTTGGGGATAGCAATAATTAACAATTACTGTCCAACCTAACTAAATGGAAATACATAAGCACACTAGACATTGGTAACTGATGAATTGTTTGAAAAATGGCGAGAAATGAAGGAATATGTCAACTAAAAAAAACGAAGTGTGTATCTGTCAACTAATAAAAGCACATCTGTCACGCACTGAAGATCCAATGGTACTCACAGGTGTTGCCTCTTGCTAGGAATAATGGTTATTGAATTACGTTCTTCAAGAAGATCAAAATCTTTTAATGATTAGAATGGGATGTTTAGAGAATTATGATTATACCCCATGTCAGATGCCGCATTCTTTAAATGAACTTACTAAAAACAGTGATTTCTGTCGGCATATGTCTTGGTCACAGAAGTTTTACACACAAGGTGGATCAAGTCCCTTCAGAATTTTAAAGGACTATATGTAATTTTTTTTTATATTTTATAAAATAGAGAGCATTCACTTACATATGGTATTTCCTAATGATTAATAAAGATATATGCTTTAAGCTTAGAAGAGGCTTTAAGCAAAACTGTCCGCTATATGCTCTCTTTATTCTGACAAAAGGAACATTGATTTATATAGTAGAGTTGCAAAATTTTTAGCATGTGTCTTTATGCATTCTTTCGTAGTTAAATTGCCTTAATTTTATAATTCTGAAAAGCAGATCCCTCTGCCCCCACACATTCATTTTCGAAAAGTTATTCAAATTATAGAATGATTTTCATCCCTATTTGAATACATATATACATAATAAGTATTAATGTATTAAATTGTCAAAAGTGTATTAAAACAGAGCAATAAATATTATTACAAGGCAAAAGAGGGGTTAAAAATAAAGTAGTATTAGTAGCATAATAGCAAATCGTTAGCTTTAAGAATTAAGATTGTAATGTTAAACATATTGCTTTAATGCCAGCGGAACTACCCTATTTGCCGATTCCACACACACACACGCGCGCGCACACACACACAAGTGTTTGTATATGTTACTGTTAAAGTGTATAACTCAGTTATTTCATAGAATAACTAGGTATTTCAGGAAATAACTGGACAAGTCATTTAGAGTATGTAACAGATGAAACAATTCATACCTTACCTAGTTATTCTGTGAAATAACTTGTTATTCTATGAAATAACTTGTTATTCTATGAAATAACTAATGATACACTGTTAAAGTGAAATATAAATAATTTCAAAATTATTTTATAAATTAATTTATCATAAATAGAGACTTAATTGTCTTAACCTTTTCATACATTTTGTTTACACAACAAATTCTTCCGCTTACAAAAAGAAAAAAGGAATAAAACATATGTCAGGACTACCAGGTAGCTAAAGGGGTTAAGCCAGTGTTTCTCAAAGTGTGGGGCGCGCCCCCCTGGGGGCCGCAATATTCCTACAAAAGGGCGCTAGCATATCGAAAATTTAAACATTTTTTTAAAAAAAATAACCAGAAAGAGAAGTAAAACAAAATGCTTTCTTCCATAATAAGAGAAATACACAACACTGATATAATTTATGTTTATCATCTGGCGTTTTTCCGCCATCAAATAGCTATCTTTGATCCGAAAATCAAATTAAAGAAAAAAAACATTTTGTTTAATTTGCTGTATTTCCTCAATGAGAGATTTCTTTATTATGTTTTAACTTAAAATATTACTCGTTAAAAGAAAAAACGAAACCCAGACCCTGAGAAAAATTCTAAGATAAACAATTCATCACTATAATTATTATTGAAATACTGTACATTAATTGTAGAAAAAGAAAAGGAAGACATGATTCACTTTTCAGCCAGGCTGCATAATACGTTTGCTAATCATTTGATTGACCTTCAAACTTGTGGTATGGTTAGATCTACATTAGAGTTCTGCCCCATCTTTTATGCGTTTGCTTTTAAATTAGGGAAATTGAAAATAATAAAGAGTTTTACGATATTTGGAAAAGAATTGATTGATTTAACATTTCTGTAATATTAGTGAAAAGTGTCTCTGATTTGCGTCCTTTATTATGGTCTTGCACGTTTGAATCATTTTAGTTCAGTTTTATTGGATTTTTTCTCAAATCATCAAAGAAAAATTGAATAGTCCTTGAAAGCCGGTAAGTCTACTTTCTCTTAATTAAATTATTCACTGGAATTCCGATTTTTATCGTGTACAGAAAAAATAATTATAAACAAATGATTGGGGTGACTGAGTCTCCCCGCACTACCATTAGCGTTAGTATCGAATGCGCGCCTGCTCCCGGGTTAAAACATTTTGAAGTCTTCTTACTTTAAATATTAAAAAGTAGCACAATTATTCTTCATCGTAATTTTATATTATTTTTTTCATTATTTAACATTAATTCTAAATGCTGATTATGTGAGGTTTAAAATTACATTTCTTTTAAACAGTTATTTACAATTATAGCATTTATCTAAAAAAAATCCTTTTACATTTTTGTGTACAATGTCGTGCACGCAGTTTTACTCTTCTTACAGTTCAGCTATTATATCAAGAATAATGTTTTATTTTTTTAAAAAATGAACTCTTACTAAGAGCCGGTGTTTCAGCAAGTATACGTTTACAGTATCAGTACTGAAGATTATACTATTTTATAAATATTTTCTTATTACAAAATTAAGAACAAGTTTAATAATTATTAGGGACTTTCATGGGCTTGTCTTGTAGAGGAAATTTTTCAAAGGAAGGTTTATAATATCAGAAATTGACACTTAGAGTTATTTTTCTATATTTAGTTGAAATCTATATTTTATCTTCAAAGCAGCCACCGCAGAAAATCCAGTTTAACAAAGGTAGGATGTTGAAAATGGTAATAGTATACGAAGTGCTTTTGTTTTCAGTACAGAGAATTCCTCATCCACCTCTACCCAAAATTCAAAGAGCGATTTATTACAAAATAGCCTATTAATTTTTCACTGGATGTAAAATCTATGAAGATTTCTTCTTCGGAAGTTGAGAGCCCTTCTGGAGTATCTTGAAATAGATCCCTAATCCACTCCTAACTTGCTACCAAGTTGTCCTCATCCAGAAAATACTTTTTAAAATTCTTTGCTAACATAGCTAAATGATTTTACATGTTTTAAAAACAACTTTCACATGTTGTTCTTTAGATTTGTAAGTTTTAACACATAACGAGCTGAGGCTTTTTTCCTCATCATTTACTTCGGTAGTGATAAATCCAAAATTTAAGTATTTTTGAGAATATCGCCTTGAAATTATTTTTGGAACCATGTTCGTCTGTGTACTTGTTGATTCTTTATTATCATCGAATGTTTGCTTACGACTTAAAAATGTATGTATGATTTTGTTTTAATCTACTGCCGTAAGTACTTAATTACCGTGTGTGTGTGAATTACAATTAACGTGTAAATTAAAAAAAACCGAACATTCAAGCTAGATTCGGTAGCTATAGGAGTATTGAATCAACCAAAAATGACTGGAATTGTACGAGGAAAAGCATTTTTACATGTTTGCCCAGACTCACGCAAACGTACCCTATAATGCCAGATGTAATGGATACGATAGAGAGCAACATAGACTAGACTATTTTTCTAATGACATTTGCACTTTGAGAAATGAATGCTGAAGGAAATATATCTTTAATTAAATATATCATTTTGCGATCTGTTCCAATTTAAAAATTAGAGAAAGAAAAATAACATAATAATAAGTAAGTAATATATGTATATATATATATATATATATATATATATATATATATATATATATATATATATATATATATATATATATATATTAAGTAATTTTCTTAAAATATATATATTACTTAAAAGTTACATATACACAAAATTTAATATACTTATCGTATTCATTTGTACGGTTTATAATTAAGATCGTATTGTAACTTTAGCGTCTCTCTCTCAAAGTGCATTTTTAATGCAGTAAATACATTATTGTTGTACTGGGGGGGGGCGACAAAAATTATGATTGAAAATTGGGTCGCCAGCACTGAAAGTGTGAGAAACACTGGGTTAAGCTTAGACTTCTTGTTCTTAGGGCACAGGCAGTTGTCTACGGCAATCTCTAAAAATACATTTTATCCCAATTTGCGAATGACTAATTGATAAATAGTAAGGAAAAGCAGATGATATAATTTGTTATTGCTCATATTGCTAAGATTAGTAAAACAGAAATGAGAAAAAATAAAATGCATGTGTTGCAGAGATAATTATATTTAAATATTATATATATAAAAAATACATTCTGTGAAGAAAAACTGTATCCACACATAAAAACATTGTGTAAACTTTTTCAAACAAGATTGTAAGAGAATATTAAAATAAATTTTATGAAATACCTTTATTTTACTTTTAATTATTTATTAATGCAAGGATTGATGTGATGACACTTTGAATTTTGGTTTAAAATTGACTAAAAACAACTAGAACCAGTTCAAAGGACTTTCGAGTGCTGTATTTCATGCTTTAATGATCAAGTGAGAGATCGTTATTCTATAGAAAACCTAGTTAAATCTTAGAATTCAATAATTTTATATGCTTTAACTGACTTGTCTATTTATTTCCGGAAATACTAATTATTATCTGAAATAAAGGATTTCACACTTTAACGGTAACATATATAAATATATAAATATAAATATATATATATATATATATATATATATATATATATATATATATATATATTCTTTTTTGTAATTCCTTTTTTGTATTTTTTTATAAATTCGATCTTCATGTTTGGCTTTTATATTTTTATTACATTATTTCTTGTTATGTTCATTATCTATTATTTCTTGTATTTGATATATTATACAAATTTCCTTTATATATATACAGAATGTATGTTATGTGCGGTTATAATAGATAACAAATGTACATGTAATTTTTATCTGTTTTATGATAAATTACAGTATTCAAGAGAAACATTTAAATCTCGATAAGAATTAAAATTTATAAAATTGCAGATAATTACCTAAATTTTCCAACGTGTAATTATTGCCTACAATAAAAAAAATAAGAAACATGTCATAGAAATTAGTGATTATTTGTAGCATTCCAAATCAGAAAAAGCTCTCATAGTTTTCTTTAACGAATTGGATAATTATTTTAATGCTCAAAAATTAAAGAAGAAAATTGCTAATTGTGATAATAATTTCTAAAAAAAAAGGGGGCAAAATAAGTAGGAGATTCATTTCTCGATAACAAATAACTGGTATTAATGAAAACTTTTTGTCAGCCTACTCTTTTTATCGACATAAAATATATAGGTACCATTTCCGTAAATTATTGAACTTAAAAACGAATATACTCGCTATATTATTAAAACTACATAAAAACTAATTCTACTAAAATAAGTTTTATTTCTCTTTTGTTTTAGTTTCTAAAAGTAAATTCTCACGTGACGAATCCCTAAATTATTTTAAGTAAATCACATAAATAAGTACTGAATTAAATTTGCAAGTTTTTTTTTAAAATTTTATCAAACATGCTTTTAATTTTCTACCGGTTATTATTTACGAAAGTGAATCATCTTCGTGAAACTGAATTACAGTAATTACTTGTTTTCGTAAGTAACGATACATTTATTAAGTTGTAAGAAAACATGTCTTATAAACAAAGCTTATGTGAACACACAGCACAGCGAGAGAAAAAAAAAGAAGCTGCAGCCGAGGCATGGGAAAACAAAAGAAAGAGTTCTTTTTTGCTAACGTCTTTTTCTTCTACCTTTATTGGTTAATCTGCTTCGACCGATATCGGATTTTTTGTGCTGCACGTCGCGCAGACAACAGCCTGTGCCCCAAGATCACGTGGTCTAAGCTTAACCCCTTTAGCTACCTGGTAGTCCTGGTGTATGTTTCTTTTCTTTTTTTAAGCGGAAGAATTTGTTGTGTAAACAAAATGTATGAAAAGACTAAGACAATGAGGCCTAAAAAATTTGTCAAACAAGATCAGTTTTTTTTAAATATTTCTGCTAAGTATTCTTTTAGGCGAAGTGAGCCACAATTTAACTGTATTTTACTTTCTGTGTATTATTGCGTTTAAGGTATCTGACTACCTTCGGAACAATGATTTAGAAAAAGCTTATAAATGGATAATTTTGATATTTAGACCCACTTGCACTAGAATACCAGGTGTATGCGTATCAAATGAGACGATTGCTAACAGATGTCGTCACGCATATATGCAAACAATACGAAACCGTGACATGTGATTTTTTTATAGTTTGATCTTTGATACTCATGTTTAGTTTACATTTGGACGAGTTTCAGCATGCATTGTATTTTTTACTGTGTTGAAAATGTCGAATTTTACGCCTTTCGACTACGATTTGCGGACAGCATTAATTTTTTGTTACCATCTGAAGAAAACTGCTGCCGAATCACATCAAATGCTTGTAGATGCATACGGTGGCAATGCTCTGAGCCGTGCGCAGTGCTACAGGTGGTTTGAAAAGTTTCAAAATGGTGATTTCGATGTGAGAAACGCGAGGAGCGTGGCAGACCAGCAAAAAAATTTGAAGATGCTGAATTGCAAGCATTACTCAATGAAGATGATGGCTAAACACAAGAATATCTTGCATAACAATTGAATGTTGACCAGAGCACTGTTTTCCGTCGTCTCAAAGCAATGGGCAAGATAATAAAGGTCGGCAGATCGGTACCACACGAGCTAACGGATTGTCAACAGGAAAACCGAAAACTCGTGTGCAAAATGGTGCTTGCCCGCTACAAACGCAAGTCATATCTTCATCGTATGATGACAGGCGATGAAAAATGAATTTATTTTGAGAATCCCAAGCGTAATCGATCATATGTTGACCCCGGAAAGCCGTCCAAATCGACCGCAAGGCCGAATCGCTTCGGCCGCAAGACAATGCTGTGTATTTTCTGGGATCAGGAGGGACCAATCTATTATGAGCTTCTCAAACCCGGCGAAACCGTTAATACTGATCCCTACAAGCAAGAATTACTTAATTTAAACGATGCTATACTCGAAAAATGCGAGCAATACAAGAAACGGCAGTACAAAGTGATTTTCCTTGATGACAACGCACCTAACCACCATGCTAGACCGACCAAGGACATCGTTAAGGCGTTCGACTGGAAACCCTTAGCACATGCGGCTTATTCGCCAGACTTGGCTCCTTCCGATTACCACCTATTTGCATCATTGGGACAGCATTGGCTGACCAGCGTTTCACTTCTTACGAAAACTTCAAATCTTGGCTTGATGACTGGCTGGCCTCTAAAGACCGATCATTTTTTTGGCGTGGTATTCACAAATTGCCCAAAAGATGGGGAAAATGTGTAGCTAGCGATGGATATTATTTCAAATAAAGAAATATTAACAGTTTTCCCAAATGTATTGTGTTTTTCTTTAAAACAATCGTCTCATTTCATATGCATACACCTGATATATATGTAAACTTGTTTTAAGAATATTATTACAATGAAAAATGAATTAAATACAATATTTTGGCAAGAAATGAGCTTAGGAATACCTTTTTTTCAAAACGTTCTCCTTTTATGAAAAATGCTTCTATAATACTAATATTTTGTTTATATAAAGCAAAGATTTCTCCAGAGGGCTTGAACTATGATTTTCGTAAAATTCATATTATTTTTAGAGTTACTACCAATTGAAAAATTATTGGTGCTTATTTCTTAAAATGTTTCAACTCTGTTGTATTAAAATACGGTTAAATCCACTTCTAATTTATATATTTTAAAAATCCTACTTCAGGCTATGTATAGAGATCTGAGCTATATATAGGCAAAATATTATTATTATAGAAGCATTTTCCTTAAAAGGAGAATGTTTTGAAAATAGGTGATTCTATGTTCATTTTTTGCCAAAATACATATATATTGCATCTAAATAAATTTTTAATGTCATAATATTCTTTCAATAATTTTATACATGTATTGTAATATAAGTGACACTAAATATCATAAAACTATCCATTTATACGCTTTTACAAATCAACAGTTCCGAACGTTGTCGGATACCTTAAGATGAATTTACCAGTCAATCTTTGTATTTTAAAAAGAAGAAAACATGCGGCAAAAAGTAACTTAGACTAATCTCCAAAAGTTATTTCTAAGTTTATATCCGACTATTGCCATTTCCACAGCTTTAACAGTTATATTACACTATTGTTGCCAGAAATAAAGTATGATTTCAAAAAAAAAATATACAATCTCTTCCAGAGGAAATTAAATTATTTACTATTAATATTCAGTCAAGTTAAAATATTTAATTCAACAATATTAAATTTATTCATTGATGAAAAACATTTTATAACTTTAACAAAAAGGAATAATATGAACATCTGAATATGTACATTTCCTGTTAAGTTTTTTCATTGATTTCATAATTAAAAAAAACTTGCATGAAATGAGAAGAATAATTAAAGGAACAAGAAAATACAGTGTGATCGTAATTAATTGATTCATCAAGATGGCTTTGCTCCAAAATATCCTAAGAAGGACGAATAAAAAAGAAATAGTTTGATTATTCGAAAAAGATTGGTGGCTTCCTAATTATTTTAAAATGTTGACTAATTTATTATTCGATTATCGTTATTCGATTCTTAGATTCTTAATCACATATAAATTGCGGTAATATACCAATAAATGGAGGGAGGTATAGTTAATATTTATGTTTTAAAAAATATGTTGAAAAAGAAGTTGTCTAAAACGTGAAATCGAATAAAAAATTTAAGAAAAAATAAAAGTAATTGTTGTATTATATAAATTGGTGAATTTGTTGCACTTTATATATTATCTCTCGAGGCTGTTTTAAACAATAAATAAAAAACATAATATATGTGTAAGCACTACAGAATAAAATTTTTTTTTTATTATTTTCGAAGTAAAATATTATTTTTAGCAAAAATAAATTTTGGTGTATATATACAAGGAAAAGTATTTTAATAGAATAGTTTTTTTAAAAGAACATTGCAATATTTTGTGCTGATTTTAGTTTTTATAGTTAATTCATTGTGTGTGTGTGTGAGTTAATCATTCCAATAGGATTAATGGATCTGAAAATATTGAAAATAAAATACCGTTAATATTGGGTTTACCATAAAATACCATAAGTGTTTTCAACATAAAAAATATACCGCTATTGTCTCATCAACCACACTAACTTATCAGAAAATTAAGAAAAACAAGTATTAAAACATATTATTAAACATGCAAAATAATTTTGTGTACAAATTAAATCCATATCCAGTAAACATACTCAGAAAACTTGATGAATGTTTAGTCTAATGAAAATTTGGTACTTAAGTACTATCGCGACAATGCCAACGTTCGAGATAACTCTCCAAGTTGGTAACTCTGATTTCACATGTGTCGTTCGTGTTGAATTGACAATCATGTGCCACATATAATATAATGTCTTCAATACGGTTGCGATAATACGAAAATACCGAAAGTTTTGACTGGCAACAAATTTGAAAATAATATAAATAAAAATTAATCGGACTGATATTTTTTGTCGACAAATTCATTGAAGGTCGAAATAAAATTGTTCAGAATTTGAACTGGATACGAATGTATGCAGCCAGACCTCTTAACATTTCCTTTCTTTAAAATGTGAGTCAGCAAAATAAAACACTTAAAAAAATATTTTTCAGAATGAAAAAAAAACACTTTTTGAATTACGCATTAAAACATTCCATTGTCTCTATTGTAGACAAACTTTGTTGCTCAAGCACTCATAAACGAATTAAACTAAACTTGGCGAACAAAATACATTAGGAAGCATCGAACAATCCCAAACGAGCGTTTGTTGCAGAAGTATCCGGAATTGGTGGGTCCATTCAGATCTTTCCTGGAGGATTCTCCGGGAGTAATTGTGACACGCCTGAGAAATGAACCCTGTACAAAAGGTCCTACTATCTGGGATTTTTTCCCGTTTTTTTAAAGTGTTCCTTTTTCTTTCCTGGACGTGATGCCTCACAAAAGATCATTTACGAGAAATTCATTTTGTATGCTGCTCGAATCTTTCTGAAATTCTATTCCACCCCAACCCCCAGCCAAACGATTTTTTTCACAGCTTATTTTTCAAGAGTGTCCGGTGGATGGGATAGTGAGGGAGGGAGAAAAAGAAGAGGGTGGAAAGTGTTAATGTCCAACCCTCGCATGGGAGGAACTAAAATTTATAGGAGGCATTAAATGGGGAAATTATTCTTCTGTACTAAAAAGCTTTCCAATACCGTTCGTTTTATTCTGGAATCTTCAACGATAGAGAAATGGTTCAGCGGATCACAAATTAAACTTTGGGATTATTTAACTGAGGTAAGCAATTAAGAAAACCATCATCTGCTTTCAATGGTAGCAGTTTGCATTCATTTCATGTTCTGTGAATATTGAAGGATTTGGAACTTCATCCAAACGAGTGTAGACGAAATAATAAATTTGTAACGACTTCTGGAAATATATGCATCGTTTTGGTATTTCCATACTAAATAAAAGAATTGCATATAAAAAACGTGTTTTGGGTTTTCATTCAAGTTAGAATTATTTTTTCTGTGTGAGTGGGAGGAATCAATAAAAACTGTTTTAATTTCAGCATTGTAAATATTTTTTATCCCTTTTGTCGTCCATTAATATAATGTGATCATAATGTATAGCTTATTATATGTTTTACTATGATACAAAGCTTCCTCTGATTAATCATTTTTTAACGATAAAAAAATAACGATATATTTTTAAGTAAAAACACTATTGAGAACTCTGTTTCAGTGGTCTTTGAGACTCTTTCCCATTATTTCTAATATTGTGAGAAAAAAAAATGTTTAAATTGAAGTAAGAAATATCGAGCGTATTTTTTTTGAGGTAGTGCACATTTTATAATGTTGCAATTAACTATTATTATGCTTTTAAACATTTTTAAAAGACGTTTAATAACACAGCAAATTACTTTTTTTCTAACTTCAATGGTTAATAAGGCTTTTAGTGCAACGAAACAACAATGTTCTCTTTACAGAATAAACTAACTTCCTCTGAAAGGAAGAAAGAAGTACCATATGTGGAGTTAAATTAACTTGTATGGAAGGATTAACTTGCAATATATTACAGATGAGAATTGAGGAACAAAAAATAATAATTTTATTGATATATGTAAAGCTTTTTTTAACTCATTATATAAAGCTAGTAATTAGTAAAAAAGATGGGGAAAAAGAGAAAAGATGAATTATATATGAAAGAATCTTTATTTTTGAAAACTTTCACGCTTTCCACTCTGAAGTATCGCTTTTATGCAATGAACCGAAAAAATTGGCAGTAAGACGCAAATTTACATTCTTAAAACTAGATTGTTTTCAACTCCATTTTATAAATCGATTCATTGAGATAGTTATTCAATCATGGGACTTAGAACGAAGATTGAGTAAAAAGTATTTTCCTGATTTGAGGATGAGGATAAAATTATTAAATAGACTCAGGAGGTGGGGTAAAGGATTTGCTATACCTAGTTGATCTTTAATGGAATTGTAATGGATCTTTAATGGAATGTAAGCTAAAATTACTTATTATTACTCAATGTTTACGTACTATACCATCAATCAATGTCGTCAACTCAAAAAATATTGGCAAATTAAAAGATGTTGCCAAATACTGCCATGGTATGAAAACGAGGTTATTGAGTTTGTAAATCTTATACAATTTTTTACTATTGGCTACATATAATGACATTTCCTAATGTCTTTTCATTTAAATAATTTGTCTATGTCTATGGTATAATACGTTAAGTACCTATTACTGGCTCTACTGGACAACTTAAAAGAGCATTTCGCAACAAAAAAGGAGGAGGAGATTCGAGAAGTATTTAAAATCCTTATAAACACCATATCCATCTTTTTCTAAGTTGAACTGTTCATTGAAAAATACTAATTTAAATAATTCCTATAGTAAATATAAATAATGATTTTTGTTCTTTGTTGATTACTATAGTTATAACTCTGGCTTTTAATATTCTGAGAAAATACCGTAAAATCCGAAGTATAACGAGCACTTTTAATACAAAAAGTACGATCAAAATTTAAGGGTGAGCTTTATACGCCGGGTATAAAAACAAGAGCTTTAAAAGTAACAAAAGAGAGGAGCATAAAAAGAATATATTTCTACGCACATTGAAATTCTAATTATTTAAAAGGAATGACATGCCTTATATGAACTAAGATCGTTTTAGTTCTAGATGTATACTATTTTTTCAAAAGTCTGGGATAATAAATACTTCGAATATAAGCGACTTCCAAACCTAAGAGCATTGTTTACTAACATTTCAAATTTATTTGTAAAAAAGGGGGTGCAAGTTATACGGTGAATACAACTAAAAGTTAGAAAATACAGCTTGAAAGTATGGATGCGCGTTATACGCCAGATTTTACGATAATTCTAATAATGGAAGGTTTTCGAAAGCCCACGAAAATGCAGCGAGCTTCACAACAAGCAATGTCAGAGCTCAAATACGTTGATTAGATTCCTGATCGATCAAATACCATCATAAGAAAACATTTAAACGTTAGGAAAGTGAAGTATCAGATCCGCCAACAGTCACAAGATCTATATTCGATGGCCTTCAATTAAATTTGAAGCGATAGGAATCAAAATCAGTCAACTTGATAATAACAGAAAGGAAACAACTAGCTTATAACTTTCAATCATTTAGTGTGTTTGCCAAAGTTATCTTTTAAACCATTAAGTTTTCAAAAGTTTGAAAATCTCCGTTCAATATCTACACGGAGTTTATCAATACAAATAGTATTTCTTATATCGAACAAACTGAAAACATGTAAATGAATTTCTAACTTGATGAAACACTCACAGATAATCAAATGGTAACCCATTGTTACATTTTGAAACTAAACAATATAAATTCCCTTTGATCTGTTATTAATTTGTTGACTGCAATAATCGATGCATGTCAAACAACTTTACCGATTGAATTTTTCATAATTGATAACAAGAGAGAAACCAAGTTATTGAGATATCGAAATCCAGTAGTTATGAGTGAAGTATCTGTTTCTGAAAACGAAGTTCATTACTTTTAGAAGTATATTTATGTCGATGGTTTACTCAGACTAATGTTCAGGCTGCTTTTGTTGTTCAGGTTACAAATCCATTTACTGTAAAATATTGCCATACATCATACTAATAATCACACAGTTTGTAGTGAATAAGGAAATATGATGAATAGTAGTATGTAACGATTTTAAGATGAAGGATTATTGGTAATCTTCGCTTGGCAACAGTAATACAAATTTATTAATTTATCATGTTTATATTAAATGATCACTGAAATTTCATTAATTATCAGTTATAAATATAATACTTGTAACTGTAGATTCCTAACTTTGTTTTATATTTTAATCAAAATTAAAGATTTATTGTAAATATAATTCATCACTATCATCCAACATAACTAATAAAATAACCTCCCAATAGTGAAGTGCATTTTCTATATAACGAACTTTTTCTCTTGTGATTCAATTTTTTTCTCCCCTTTTTTAAAGTATTTCTGGACATTTCAAGGTATTCTTTCTATTAACTCATTTTATGGTGGTCATAAATCTTGAACTGTTCTTATTAGTTATCTAGCTCCCAGAGGGCAATAGAATTCTGGGCGTTTCATCCAAGAAGTGCTACCTTTAACCCCCATCGTCCAGTTCACTGGAAACAATTTCGATATCCCCTTTCACCCTCAGTGGAGTTGTCTCGTGTCCCCGTGTCCTTAAACTAGTCTCCGTTCATTTGTAGTGTTAATCAATCATTCTGGTAACTTCGTTTCCTGTAGTTCGAAAATGTCAAAAATGAACGAGTTTGAGCATCAGAGAATAAAATTAATTTTTCAGGAAGGGGATGTAAGCGTCAATAAACTTTTCTTGAAGTTTTTCTTTCTTTTTGATAGGTAAGATACATTAGATAAGAAAATTATTAACTTACAAAAAGGTGTGAATAATTACTTTTTTTAAATATATAGTGTTGATGAATTTGAAATATTTGCTTTGTGTGGTTTATAAAGAAAATCGAAAGATGAACCACTATATAATGAATTTCACTTATAACGAACTTTTTTTTCGGGATTTAGCGACTTAGTTACATAGAGGTCTGACTGTATTTTAATTTCCCCTTATAATGCGAGAGATAGGGAACATTTTGATTAAATAAGGTTGATCTAAAATTATGTAATTAACAAACAAAATTTCTGTACATCACGATATGTACAGAACTTTTCTGTAAGAAATATCTTAAAGTGCTCTGAATGTCAAAATTTAATTCTGATTATTAAAATATTATCAGAATTTTTGTGAAAAGCGTGCATTTCTTTTTTCGATCATCGCCATTATAAAAGCAACATTGGAGAGTCTCTTTAAAACTTTAAATCTCTTTAATGTTTTCCCCTTTGATGATCGATCAAACGATTTCACTTTCTTCATGATGAAAGGTGGTGCTTTAAAGCTCTTTTCAAAGCGATTAAGTAATGTAGTTCGCATCATCTCGACTATAGGTCGATAAAGGCATTTATCTTTCTATTATGTTTCCCACTTTAACTATGGGGGCTATTGAAGGCGATGAAATACAACGGAAAACGTTTCTAAAGTATGAATGTACCTGGCGCGTGGGATATAAATGTTGTTCAATATATGTAATTTATTCGCTTTTATAATAATTCCGAATATGTGATTAATAATTATTCTTAACGAGGGTTAAGGTTTGATATGTTAGAAAAGTGAGAAGTGGAATGTCACTTACTTAATTTGAAATAAAATTTGTCTGCCTCTTTTTTTCATTTTGTCGTTCGAATCTTGTTACCACTAAAGACTCACCATGTAGAGGGGCTGATACAAGATAAATCATCATCGAAGTGCTTATGTTGGTATGGTGTGGAGGTTTGAAGACGTAGTGTGTAAACTTCGGTGTAAATTTTGTCAATCGACCTAGGTACTAAATTACGAAATCCATCGTCAAATACCACTTGTATTGTTTTGAAGTGTGACATTAACACACGTTGACTAATACGGTATCTTTAATCCTTTCCATTGTATAAAAAATAAATATTTACAAACTATTTATTGCGCAAACTATACAAATATTGCAAAACTCTAATTACAGTCATGTACGACAAATTTTATACCTATACAAATATGGCAAGTATAAAAACTATGAGACAACTCAAGGTTGACGTCTTAGGCAATAAAGGAAGCTGCGAGTTATTTCATACTTGGTTGTCACCATGTTAATGAACAATAAATGAATCATTGTATTGTTATTGTATTAAAATGGATATTAATAAAATTAATTTTTAAATAAATGTATTAATTTTAAAATTCTATTTTCTAAAAACCTAAAGGCAGTTATTCATAATAACTGATAAGTAGAAGGTTCGTTCAAAATCACTTTCTACCATAATGCTCTAAATCAGAGGTACCTGTAGTGATGTATATAGTGTTTAAAACTTAAGAAAACACATGTTAATTAATTAAAATAATTAATGCATAAAATAACTGAGCAACAAACAAATGCTTTTTGTGTGGAGGGATGAATCTGGGATGCAATAACAAATTTTGAACATTTGCCATTACTGTTATGAGGTTTTAATCCTGAATATCTCCTAGGTTAAGAGTGTCCAGTAATTTTTTTTTTTTTTGTTTTGGAGATTGTCAAGCGCACTGAAACTCCTTTTCAATTGAAAAAAAACATTTAAAAACTTTCTCAAGATATTCCCTACTGTGGAATAAATAGCAGTCATATCATTTTAAAGGCAAAATTGTTGACATCGTTTCTAAACTTTACTTTAAGATCTTCATTAGTGTATATTCTAAGCGATTAATTCTTGTAATCTGACATTTGTCTTCGAAGTGTGACCATCTGAATCCATTGCCTAATATGGTGTTACGATAGTCAAAACATTCTCAAACCTAGTTTCAAAATCTAGAAAAAGGCATTTGAATGCTGGCTATGCCCAAAATTATACTCCTTTGGCTTAATTCTGGCAAAAAAGGCTGAAATGTGGTCCTTGTTTTAATAAAATTTATGATATCACCTTGTAACTGTAAATTAACCTCCTTAAATTTAGTAAAGAAATTTGTTAAATAAGTAAGTCTAGTTTCCACTTGATTAAATTTCCTTTCAAGATTAGTCACGTCCTGTTTTAATGAGAGCCACCAATATATAGACCCCATTTACACCTCATGGACCCCCAAATTTTTTTTCACTGCCGTGGACCCCTTGCAGGTCGTCATAGACCCCTGGGGTTTAGATAAACCACTTTGGGAATCCCTGCTCTAAACACACACACAGTTTGGTGAAAATATGTAAGTGATCATATGGCGTATAATGAATTTTTCTTGCCTTTAGAAGCTGTCAGTTATCGGCAGACAACCGATAAGTGAGAAAATAAAAGTGAGCTCTAAATAAGATTTTCACCTTTGAAAACACGATAGAAAATCTTGAACAGAGCTACTACATTAAATTTGGGTAAACTACCAAGGATCAGAGAACCACTGAAGAAGAATAAACTAGAAAATGAATCAGATATCAGTCCATCGTGCAGAGTGTGATTGACCTGTTGCGCTCCATCTCAAAGCAAATATACTTCCGTCAATGACAGAATATTTAAAAGTGTGTGAATGATCAAGAAAACTACTTTAGACACAAGTATATTTTATAAATAAGAGTCCATTATATATATGTATCATTCAGCTCTTCATTTGTTTAGAAAGCTAACTTTAAGCTCTGTAATTCCAAATTCATAAAAAACTGAGTGATGGGATTGCAATTTCATGCAGAGATATTAGAATTATTTCAACAACCTGGATTTTCCGCTTTTCAAATAGGACTTAAATTTTTATTATGATACCGTGTGGAAAAATTCAGTGAAAGCTCTATCAGTTAAATACAAATTCCTTTAATAAATTAGGATTCAAATCTGTAAGGAAAGATTCTTTGTAAGTTAGGTTGTTTTAATGTGATGTAGGAAGTAAAATTAATCAATTACAAGGAAGGACCTTTAACGCGAGAACGCTTAAGACAAAATATCGATTAACATGAAATACGAGTAATACAACGGTCCTACCAAACTACTATGAATTTTCTTGCATTTTTTCCTCTTAATAGGAAACAAAAATCGCTTAACACTAAAATATTTCCCTTCTGGGAATGAACAAAATACGGAAAACACCAGCCGCGCATATGAGATCAGTTACCTTTGGAGTAAATGCAGGGGTTCGCGGTGATCAAAAGTTTAAGAGCCGCTGATATAACGAATGAACTCATTTTGTTATATAATTCACTGTACAAATTAATTCTATCACGTTTTTGTGTCTAAAATTTGCAATTCAAAGTGACAAAATTGTGCTTTTGTTTTCATTCCTTGATTTCAATAAGGCACACCCAACTTTTCATTCCAACTTATAATTAGCTTCTTTCTCAGGTTACCTATCAACAAAAAATTCTTTTATAGATGTCCTGTCTGTAGAAAAATGTTTTATAATAGCAGATGTGTGTACCTCTAAAAGAAAGAATTCGAATGTCTAATCCTCAGACATCACAATTCAACACCAAAAATACCTTAAAAACCCATTATCCTTTATTTCTTTCACTTCACCTTAAGGCAGAATTAAAAGCTAATTGCTAAAAATGAAATACCACAAGAATGGAGAAAAAAATTCATGAAACATTCATTACGGTGGCGTTTAAGATAATTCCTAATCTTTTCCTTATAGCTATAGTTTCTTAATCGATTTAAAGAGTTTCGTATAAATAGATTCTGGAGGCTTGCCTTGAGATTTTTCTTCGCCAAAGTAAAGCATTTGTTCTTTGGGCAGCGGCGTCGAATCGTCTTGGCGTCTTCCTGGCGACGTGCTTAGGATACGAAGTCATTTAGTTCCTCCACTGCTCAGAAAGTATAGTAGACAATCCAAATGGATTTCACAAAAGAAGAGGGAGTTCTTTTGCAGGAGATAAAGGCTAATTCTGATATTTTAAAGTCGCTACTTTCCTTTATTAAATGAATCGGGAAAGTGGCCATTCCCTTAAAATGTCGCGTCTGCATCCTTTTCATTTTTCTTGGAGTATTTTTAGTTGTTTCTTAAGATAAAATAAAAATATGTCTTGGAAATTTTAGAGGGAAAAATGCGTATATCAATAATTTTTTTGTTTTAATTTTTAATGGAAAAGAATATTTTGGATTGATTTAGCAAATATGATAAGATTAAAATAATTTATGATGACATATTATATTGAATGTCTTTTTGTTTATTATTTATTGCTCAATTTTTTAGGTTTTTTTCATATTTGTAGTTAATAATTTTAATCTAGATAAATATAAGCCTTTATCTCAGGAAGTCTGAAAGAGTCAAATATTTATTATGAATTGGGAGAAAAAATAAAATTACTTCAAAATTTTTATAATTCATTCTTAAATATATTGGTTTGATATAAGCCTAAATTTGATTTAAAAATATTTCTATACAAAGATTCATGATAATCATATCAAAGATTTTCTATATAAAGTTACATTATTTTTTATTCAGAATATAATATGAACGTTTTGGCCAAGACTTTTAGCATATTTTCTTCATTGAAATATTCCAGAGAAAATTCTGAGACTCATAAATTATGATTGCATTCATATTGATGAGGAGTTGTTATTCTATGACGCATAACATGTTTAACAGTTCGAAAATGTATGCAATTTATACAACACAAAATTTTTAGGGTACTATTTTAATCTCATTTTAAAATATTTTAACGCAATGTGTCTTTTTTACTAAAACTTAAAATATTCCTTAATCCCTTTCCCAAAAGATTAATTTTCAACTGACAATATGAAAAAATATTTATTTTTAAAATATGAAAAAAATATTTATTTTTAAAATATGAAAAACTATTTATTTTTAAAATATGAAAAAATATTTTTTTTAAATAAGAAAAAATATTTTTACTAACAGGTTTAAATAAATATTTAAAAATTTGTTATAAATATTTCAATGTAAGCTATATTGTTACCTTAGTTTTAATATTAAACGAGGATTAAAAGTGTGAGAAAATCGATTATCAAAAACCCATTGAAACGATTATGAAAAAAATCGATTATTGTAATATAAATCTTTAAGGTTGTCTTCACAAAATGTACGAGCACCTGAACTAATCGAGGAGCTTATTTTCATACTAAAAAAATGTTTCAATTTTCGTGAAAATTTGCAATATTATGATTCATACATCTTTTTATGATATAGTTTTTGTAAATATTCAAAATATTTTTAAATACTTATTTTTTCATGTTAACATGTAATAGAATTTAGAATTACAGTATAGGAGAAAAAATGTAAAACATATTTTATAGCTGAAAAAATATTTCAACTCGGATAGAAATGAATAGTATGAGGAAATTTGCTGCTCTCCTATAGGATAGCGGAGCCAGAATATAATATGAACGTTTCAGTTCTTTTAAATTTGAAAAAAATATTCTAAATTTGTTGTATCCTATTCTTTAACATTAAATGAAAACAACCCTAAGTCCGTCATAAAGTTTTCTCTCTCTTGATATAGTTCAATTACAACAAAAACAAAAATTCACGTCTATTTAATTATATTTTTTTTTGCTCAAATACCTAAATAAAAGGATCTTTTTACTTAATTTTATGGAAAAAAAGAGCATTCATTTTACGGCAATTAAATAAAAATACCATTACACCAAGTTAAAAGAAGACAACCTTTTTCTTCTCTCCAGCCAAGAAAAATGTTCTTTAAACAGATTTCCTTTTTGACAATGGCGGTATCTTACAACCTCACACACAAAAAAGAGAACTCTCTCTATTCAGCAAATCTTGCGGCTGAGAATGATAAAATTTGTCAGCATACTACACAAAACCGACGGTAAACGGGGCAAATGTTGATAACCAAGCGTCCCGCTGGGAATAACTCAACTAGGAAGATTTCGTCTTTACGCTTCCAATTTTTAGCCTTTCGTGGCTCAGGTCCAAGGAATAAATGCCTTGTTAAACGGTCAGCACTTTTTTTTCTCGTTACTTGATTAGTCACACTGCATAAACGCAGGTTCCATTTTTCTTGAAATACGGAAAAAGTCGGCGGAAGCTCTTAAAAAGAAAAATGGTTATTTGAATATGAAAGATTTTGGAAGGAAGACATTTATTTATATTTACGTCGTTGTTATTTTTTTCCCCTCTTTCCCTTTTAAATAAATATTTGACGTTTCTTAGTAGGTTCTCTGTCGATGTATTTGGGATAAAGTCTGCTTACATAAAAATGAATTTTAGTATTTGTTTAAGTAGGTTACACTTTAAATATATTCTTTTAAAGAAAAGATACTTTTTAAAAATATTTTAACGGTACATATATTTTTTTGTACATTATGTGGGCGGAATAGTTAAATGCTGTAGAATGACTGAATTTTGCTCCAGGGTAATAATTTAGGTTTAATTCGGTAAAAATAGCAAAGTTGATGTAAAAATAGCAATAATTCCTTATCCCAGAATCCTTTTTTTTTATCAAAGTCTTAGATTCATTGGTGCCCGTTTGTTAGTAGTAATTGCATTTCCAGATTACTAACTTATAATTATTTTTATGTTATTTTCATCTTCAATGTATGTAATTGAGTTCTGAACTGTTATTTTAAAAAAGCGTTCAAACAAATATATTTTATTAATGTTTAGTGTCTCTTAGATTAAAATACACGTATAAAATTATTTTAAGGTATCCGACTACGTTCGGAACTGTGATTTTCAAAAGCGCATAAATGGATAATTTTCACGATGTTTAGTGTCACTTATAGATTAGAATATATGCATAAAATTGTTTTAAGGACATTTTGACCAAAAAAAATTTATTTAAATACAATATTTTGGCAAAAAATTAACTTAGAATAATCTTTTTTCCAAATGTTCTCCTTTTGTGAAAAATGGTTGTATTAGAATAATATTTTGCCTGTATATAGCTCAGACATCTGTTCAGAGGTCCAACTAGAATTTTTGAAATATATAACTTAGAAGTGGGTTTATTCATATTTTACGACAACAGAGGGGAGCAATTTAAAGAAAAAACGAAAATAATTATTTCAATTGGTGGTAACTCTGAAAATAATGTGAATTTAAAAAAAATTCTAGTTGAGCCTCTGTAGAGAGGTCTGAGAATACAGGCAAAATATTATTATAATAGAACCATTTTTCACAAAAGGAGAACATTTGGAAAAAATACTATTCTAAGTTAACTTTTTTTCAAAATATTATATTTAAGTAAATTTTTTTTGTCAAAATGTCCTCATAACAATTTATGCATGCATTATAATCTGAGTGACACTAAATATCATGAAAATTATCCATTTATGCGCTTTTTTTAAAATCACGGTTCCGAACGTAGTCGGATACCTTAAGATTTGTATTATAATAAAAAAATAATTGAAATGAAATATTTTGGCGAAAGATTAAAACAGAATTAGTTACTTTCAAACATCCTCCTCTTGTGCAAAATACTTATATAATTTTAATATTTTGTTTATATATATATAACTAAGACATCTCCAGAGTTCTCTGTGAACTAGGATTTTTGAAAAATTCCAACTATTTTCAGAGTTTTACTCATTAAAATAATTTTAAGTGTTTTTTTTTTGTTATAATTTCTCCACTTTGATGCATTAAAATATGTGGATAAATGTTCTTCTCTATTTCAAAAATTCTGTTCCAGACTTTTACTATACAAGCACTTTTCATAAAAGGACAATGTTTTGAAATAGCTAAATCTATGCTAGTTTTTTGCCGAAATATTACATTTAAATTATTTTTTATTATAATTATATTGTTTAAATAATTTTATACGTGTATTTTAACCTAAGTGATACTAAATATTAAAAAAAAAAACTTTTGTTCGTATTCATTTGCACAATCACAGTTCTGAACGCAGACGGGCATCTTAAATAAGACTTTTTTTATCGTAATAAATGCCTTGACATTTACTTATTTTTTAACCTATTGCTATTAGTACATGTAACAAAAATTGGCATACATTTTTTAATAAAAACAATGCTTAATTTTAAAAAAGTAATTAAATTTAGAATCCATAAAAGAATTTAGAATCCATCCGGTCCCAGGGCCTAGGCCACAATGGGGGCTTGTCTATCTCTCGACTCGGCATTAATATCCTGAGTCGAATAATTTCAAAGATGAAATGCTATTTTCGGTTGTATTCTTCGAAAAACTGGGAATTTTGGACATGTCAACTGGCTATATGTGATGGCCGTCGTCCACGTAAAGGCTTAGGCCTCTCACCAAACTCCATAATTATTCCTTCAGTCAAAAGGTGGCAGTCTGTCGAGCATGTTTTTGCGACGGTAAGACGTGCACATTTATTTGTTCCAGGTTATTGTTTGTACGAGTATTTGACAACGTATACTATGTATTGTCTACATTTACAGGTCATAGGTGGTTCCTACAATTGTGTAGGGGCCCAGTGCTTACATTTGAGTAGGGGCACAGGACCTTCATTTGAGTAGGGGCCCAAGCCCTTAAGAAGTTTTAAGACGGCCTTGGTTTCAGGTACTTGCTAATCAAATTTCAGTTGTATTCGTCGTTATTGTAAGATTAGTAGCATTTCAAAATGTCTTCATAATTTTTGAATTTTTCTTTAAAAAATTAAATCTAAACTTTTTTGTGGTAGTTTGAGCTCAAAAACTGTTTTACCGAATACATATATATAGGTTACAGACAAAATGACTTTCAAAACTATTAAATCAAAGATTTATTTTCCAATCGTACAGTATTTCTTTAAGTAGTAGATTTTTTGAAATGAGAGAAGCGTTGTGTTAATATTATTTAGTTTTTGTTTCTGAACTATTTTTCTGAATTTTTCCTTATATGTTGACATATTTAAGTAATGATTTTGCATTTTCTCTCTCTCTATTTATTGTAAAACAAGAGGTATACAATATATTTCCGCGTATAAGCCATGAATTTTTAGAACTTTTTTCATAGTTCAAATAAAGGGTACAGCTAATCTCTCGGAAATCTGAAAAAACGTTATTTAGGAGAGATGCCCCCCTTCTTCAACCATGCGTAAGCAATTTCATTTAACTTTTTGTACATTTTGAATGGAACTTTTATTCTAAAAGAATAAAAATCCACATAAATCTTTGAAAATTAATGTTAATATTTTTTTAAAATTTCCATTTAATTCTTAAAATTTCAGTTCATCCATTGGAATATCTGAATGCATATGTTTGTAATACGACGAGTTTTTTTTCTCTAGGGCACAGAATTTAGGTTGACGATCTCTTGCCGCATAAGAATATCTTTTCTAGCCTTTTATAAAGGAAAAAAATATGGCACAGCAATTAAGATTGGGGCAGATAGTGTACAAGGTAAGAAATGGATAGAAAAAATGATTTAAATTCGTCACCAGAAGTAAATCTATTGTCACTGGTGTATCAATTTACAGCTATTTGATTGTTTTCCCATTCTTTTAAACTGCTTAGCAACATATTTGAAAATTAAGAGAATTTTTTTTAATTCTACTCGTATATGGTTTCAAATTTGACAAATTTTTAAGAAGAAAAAAAAGTACTCTAAGCTTATTTTCTGATTGGCTTATATTTGGAAATATACCACAATGCTTATAAATTTATTCAGAGAGTGAGTTAAATTACTGATTTATTTATGGTAATACTTCTCAAATTGATCACTTAAAAATAAATGGTAATCATCTCTTTCAAATCTTTAGATTCTTTTAATTATTAATACCATATAGTATAGCATACAAATACCTTTAAATTCAATTGAATAAATGCAAAATTCAGCCCTTACGTCTTTGAGAAAATGTATATTTATTGCAAAGACTCCAATGCATTCATTTCCCTTCTAATGACTTTCTATTCTGAGGCAACATTCTAAACATGTACCTTTCAACACATTTTGGGAACAATTCGTGTAGAATATGTTCATTCGCTTTTGTTAAGTACAAAGTATCCTTTCAACATTCTACGTTGAGATATGTGAGTTCCTAAACTAAATTCATGTAGTATACTTGTTAGGAAGGATATATGTTCTTTCACCTTTTATTAAAAATACTTTGGAACCATTTTTCTTGGCTGTTTCTGTGATTTTGTGTGTGTGTGTTGCTCTTCTATAATATAATATTAAAAATTAAAAATAGGAATAAACGATAAACTTATTTAAACTCTTTATTTTTTCTCCAGGTTTTCTTTTTTCTTTCATATAAATTGGATCTGCTTTGAACTATTATAGCCCGTTATCTTTTAACATTTTTCAAGTTATTGCGTAAATAAATTTCTTTTTGAAACATACAAAAACCAAACTTTTAATAAATCTCTGTCAGTGTGGGGTCTTAGTTATTACCTTTTTCTTAAACTTTATCTTAGTTCAATAAAGCAAATTTGTGTTAAAATAAAGCATTGGGTCAGGGCTTTTAGCAACTTTTTTTGTTAACTTTTAAAATAATATGCCTATCTTTAAGTAGTCGCTTAGTTATCTTACAGGTTACCAGAAATTGCTTAATATTTTAGGGTTTCTTGTAAATCTTAATAAAAGTAATAACGGTTTCAATAAAAATATAACTTGATTGGGAGTGCAATCTATGCTTTATTATAACACAGATCTCGATGGAAAGCATAAATTTGAATACTTTTTAAAATACTCTACAGAAATTTTGAAACTGGTTATAGGGATCAAAAGTATAGTCGAACGTATACATTTATGTCGTAAATGATAAAATAATATACGTAAATAGAGAATGTTGGTTGGTTTTACTATATGAGCACTAGTTGTGTGTGTGTGAGTAAAGTACAGTTTCGCCTACAAATTTTATCATGAGTAATTTTTCCTCTCAATTGTTACATCTAGTTCCAATACTTTTTAAACACAGCTAGACATCAGTTTATACATAAGAGTTAAGTTTCATGGGAAATAAAATAAATTACAGTTTTAAAAAACACCCCTTTATAGTCAATTGAACTAAGTTGTAATTTAATCTTTTAGTCGCCAAATGCGGGATGGGATCTGAAACTGGGAAAAAGTTAATCCTGATGAACCTGATCAGGACAATGGAACAAAATTATTAAATTATTGTACCGTCATCGCTCCTGGACAAGTGAGCAAAATTTCGAATTAATCTGACCTTTCAAAGTGGGTGAAAATTAAGTTCAAGGATTCCGTTACATACAAACGAAGCTTATAAAAGGGTGTTAAAAATAAATATGAATTACCCATTATATGGATAACATGTTTAAAGTTAAAGTAACTAACAATTTTTTTTACTTCTAAAAATGTCATTCATTTGAGCATCATTTTAATATTTAAACCAGAGAAATAATAAGGAAAAAGTATCGTTACGTCTGTTATTAAATGCTAATAATGATGCAGAAGCCAATGCAACAAATAGAAAGGAACACAAGAATAAAAAGCAAATCCGCTCTATACAAGTAATATATTCCTAGTCAAAACAAACTGTAGTCATTAAAAAATTAACAATATTCGCCATTTTTTCCAAGGATAAAACAAACCTTCCAAATCCAACACTGAACAAAAACCGATTCATAAAACTCATAACATCCTAGCGCGCTATACATTAAAGTATTCTTTCACGAATATACAACAAACATTATACTTTACCAGATGGATTTCACAAAGATTTACTCAACAAAAATTGAAAGCAAACTTCGAGGAAAATATATATATATATATATGTTGCGGTGGCGTGGTGAGGCGTCACTAAACTATTCCCTGCGTTTCAGTGAGCGCTATTGACCTTAAGGGCCGCGGAATTCCAAGTGCTGTAGTGGACTTAATCAGTTATTTAGCCACGAAGCAGACAGATTTGAGGTTCCACCAAGCTTTCTACAATTAACGTAAATGCGGGAACTGTCTTCGCCAGATTAAGCTTGTTGAACTCTATGCGTGGCTACCAGGAATTATAATCCGCTCACCAGGAATTCTGTGTCTTAACTTACAGAGTCTAAAATTTCGCCATAGTAATCTCGGTTAATTTTGAGGATAAATGTAGGTCTGTAGAAGAAATATCTGCGTACAATGAAGCTATTCAACGAATAGAAAGTGATAAGACTCAAGATATATCGAATGAAGTACACGAGGAACGTTGGATGATGTTTCTTAAATGTATTATTAAATGTATGGGTATTTTATTAACTTAAAGTGAGGTGAAGCAAATAATAGTGGTTTAAAAAATATTTTTCACTTTTAAAACGTTTAGATGGAGTTCTTACAAGTTAATGTCCAGCATATGTTATATTCTTTTGCAATTATAATGATATATAAGTTGCAATTCTTTTGTAATTATGTATCGAGAAAATATTAATACAAATATTTTGATATAAAACTCTTTCTTCTTTTCTAGTTTTTACAAAATTTACTAACAAACTTAGTCATGCAACAGAAATATAGCATTTTGAGAACAGTATGGAACAGATATATGTTATTACAAATAATTTTTGTTTGAATTTCAGGAATATATTTTTTTCAGAGGCGCAACAGCCCATGAGGGTCAAGACCTACTGTGCCAATTTCAGTTTACGAGACCTTGGGTGCAGAGGTGCATGAGCAAATGTTTCGATCAGGTAGGCAGTCTGACGCGAAACCACTAGTGTTTAGTTTCCAAGCAAGCTCCACCCATTGAAAGGATGAAACTGAGGCGACCTTGCCCAGCACGGGATTTGAACTCCGGACATGTGACGTGGAAGCATGATACATTACCACTCAACCACTGGGCTTCTATTTGAGGGATATATATGTATATTATAAAATTATATATATATATATATGTGTGTATGTATATGTATATGTATATATATATAGATGTTATGTATATATATATATATATATAGATGTTACATATCGTCGGCCTAATTATCAGAATGCGTAACTCCACAAAGAAACTAAATTTGATATATAGGAGGGTCACGCGCCAAGTGCAGTTTGGCGCGATTCCTTAATCGTGCCAAACAGCGTTCAGCGGAAAAAATTCGAATTGAAATCGAATTTCGAATTTGAATTAAAATCGTCTGAAAGTAATAGGATTGTCGAGGAAAAAAAATAAAAAAATAACTCTAAGATACGTTATCCCCATGGCAACCACATTACCACACAATAAAATTATCAAGGTAACCATATTGTTATGTCATCGTCCATCTTGGCGAACATAAATGTGAACTTGGCGTGTAGCACTCCTATATCAAGTTATCACCCCAGAAGGAGTTACGCATTTTGATAATTTGGCCGACGATATATATATGTTATATATATATATGTGTGTGTTATATATACACTTACAGTTTTGTGTGACACATACATAATTGTCAAGAAGGTAACGTATTTTTTTCCTTGCGTTTTTTTTAACTTAACGTATACTACCTTGTTTCATGTGGACTCTAAAGTTATTTTACGTATTGAAAAATATAACTCAATCACATTTTTATAGCTCACTAGAAAATTGTAACAAATGAGTGCTAAGGCATTGAAAAATAACAAATTATTAACGAAGAATACTTTTAATCGTTTCTGAAAATGTTATGTTCTGTTTTCATATATAATGCTGCGTGTTTACTGTCAGTTTTCTCACTAAATCTTTTGAAGTTAGAATGAAATAGTTTCCCTTTAAACAGGTAATGTTGTTTTAAGACGGTTTGAATGTATGAAATTTCTTATGTGTAAAATGATGGTTATAAGATCTGGTATGAAATAAATGAAAGCAATCCTTAAATTTGTTCCATTAAAATCCATAAAAATTTATAATATTTTCTATTACTTTTGTCTCGAGAATTTGAAGATACGATTAAAAACTTAATTAAACTTACGATTAAAACAGATTAAAAACTGCTGCTTTGAGCTAAAATGATACATACATGTTTTGTTTTGATCCTATTTTTCTATTCTGACAGTCAGAATTTCAATAGTATACATCTGTTTTTTATATATTGATATCTCTTAGTCATGTTAAACCATGTTACCTAGCTAGCTTACCCAATAGTTTTTCTCCAAAGAATTGTGTAAAATTGACTAGAATAATGATTTGCTTTAGTAAAAACATAGTAATTGTTATGTAATGCATCTTTAAAAACTTATCTTAAGCTATCGTCTACCAGCCTGTTTTGAAATCAAGAAGGTGTGCTAATCCTAAGGAATTAATTACTATTTATTACTTATCATGAAGAGCAAAAAAAATTACTATTACAATTTTTACACTTTTATTTTTGAAATTATTTTCCCTTTATTTTGGTAATTATTATATGATGTTATATATTTTAAAAATTTAAAAAATAGATTTACTAAAATTAGCGGGAAAATATATTTTCTGACCTTTCGAATATTTTTTTTCTTTCAAAATAATTCTGTAGTTTTCAAATCGGTGCAACATTCGAAATTTGAAAAGGTAAGAAGAAATTTCATAAAATGAACAGTATTTTTACAAATTAAAAAAAAGGATAGAAAAAATCCTAATGTAGATTTATAAAATAATGGTTATCGCATATGACTTCTCACTATAAGAAGAGTATAAAGTTTCAGAAGATAGTTTTTCTAACGTAGAAATATTAAGCCATATTTAGTTTGAAATTTAGCTGTTAAAGCCAATGCTTTTTCTTTCTTAAAACAACTACGGTTATATTAGTCTCCCCATAACATAATATTGAATGTGTGTTCAAAGATATTGTAAAGTAAACATACAACATTCTATCAAATTCAAATGTTTAATAAACCACTTGATCTCCTCACACATCTATATGTTCGTTTAAAATATGAATATATTACACTTTTTTTCTCTCGTTCAGTCTCTCTCTCTTTCTAACACACTCTCTCTCTTTCTCACACACTCTCTCTTTCTCAGACACTCTCTTGATCACTCTTCTCTCTTTTCACACACATACACACAATCCAAAACAATTGTTATTGAGATCAAAATTGACTGTGTTCATTTACATTAATTTAAATTAGTAATACACATTGTTTATTAAACTTAACATGAATTATGCGTGTATCAGTATACACCATTCCTAAAATCCTTGCTCTCTTTTTTGGGTCTTTTATTCTCTTGTACTTTTTAATTTCTAAATATTAAATCTGAATAAAAGAAGAAATATGTCCAAGATCATCATTCATATAATTATAGAGAGTACTTTTGGTTCTTTATAAAGAAATTTTTACAATGTATTGAATTGCTTCTTATGTGCTTTCTTTCTTGTTATTCTTTTATGTGCACAAAATGGTTAATATTTATTTCATTTATTGACAAAATAAATATATCTGTTTGTTTCCCATGTTGTTTGAAGGAATATAATCCCCAATAGGACTTATGCTGTTAAGGTTCCGACTTTTACCGCAAAATGATTTCCCTTACAACCTTTACTTTATCTATTATCCAGGGGGAGGTGGAGGATATCAATCACAGTAGAATCCGTCATTTACAGAGCTTATGGTATCTGTATTGGGTGAAAAAGGTAACGCCCTTCAGAGCATTTCTTACCACGCTCTTGAGTGATATGAGGAATTGGGGTGCTCGATACCCTCTGGATAGATCAGTTCTAGACGTTTTGATGCGGCGTTGGTCTTTCTGTATGCGCTGAAGATGTGTGCTAAACGTAAGTGAGAAGTTTATGAAAATCTGCATAACTTAGGATTATCCAATTTTTCTGACTTATGGGACACTTAGAGTATACTATGATTATTTCATGTAAAAAATCAATAAAATGAATCATTTACACTACGCAATAAACGTAATAAAGTATTAACATGTTGCTTTAAAACAGGGGTGCCCAACCCAAATTGGTTAGTGGGCCACATAAAAATTTACTAAACTGAAGTGGGCCGCACATATCAAAATAAAAAAAAAATATTCAAAATATTTTACTATTGTACAGCATTCAAAATATGATATGATCAAAAAACACCAAGTTTACCTTTGCTGATCATCACACAATCACAACAAAGTTCAAAGTCGACCGATTGCACTCTTTTTCCCGTTGGTGGAAGAATATCTCTTAATTTACAAGGTTCTTATCTACAGTAGATTTATGCTGCCATCTCCGAGGTTACGTAGTATAACAACTATGTGCGTAACATCTTCACATTTTATACTTGTGTTACAGTATGTTTGCATAAAATTGATTTAGATTTTCAAAATTTTTATTTCAAATGCAAAAAAAGCAATTCAGTAAAGAACAGCTTTGTAATTATTACACTGTTTGTTAAAAAAGTTTTTTTTCTGCCCGATAGCCAAATGTTTAGTTTCTTATTGTATGATATTAATTATTGCACCATGATTAAATATATATCATAAAATGAAAAAGTTACATAATTTCAGAAGGTTAAAATATTAAACATTTTTATTCTGCTGCCGTAATTATCTTACATTTCTACTAGCTGGTCTGACAGTCCTGAGGCAACTCATTAAATCCATCATCGGATTCTTTCATTGCCATATAAAACAAGAAAAAGACTACTAATCTGAACTTAAAAATATAGACATAAATTATTTCTCTGACAAATAGAACTAAATACACTACACACTCTCAACGAAGTTCTCGTTGAAAGAGGAATAACACACCGAAGCTCATCTGCTTCCCTTCATCCATCAACACCTGTTATTACAATTGCTTGGAAGTCAAATGAAGGAAAAAAATTATTTCGGTAAAAACTGCACGGGGAGTATATAAATGGGGTGGGTCAAAACACGATATTTTCCATTCAACCGTCTGTAGTCCAAATGTCTAAAATAATATAGACAGAAACTTCAATTGGGCCGCAGGTTGGGCATGCCTGCTTTAAAACGTAAAGGAGAAAAAATGAATTCAGACATACAGACAACTCAACAATACAAACAACTCAGACAAAACAACTTGGGGATTGACTAAGTTCGGAACCGTAACTTAGAAAAAGAATATAAACGGATAAATTTTTTTTTGATATTTGGTGTCATTTGAAGAGAATATATATAATTTTGTTTTAAAACTATTATTACGGAAAAAAAATTGTTTGAATACAATTTTTTGGCAAAGAATGAAGAAAAAATATGATATTTTCAAAGTATTCAACTTTTATAAAAATTTCTCGTATAAAAATAATATTTTACCTAATATAGCTAGAGCTCCTATACAGGGGCTTAACTAGGTGTTTTGAAATATATAATTTAGAAGGGAAATGCATTTATATTTTTTGATATACCAGAGAGAGAGAGAGAGAGTAGACATATTTTAACAAAAAACTACCCCGTTATTACTTCAATTGATTGTAACTCTGAAAACAATGTGAATTTTTCATAACTCCTCGTTCAACTCCGGTATAGAAGTCTTAGCTATATATAGGCAAAATATTATCATTATTGAACTATTTTTCCTAAAGGGAAAATGTTTCGAAAATGTGTCGTTTTTTCTTCCTTTTTTTTGCCCAAAACTACCTTTATATATATAAACAACATTTTCTTCTCATAATATTCTTAAAACCATTTTTTATGTATATTGTAATTCAACTGGCACTAAATACCAAAATATTTTTCACATAAAAATTTTATTCATACTTAAAATATTAAAACTATTGTACCGAACGTAGACAGTTACGTTAATAAAAACATGAAATAAAAATAAATACAAAATAATTAGAAACATTTGTTACTTAACTAATATACTTCTTGTGAATGTGACCCTCTATTGATACTATCCAAGAATGAGGTATAAATGAAACTGTTTAGAAATCTGTTCTTAATGCTGAAAATATTAGTCACTATTTAAAACAAAATGATAATTAAATTCCTGTACCTTTTAAAACATATCACAATGTAGAAAGAAATTATTTTCTTACTAGCACACCTATTTTTTACCGCTGAATGAACTTTAAATAGTGCATTGAATATGAACTATAAATAGTTGTATATAAAAAGTGCTTGAACTATAAATAGCTGTTTAAATTTATTCTGAACATTTAATTTTTGTAATTTTTTTGCTCATGACGAATCGTTTTCTTTTTATTAAAGTAATAAGAGCTTAATACATTAATTAAATTTACTTTATAGAACTATCTGTTTTAATTTCTAAAAAGAAAAATTACCACTAAATTAAATTAAAAGTATGTAATGGGATTTAAATTGGTATTAATATCACTTTTTTTTAAAAAAATGTAATTTAAAATATTAATTTGTAAGAAGGTAAATGTTTTGCTGCGCCGATATGAACAAGCTGTTGGATCATCATGATATAATGTTTGAATGTTTAGATTACGAATACAAATAACATTATAATGTAATTTTAAAATACTTATTTAATCTTTTTGTGATAGATAATTAGATCTAGTTAAGAAACATTCAACATTCTTATTATAATAATCACATAGCAATCAACATACTGAAAACAATCTATTCAATTTGGACTAAATATCATTGTAATATTATAAGCTTTTCCTAAAATAGATTTGTAGAGCTGTTACTTGCAAATGCATATTCTCTGAAGAATGTTAATGATTTCCACTCAATGAAATTTTTTAAATGAAAAACTTAGTTTAAAAATGTATTTAAATTAATTTAAATAAAAATTAATACTTTCAAAAATGCTTTTCGAATTTTGCCGTATCGAGGACTTTTCATGAAGTTGAATATTATGAACCATTCTGTAGACAATAAATGAAATTTTAGGGGAAAAAAACAATTAAAATTTGTAGAAGCTGAAAATTCGAACGTATTTTCTAACTTATAACTCAAAATATTCGTCAATTTGATTTCACTTATGCCATCGAAATAGTTCCACTAAAAAGAACACAAGAACAAAATCTCGCCAAATCAAAGTACTTTACGCCATTTCTTTACCGAAACAAACAGACTTTGCTATTTTTGTCGTTTTTTTTTAAATAAAAAGAAAAATATTTTAAGACACCCTTTCCTCCATTTACCCATTACCTATGACCCCTCTAGAAGAGAAATGGTTATTGAAAGAACTTTCTAGGATTCTTTTCCGTGATCCCTAGGGTCCGATGGACACTCGCTCTCTAATGGCTGACATGGCTCGGGGACTTAATCTATGTCTGTCCGTCTCACCCCCCGTTCTCTCGGCTGCCACAAAGATACTCCTTCCACCCCCACCGACTGTTTCTTTTAAATATTTTATTAGCCCTGTACACCGACTTCGATCTGAGATGCGCTCGTAAAATTAATAGGATTCGAATTTTAAAGTGTTTGCTTCCTCCAAGCCATTCTGGCATGTTCTTCCGTTCTATGGGGGATAGTCGTTCCTTTTAAGAGAAAAAGGAATGAGGGTGGGTGGGTCCTTCACTGACTTTGAAATTTAACCTCCACTTAAAATCGAATCTTTGGGTTAGGAACCAATTGTCGTTTGGAAATAAAGTATTTCCGTAAGCAAATCCAATACCTCAAGAGATAGGAAATGGTTGCAATCTAGAGCCTGCGTCGGTTATCGGGGGTTTTGATCCTCAAATGATTGTGCGACTCCGGTAGTTGTTGAGCCTTTATCTGTATTCTGGTACTTCTTTTAGAATCGTGGTGACATATAAATAATTTCCTTGTCTTTTTGCCTTAAAGATATTATATCGGGTATTTTAGTGAAATAAGTATAAAAACAACTGCCTCTTACTTGTAAACGCATCGTATTTAAAATGCGTCAAGAATTGGTTTTTATTACTTTTTATTCCAAGTTTTCTTTTATATATAAGGTATTTTATTTCAATATTAACTCAAAATAAACACATTTTCATTCATGCTATAACATGTGAATCCTAAAAGCTAGAAATGATAGATATTTTAAAGATGTATTGTTCAAGTGATCTTCAATAAAATATTATTAAAATAATATTCCACTTTAATATGAAATCTGAAATACCTCTGTTTCCAATCATAAGTATGTGATATTTATTTTTAGAATGTGATATTCTTGAAAATAAATATGTTTATTGTTTAAAAAAGAAAATCTTTTTTCCAAAAACTCAAACGAATCAGAAATCCGAGGAAATAAATAATATTTATTGTAGTTCAATAAATATTATGATTTATATATTTATATCTGTATACACACACATAAATAATAAAACTGATTCATATATGCTTTCTTAATAATTTAACCAGACTTTGAGATTTGTACAATACTCTTTTTCCAATATTGTATATTCTTAGACGATGATGAAAGAATCCGGAAGAAAAATTTTCATTTTATCAGACAGTATTTTATAAATAGCAATCCATTTGCTATTAGAGCTAACAAAATTGCTTCTATTGAAATTATTGTCAATGGTATATCTTGATCTATTTTATAAATAGATTATATTCTATCAAATTCTTTTTTAAAAAAAAGAAACGGTAAAATAATGGTACGTTTGTAAAAGAAAAGGTACTCTCACACTCACTGCACAAAAATGCACGCGCGCACGCACACACTGTTGACCTGTAATGTTATATGAACTTTATTTTTTTCATTTTGTAGAGACTATACTATTGTAATTTTATAATGAAAGTAAAAATATCTCTCATTTTCAGTCGTTTTTCCTACAAACTTTCAAACCACTAAAGCTGCACGAAATTCTTCAAGAGTTAGATCCAGGCAAGCAGCAAGAATGATATACAGTAATTTTTTCATTTTGTCATGGACCGATAGAGCCTACAATGACTGAATTAAGCGAGTCATTCCAACAAAATGTAGACCTTTGCTTACGAAAAGTCTATCAACTTTTAGATCGGAATCGAATGACAGAAAAAGATTGTCAGCTCATTTGTTTCCTCCAAAATACCAAAGAAACTATTTTTAATAAAATCAGTATTTCCAAAGTTCGATACCAAAATATCTATATAAATATAAGCGCAATATTTTCATTTAAACATTTTAATTAAAAGCAGCATTCCATAAATACAGTGTGTAAAATCATAAAAATCTCTAAATAAACGAAAATTAAGCACTAGCATTTATGTGTTTAAAAATTAACTTCTATAAATATCTATATAAATATAAGCGCATATTATTTTCATTTAAACACTTCTTATTTTGTCGTTTTTCAAAAGGAGATTCATTTTCAGATTTTAGTATTTCAATCGGTGGGGCCGTGGGTAGTCCAATCATAAAATTCTACAGTATAGAATATCTTAGAATACGTCTCAGAATAATCTAATTCACTAGATCTTTTCAGAAATCTTCTAAGAAACGAACAGAAAAAGAAAATCAAGATATTTCATTAATTATCCAAACATTTAAATTTGATAACTCCCCACGATTAAAAGCAATAATTAGAACCACCCACACCACTTCAAAATACACGCCCTCTGAGTTTTGGTAAATGAAAACCAAAAAAGAAAAACATACGTCTCAGAATAATCTAATTCACTAGATCTTTTCAGAAATCTTCTAAGAAACGAACAGAAAAAGTAAATGTAATTTCATTCCAAACATTTAAAAACGCCCCACGATTAAAAGCAATAATTAGAACCACCCACACCACTTCAAAATACACGCCCTCTGGGCTAACCAACAAATTTACATCCCAAGCTAATCTCTTGACGAAATGTATCGGAAAACGTGTTTGTTCTCCTACGCGGACTCGGAATCGAATTCGGATTCGTCGAGTAGGACCCGGAATCGAATGATGGCCGAGCGCGAATCACTCATGTGCCCGATCACTCGTGATCAATTTCGCGTGAACCGGACGATACAGACAGATATGCTTGCGCGGCGACTTGTTCCGGTTCACTTGTCCAGAGGGATTGACCCGCCTGGGGCACTGTCGCAGAACCCCCTCCACTCGCCACTAAACACTCGAGAGGAGACTCTGAGGTTTAGTAATGAAATTTTGGTTCGGTGGGATTTGTATTCGGGGATTTTGTAGGTTGGGATTGTTATTCTAGAGAGGAAATGTAACCACGGAATGTTGTTTTTTGTTGTCATGTAAACATAGTTTCACATAAATGTATCGTATCAGATTTAAGCTTTCAGAATGCGATACATGTTTTTATCTAATGTAATTATGGCTTAATGTTGAGTGTTTGGAAATTATTATTATGTTATATATAAATCGAATGAAAAAAAAATATTTTTCTCATGAAATTATACACAAAAAGTTATTCTGATCACTACATTCTTCGAAAAACAAAATATTGTTTATTTCTCGAATTATTTTGTTAGTGTACTTAACTTCTTTTCAATTATTTTCTTCAGGGGCGTAGCTACCACCGTATCAATGATACAGGGCCCCCAAGATTCAAGGGCCCCAAAATGTGCAAGAATAAATCGTAAAATGTTGCGAGTCCACTGAAAAGGGCCTCCAAGGAATTTTAATACGGGGCCCATTCCGGACTAGCTACGCCAGTGATTTTCGGTAAAGGATTTTGTAAAGTTATGCTGGTTTAGAAGAAATACAATAACGAAATGCATAATTCTTTTTATATAGTCTTTATAAAGTTAAACTTCTTGTGTAATTTCTGGATTTTAAGATGCATATTGACGATTCTTTTCTTCATTATATTGAATTTTGATAATTTTGTAAGTATTATTCGACAAAGTACGTAGGTTTAGTTTGAATGAAACAAATGATATTTTAAAATTCAAAGAAATGAAAGGTACAGCTACTCTTTTAGACGTACTTTTTAATATAACCAAAATATAAAAGAATTTTTTACTTCCAGTAAATTGTCCTACTCAGTGGTATTTAGTACATTTACTTATGTGCCTAGTTTAGTACCTAATGTGCAAAAAATACATCCAAGAATGAATTCATACATCTACAAATAGTGCAATGGTAATATTTAATCAAAGAAAGGGTAGGAGAAATATTTTAAACTATATTTTAATCCCTAATATGTAGCTATTTATGAAGAACACTCAGATAACTTAAACACACATTTAAATACATATTTTTTGTAAAAAATTGAATTTATTATCATTTAAAATTAAATTTTAATAAAATTATTGACACGGATGTTATGTAAAATTTTTTATAAAAATATGGGCGCCGCAGAGTGGATATGAATATGTTTTTCATTGAAAGTTAGAATAACTTTTGATAAATTTTTCATTTACATCATTTCACACACTTTTACTATGTATATTTATACTCAGTATCTAATATTCTGGATTATTTAACGGAGTTAAAGTTTTTAACCTATTTTAGATACTTTATGAGTCTAATGTTGTGGCGATAAATTTGGTTAAGATATATCTATGTGATGTATTTTAGTTAGAACTGCATTGAATATGTACTAAAATTCTGCATAATTATCTTATTTTAAATAATGAACTTCTTCGGCCAATTTTCATCAATTCTTGATTATTGTATTGAAGTCTTAATTATAATATTTCATATGCAGAAATACCGTAGATTATTTACAATTGGGTAATATCATATAACGTTATAATCACACGATAAATGTAATTACAAATTTCCGGCGTGAATCCGTTCAAGCACTTCACTATTGTATAATTTTGCTTTTAGAGGATTTATTTTATGTGTACATATTTGTCATCAATTATAATGCACATAGGTAAACATAAAGCACTTTATTTAAAAAAATTGCAAGGATAATATGTGAATTTTTTTTAAATTAAAAAAATTTTTTTTGAAGAATCAATACGTGGAGCAAGTTTATCAAATTTGAAACTCTATCTTAATTTTATAAGCAGAAAACAAATACAAGACTAAAAGCAGCTTTGAATTCAATATAGAGCACGTGATTGTATTTATCAGAATACCATCATAAATTTAGTCCATTGAATGGTATTCAAACATTTTTCTTACAAAGGAAAAGACAAGACGAAAGTCAAAATGATATTTCAATCGCATAGCAAAATAATAAACTACACTTAAAAACTCCCCAATACAAAGTTTTAAAAAGCTGTTATCAAACATTTACTCTTTAACTTCCCCTCATCACATACTTTATAATCCTTCATCTCGAAATTTTATCTTTAGTCGATTATCTAATTCTTTATTTACCGAACGTTTTCGTGATAAAAAAGAAATGAAGTGAAAAAAATAGTTGGCTCAACCTTTTCATAGCAGAAGAGGGTATATGGATATTAAATTGTAGGGAAGGTAGAATGACAGTTGAATTAATCGTCCGTTTCATGGTGGAACATAAATATTCATTTATGCCAGAATGAGAAAGGGGAGTCGAGGGGTCTTCCAGCTGTGTGCATCGAACTCTACGTTTCTTTGTAAGAAACGGCTCTATCCCGGTCATTTTACATTCTTCTGCATTCATGTCTGCCCCATTATACTGCTTAGTGATGAAGCTTTCTTAATCTTGGGAGAGTAAATAAGAATGACTAAAGTAGCTCGTTCCCTGTTCTATCTGAGCTCCTGTAAAAATGGTAAAAGATACTATCATTTGGAATATGGAAACATTGTACGCATAAGTTTGTTTTGTAATGTATGCTTCATCAAGAACAGATGAAAGTAGTTATATTGTATGCAGTAGTTTAGGCTGTGAAAGAGTTTTGCTGAACTAATTCTTTTAACCACAAAGTTAGTTTTAGAACTAATTTAGCTGAACTTTATGTGTGCCTAAATGGATCTTATGCGCTTTCTCTGTTTAAATTTAGCATCTCAAAATGGATTTAAAGTATGTTTTACTCACAAAGTAACTTTGCAAACACTTAATGAAAGTTTATATACAGTTATGCATTTTTATGACATTATAAGGAACCAATATAATATTGGTACGCTACGGATTTTTCAGCCAAATAGTAAAATCTCGCCGAGTTGAGGTGATAATATTTAAATCGGCTGATCAAAAAAGTTCCCTTTTTTCGAAATTTAAAAACCGCACCAAAAACGATTAGTGTACCAACATCAAACTCGTTCCCCTTTAAATTATTAACTGAGGTTTTAGAATATGAGAATCATATTAAATTGTAATAAATAATGAGTGCTTTTAAAACAGATGTTGCCAAAGTGGTGGCCCGCGAGAAAATTTTACTGGTCCCCAGAAAAATGTGGAATATACTTACTCATCACGTTACATTATGTTTTGAGATGCATTGAAACTTAATTCAATTCATAAAAAATAATTTAGTACTTAAAAAAATTTCTATTAGTAGTCCGCAGGATTCAAACTATGAGTTTACTGGTCCATGAGATCAAAACGTTTGGCGACTGCTGCTTTAAAACATAAATGAAAATATTGTCGTACCTATTTAGATGGAAAAAAATTACATTTACGAGGGGGAATAGCTATATTGATAAATGTTTGCGCATTAATAGTAATCCATAACTTTTTAGAAATAAAATATTTTACTTTCTGGTTATTTTAAATTCAAAATTCATCAAAGAGTTTTGAATATTTAAAAAAAGGAATTTGATGTTATTGATCATTAGCGTTTGAATATCACCTAAATATAAGATAACATTTGAGACTGACTGATTTATCATTTGCTTTTTTAGAAATATCATTCATTAATTTCAAAAACTTTGTGTAAATTTTTTATCCATTTTTAAGAGAACCTACGTTCGGAAATATGATATTCAAAAGAGCAAAAATGAACAACTTGTTTTTGATACTTATTATCAGTTGAATTAGAATATACATATTTAAGAATATTTTTACAATAGAAAATTGTTTAAATGATTTTTTTCGGAAAAAAATAATTTAAAACAGAATGATTTCCTTTCAAAACATTCTAGATAATAGTCATTCTATATAATAGTATTCTCAGAGTCTGATACTACGTTTTTAAAAATATCTATCTTAGAAGTAGATTTATTCATATTCTAATATATCAGAAAGAAGAATTTTAACCGAAAACACCGATTATTATTTCAATTGATCGTAGCTCTCAAAATAATGTGGATTTTTCAAAAAAATTTAGTTCAGGCTCTTATAGAAGCCCAAGCTATTCATTAGAAAAATATTATTATAGAAGGGTTTTTCATAAAAGTAGAATGTTTTGAAACTATTTCATTCTTACTTCATTTTTGGCCTAGAAAAAATTTCATTAAAATAATTTTTTTCTTGTAACAATATTTTTTAAAACAATTTGATATGTATATTCTAATGCAATTGACTCTAAATATAAAAACGATTATCTAACGATTATGCGATTATCTAACATCAAGGTTTCTAACATAATCAGTCACTGAATATATTGATTTACATAAACTTAACATCTTTATTTCACCAGTATAAAGCATTAAAGTACGTAAAGAAAAGTGTAGCAAAAACCTTTCATCTATAATTTAAATGTCATTTAGGTTCATTCTGACAAAGATATTTCTCATAAAAAAATTATAAATATAAATCAATGTCAGTGAATGATTTAATATAAAGCTTTTTCCAAATTAGTTATTTATGTGAATTAATATAAACAGATATTTTTTGTAAGCATAATATAAGAAATCATTTAACATAAAAATAAAGAGGTAATAAATTTGATTTATTTTAAAAATACCTCTTAAACACATGCCATTTTCTTATAAAACTATCTTCCTTTTAAGGAAGATAGTTTTAAAAGAAAGCAACAGAATGCTTTGAAAGCTTAATATTTCCTCATGGATCCATTTGAAAAACAATATTCACCATTTTCCCATTGAAAATACTTCTGAATTTCGGAAAAATACTCTGGTGTAACCAGAATTTCGTGCGGGATTGCTAATAAACATTTTCACAAACAAATAAAAAACTCATTTATACCATTGTTAGAGTTTTGCAGATAAATTCGAACTTGCATTTGGAAGCGATTATTATCGTAGAATTAATTTCGAATAACACAAGAGCGCTATTCTTTTAATAATTACAGTCCAAATGGGGGGAGGGGAGGTGATGGTATATACAGTTTGCTCTGTCTTTTACTTCCAGAAACTTTTAACAATTTGATTAACCTGGAAAAATCCCAACTCGGCTAAATAATAGAGATAAAAAGACTTCCGTTTTTATTTTGTTTTGCTTCTGCTCCAACACAAATCAAATCCAATTGCAACTTCTTTTAAGTGGTCTATGGTTTGTGTCGAATATGTTCAAGGCAAACTTATTCAAACCTGCTCTTATTAAATCTATTTGCAGTTTTTCTGTTTCCGGATATTTTAGAGAGAGTGTTTATATTTAATAATAAATGCTCGTATATTATAATAAATGCATATATTTTTTGGAAATTCAGATGAAAAATATAACCTTAGAACCAAAATGTCGCATTTTTTAATTTCGTAACTATGGAAGAATTACAGAATGGAAAGTATGTAATTTTTTATTACATTTTTAAAAAATAAAGGAAAACATAAAATGTTTTCCATTGCATTTTAATTTACAAAAGTGCACCAATCTTTGAAAAAGTACAGAGTTCAAATAGTTATCAAATGCAATAAAAATATTTCATGTTTCTTGCATTGATGTAATAAGTTTCAGTTCTGAAGGCTTAAAAAATTTCAGACATTAATATCGCATATGAATTACTAAGCTACCTTTTGACTTTTCTTTAATTTATAACTCATATTTTTGAACCTGATAAACATGTTTAGTAACAGTTGCAGAATTCTTCACTTTGAAGTAGTATTCTTCAGAAAAAACGTCTTATTTCTTTTGTTTTTATTTTAGAATAAATATAGAAAGAAATTTTTACTTGTTTCCATTGAGAGAAGTACAGTATTTATATTTATATAATTACTTTTACAAACGTTTTCTTAAACATTTTTAAATGGAAAAAGAACTATGCAGATGCATTATTTTTGAACTTTTCAAATTTATATCAAATTGTTTAATGAAAAGAAATTTAGGACTTATTAAATACAATAGAGTGATCTCAATTATAAACTTCGCCTGATTTGATTAAAATTGATTTTTTTTTATTTTGGGTACTACAAGTAATAAAACAATAAAAAATGGATTATATATATATATATATATATATATATATATATATATATATATATATATATATATATATATATATATATATATATATATATATATATATATATATAAATGTTCTAAATAAATAATTCAATAGCTTAATTTAGATTTTAAAATGACAAATTTATAAATTTATGACATTTTAATAATATACTTCCACTGTTTGAATTAGAATGTCATCCAAAACAGATTCTCAGAAACATATGTATTATTTTTTTCCCAATGGGCTGCACAAGGGCAACTTAGGCTCTGCAGACACGGCAAGTCCCAAATGTAAGAGACATTTCCTGTTGACTCTCTTTATCAAATTTGAACGCTCGAATTAATTTTAATTCAAGCTCTCGTCGGAAACTGAATGTTTGCCGTGATTTAGTTTTGTCGAGAGTATCAAAGCCAAATTAGTACTCAAGGGATCTTTTACATGCCACATAATCATATGGCATGCGTACCAACGATTTTCGCATCCAGAAAATATATCGACTCCAGCCGGGATCGAACCCACAAACTTAGGCTCACGAAAAGGGCACGCTACTTCTGTGACATCAAGCCAACGAAAATCTATTATATCACTATTAATCTAGTTTACTAAGCATTGCGCAATAATTATTGTATTGAGTGCGCATTAAATATTATTTTCTGATTTCGTTATCTAAAATATTAACTTTTTTCTATCAAAGAATAATTAAACAAATAATTTCAAAGATAAATATGATTTCTACATTTTAATTCTGTACCTTTAAAATAAAATAATAAAGAAACATTTACTTTGCACTAATTGGAAAAATTAGAGCAATGCAATTTGGAATTAGTTAGAAAGTTTGGAAATCATTCACTCGCGTAAATAAAAATAATTTATTTAACTTTATTTATAACCATAAACACTTATTTTAAAGCATTTGTGTAAATAAAACGCTGCTTTAGTGAAAAGTTACAGTTTTTATTAACCTAAAAGAAAATGAATAGTAATAATTCTCACCACCGAAACGAAAAATAAATCGGCATCTTTTGATCGCCACCGAAAGATTTTGATTTAAAAGCAATTTTACTGAAAATAAAAATCAAATTCACTCCGCAACCCCTTCTAAAAAATTCTCACTTGAATCCAATTGCTATTCATTATACATTTCGAGTGTAATATAAATTACACAGTGACACTAAAAAGCAAGTATAAATATACATATTCCGAAGACTGAAAATCATTGGTTATTTTTATACAGTTTCTTTCGTGTCATTTGACGCAGCTACCATTCCTTACGAAAAACGAGCAGATATATTATTATTATTATTATTTAAAAGTCGATGAAATTCTTTTTGGTCGAAGGTATGGAAAGAAAAATGAATTTAGAAAAAAAATCGCTTCTCTTTAAAAATGATCGACTCCCCCTTTGGAACGCCTGCTCCTCCCCTCTAATACATCATCAGGGGTTCGAAATCCCTTTCCAGTACCTCCAAGAGAAGTGCAACTTAAAGAGTATGTATATTTATATTTTTTGAAAACTAAATAAATAAATAAATAAGCAGGGCTCGGAAAAGAAGAGGGAAAGCTTAATGCACTTGCTATGTAAATAACGGAGAGAATGAGGATTGAGAATATATCGGTTCAAACCTCAAATCTATTTAACGCGTTGGAGCTAATTCATCTTTTTTTAACTCGTTTCTGATTCTGGGAAGTGAAAGAAAAAGAGAAAAGGAAAAGAAAAATATAAAAAAAAGAAAATTATTTCGTAAAAAATATTCGGGAGAAAATGATGACTTTCATATATTTTTTTTTATTTGTATTTATTTTGGTTTTGATTTCTTTTATTTTTTTGATACACGTTGACTTTATTGAGACTTTGTTGGAATGGATTTCAAATAATCAGGCTGTTCTCTAACACTAAAGGCTAAAAATTATTTCAAAAGCTGATACGTGGATTGGTTTTGATATGTGATTTTTTTTTAAATCTGCTTCAAAGTAAAAAAAAACTGTGGTGAGATAAAAGAAAATCTCATGGAAAACATTCAGGATATTTGTTCAGAAATAAAAATGAATAAAACTATATTGATAAAAAAGAAATTTTGTAATGTAAGTGTTTTACATATAAGATTAGAATCTTGATAACGCTCAATAGACGTGTAGGAAAAAAAGCAATTAAAATATTTCAAACTCCTGTAGATTTTGAAAACTTCTAAAAATGAGGTTAAATAAAAACAATTAAAGATTTTTATTGGTTATACGAGTATGTTCATTCTGAAAAGTCCACATATATTCAAGATTTTAGAGCATTCTTTTTTTACTTAAGTATAAAAAAACTCGAAAAATATCAGCATAATATCTTTTTTTTAAATTTATTCTTTTATTGAATTAATTAATCAACTAACATTCTAATTTAGTTTTCTTTAAAAGCATCAAAATAATCTAATCACTTTCATCAAACTGTGAGATGAATTACAGAGTTATTTAGAGTGTCCAAATTTTCGACGTCTTAGTTGATAAATAAAATACATATATAGGGGTGCTATAAAATATTAATCAACTAGTCATTATTCAATATTGTAAGTAATTAATTTACTAAAACTTAACGCGTGTATCCTTATGGCCATTAAAGGAGCTTTGTATAAATGTAGAACCACAGGGAAATTAAAAGCTCCAGTGGAATTTTACTGTTCTCAGACTTTTAGATCTGCGCTCATGGCAATCCAGAGAGGCAATTCTCAACTGACCCAGGATATAATTGTCCTTATTAACAGAGTAGTTACAGCCCAAAGAACTTGCACTTTACAGTGGATACCGTATCACGTGGACATCTTCGCCAATAAGCAGGCTGATAACCTTACCAAGGAGGCCCGAAATTCCCCTCAACTTTCCAATAGCCTTACCCTTACTGATGCTGTTGCAATAGCCAGACGTAAGCTCAACTCCCATTCAGTTAGAAAGCACATCATTCCATTTCTTAATTGTAACCTTTTAACTTCAACCACCACAGCCAGAATAAATATCCCCTGATGGCCTAAGAAGTTATAATACTTGTCCTCACTGTCCTGAAGTTCAACTTGCTCCCAATTATATTTCTAATTGTCCTTCTAAAAAGGCTGAACTCCACAATATAGACTTAAACCCCAAAGACTATCAACTGTTTTATTCACCAAAGGAAGTCGAAATAGTAAGGGCCGTTTTGGACGCCTTCGGCTTCATTTAATTTCTCAACACTGCATGGACAAGTCAACAACAACAAGTGTGTTCATGTTCTATTTAAATATGAATAGAGATAATTAACTATAGGAATATATTTTAGAAAATTAACAGTTTAATTAAGTGTTCTCCATGACATAGATAACATAAGTGGTTTAAATTTACTACAAGTAATCGCCATAATATTCTAAAGAACGGGACGCAGAAAGCAAATGCATTTTTTAAGCATATTTTTAAAATCATATACATTTTCATAATTCATATTTTATCATGTGAGGGGGGTATCCACTGTCTTTTAAATAAAATAGTATAAATTAGGATTGTATTGTGTGTCTGCAGAAGTGGGATACGCTCACCATAAAATCAGTATCGGCATAATCTCTTATATACAATATACTAGCCATTATTCACCATTTTAGCTGAGTTTTTAGTGGATCAGCAAAAGAAACATGTTTTCTAAATATCAAAGCTATATTTCTAATAATTCAAAAACAGGAATTTTCTATCTAAAACGTTCTCGAAATTCTCTGAAAATCCTCTTTTAAGTCAATTTCCACAAACTCCGTTCTTGGCAAGTTTCTATTCAACAAAAGAAGCATGATTGCCAAATTTCAAATCTGTAGGCCTATTTATTAGCTCAAAAATGGCGTTTTTTGCTTATAACGCTCCCGTAGTCCTTCTAAGGTCCATTTCCGCAAAGCCCGTTCATAGTGCATCTCTACTCAACAAAAGAGACATGCTTGCTTATTTTCAAATTTAGAAGTCTAACTTAGTTAAAAAACATGAATTTTTGCCTATAACCTACCTCACTGGGAGTTGATTTTTGCAAAAATTGTTCTTAATGTACCTTTACTCAACAAAACTCACCAGATTTCGTCGGCAGTTCTAATAGTTAAAAATTGTTAGATTTTTAACAATAACCCCTAACTTCCCTCCTCCTCGAATTAAATTTCTAGAAAACTCGTTCTGAATAAACCTCTACTCAACAGAAAAAAACATGTTTGCCAGATTTAAAGTCTGAGGGTCTTTCAATTTAAAAACGAGAATTTTTGTCTATAATACTCCTACAGTCGAAAAGACACATTTTCAGCGGATCTCTACTCAATAAAAGAAGCATGCTTACGAAATTCCAAATCTCTAGGTCTAATAGTTCCAGAGATTTTGGGATGAGTAAATGTGATTTTTCCTCTATATATTTGAATAGATTAATGAATTCATGGTCATGGACTTTTCATACACTTCGTTTAAAAATTCTACGTCAAATTAACCAAATGTCTTCAACAGCAAAACATTTACTTCATTAGTGATATATATTATATATATATATATTCTCCAAACCAGAATAGGATCAAATCATTTTATGAAAGATAAAAGAGGTATGTTTAAAACCACTCTATCGACTTTTAAAAGCTTCGAACCGGCTTATCTTACTTAACGCGGATTAAACCCGCCTTGATTAAGAAAGTATCAGGGAATAAATGACGAGGAGAGTCCGGAAAGAAAAGAAAAAACTTGCGTGAAGCCTCCATTCACTGTTAAACAAGCAAGAGTCGCTTTCCGTAATTATTCAATAGCATTTTCGTAAACTCGGAGTCCTAATTAGCAATTTAATGAATAGATTTTAAAGGCGGGCGAGGCGAACATCGCTAAGCGTAGTCTAAAACTTCCCGTGGGACCGAAGCCGACGAGAATTATCAAGAATTTCTCACGTTTTTGGGTTTCTTTGGATGGCTGGGTAAAGGAAAGAGAATGTTTAGTTTCTCTCAGTCCACACATTCTTAGTGATATTGTGGGAACTATATTTAAGGGCTTCGCTTTCATATTAAACAATTTAAAAATAGGTTTAATATATCTAGATTTGTATTTATTGTATTTTTGTAATACATAAATAGTTTCATTAGTTATATTGTATTGTAGTTGTAACTGCGTCTATTCCTAAAACTAGTTTTTATTATATGTTTATACATTGGGATTATATCGGATGTAACTTTTAGGTATTAATAAAGTATTTGTATGTGTTCTTTTTCATGAAGAGATGTTTATTCATACTCTAGGGCAGTGATTCTCAACAAGCGAGTGGTTCTCAACACTTTTGTGTACCGCCAAATATTTTTAAGATTTTTAATTATACTCTGAGTTTTATAGAAATGCACTAAGAATATTCGCGGTATATATAACATTCTTTCATGGATAGATGGAAATAAAAAAAATTCTTGTGTTCGTAAGCCATTTGGGATAACGAATACGTCTGTATATGAAATAACTTTGAAGGAAGAGGAAAAACTAATTTTGCTCTGTTATAATAGAGAACTAATTTCAACACATTCGGAAGAGTCAATTCATTCATTTTGGATTAAAATTACAGACTATTATCTCATGATAGCCAAAATAGCTTTACAAGTATTGTTACAATTATCTACATCTTATTTGCGGGAATTTGGATTTTAAGCACTTACAAATATAACAAAGGAAAAAAAACGATAGAGGCTTTTTATGGTAGAATGACATTTACACACATGTATAGTGGCATTATCATTTTTACGATCAAATTTAAACGGAAATATCAAAAATCATCTCAAATATCACCTTAAATGTTTTCTTATATTTTATATATAATTAATTACTCAATAAACATTTGTTGTCTTCGTCGTAAATATAGTTTTATTTAATATTGAAAAGTATTACAATAAACTATTTTACGTGGTGTATTACGGGTAAGTAAAATTCTTTTAAACTTATTTTATTGCTGGTGTGCCGCCTAATTTTGAAGTTGTTAAAAGTGTACCGCAAAAACAAAAACAAAAAAATGTTGAGAATTACTTTTCTAGGGCAATGGTCCCCTACCACCGTTCCGTGGGTAAGGTGGGTTCGTAAGGTGGGTTCCACCTTACGTGTAATTTTCTCTCACGTTTGTGAGACTCTCTCTTTTGCATTTCACTTTATATTCTTTTTTGATGGAACTATATATTATTCTGAATGTATGCTGATATACTAGGAAATTAAGATTATTAAATAAACAATCAACATTCCCTCTCAGCGGGCCACGGTAAAATTATCAAACGTTAACCGGTCCGCGGCGATAAAAAGGTGGGGTAACATTGCTTTAGGGAACATTTATTTATAAGCTTGTTTTTTAAAAATTGTTCAATCAGTTTGTATGGCCACTAAACATACATAGTGTAATTTGTAAATATTCCTGGTGGAAATCCCATTATAACAGTCGGTCAGTGTTTGTTAATGTTCCAATATAAAGCAACACGAGGGCTATTAGTGATGTATCTCGTAATTTTGAATCTTGGTCAAGTGCAGAGGATAACACCTGAGCTCTGGCACCCCGTCTCCAAACTACCACATCACTACAATGGGTGGACTTTGTGCCTCGACATATTTAATGTGCATCACCCCCGCTGTACAGCTGGTCTTCAGTGGTTGAATGACTCAAACTCATGACATGACGGATAGTAACTATTAGGTAAACCATGGCGAGATTGTATTACTACACTTCGTAATAAAGATATACATTCTATATTGAAGAATATAATAATATTTAGAAGAGATATTTAAAGCGCATTCGTTAACTTTTTAGAATTTTTAAGACGTTTCGAGACAAGTATGAAAAACTTGAAATATTTGAAGCAAAAGATTTCTTCTACCACATTTTGTAAGTAAATACTGTGAGTTATTTTTTCCTTATTAATTCATTTTTCTCTAATTTTATATTACAAGAAACTTAAATATAGATTTTTATGAATATGTGTGTTGCAGCATCTATTTTCAATGTACTTTAACTGTCTGATACATAGCAATATTAATAATGCTCATTAGTACGTGTACAACTTATAAACAGTTGGTAAAAGTCATCTCATGTCTGGTAAATATGTAATACTGAAAATATAAAATCTCCAAAAACAATTCTTGTTCAATTTTTGTAATGGTATCCAAACTTTTTTTCTGATACTAAATTTCATTACCATCGAAGAGTACACTTCAAAAAATTATTATCGGAAGAGATAAAAAAATGTTTTTTGTATTACAGTTAGAAAACTTTTGAGACCTTAATTTTCCAATATTTCGGGCCTTAGCTTCATGCACTGTGTTAAAGCTCTTAATTTGTGTTAGTTAAATGAGTTGTGTTGTTAACAATTAATCAGTCTTGAGATGTAATACTTAAATATTCAGTCGTGAGCTCAAGCTCTGATCCCACTAAAGACTTATCATGTATAATAAGCGAAGTTGCACATTTAATATGAAACCGTTCTTTAAATTATCTTATTCCGTGATGTGAAAATCATGGAAGTGTGACATTAATTTGGCAGGGGTCGGAAAACCACGGCTTGAGAGCCGCATGGGGCTCTTTGCATAGGCAGGGGTGGCCTCAGTCGCCCAGTAATCATAGTCACGGGATCATGGCCGGCGTATCATGTCCCAGTGATACTGAAGACATGCTGTATAGATGAATGGAAGTTCCCGGTAGCTCTAGGGATGTAACTAGGGATAATGGGCTGATGCACGCTAAATCTGTCGTAATTCAAAGTACTGTATTTGGCGTGGTACAAATGACTGTATTTGGAGAAGAGGTGTCGGCTCAAGTTTTATCCTCGTCCCCTGATCGTGATTCAAAGTAACGAAGTCTGTCGCTTATAGGCCTCGGGTTGCTTTATAGCATTACGTTAGAAACAATTACTCCCTTTGAACAGATTGATGCTACTTTTTAGACTTTTGCATCAATGTATTATTAAAAAAAGTGTATTTATTAGAAAATTATTGTTTCTATTTCTCCTTTATAATTATGTATTGAAAAGATTTACCAATATTTGTATGTATACATTTGAACATTTGATTAGTTTAAGACAATTACTTCTGAGATAAATTGTTTTTCATTAGCTAGCTTTGTTGAGAATCAGTGAAAGTATCAGGACAAGTAATGTAAATTTTACATAAAAATGATATAGGATACGTATTAGGCAAATAAGCTTCTTAAATTTTATATGCAAGAGCAACCAATTTCAATTATTAGTGTAAATATGAAATTACAGAATATTGACTCTACTCTGTTACTGATACACCCATTTTATCGCGAAACTTGGAAATTTTTTTTATGAACTTTAAGACGTTTTGATCTTAATATACCTTATTTGTGCAACAGAAATAAAAATAGCTCTGATTGTTCTTTTGTTTTGAAGGAATAGAAAAACAATGCTGTCAAGGAATAAGGTCACGTGTATGCATATAAAAAGATCTCTGATGGTTTAGATCAGTGTTTCTCAAACTGTGGGGCGCACCCCCCTTGAGGGGCGTGATGACTCTACGAGGGGGACGCGAGTATATTAAAAAGTCGAAAACAAAATATTTTGTAAAAAATTATTAATTTACTGAAAATAATCAAACGAAATGCTTTTTCATATAATAAAATATAAAATACATATTTACACTGATTTAATATACTTATAAATGTATCTGTTCTGTACAATGTATTTTATTAATAATTTAACAGCATTAAGTTTTTTTTTAAGAACAAGTTTGATACTTAGCAATGATCCCATGGGCTTGTATTATCACTTATCTTGATAATTTGTTCGGTGTTTCATTAATTCTTTAACTGACGATTAAAAGTTGCGCGATTCTCTCCCCAATGCCACCGTTTTTCACGTAGACGAGCTACGTGGAAAACGCTATTCTGATGGGGTTTTTTGAGGGGAGAAGAAAATGAGTAAATAAGAAAATCCTTTGAAATAAGTAAATCCTTCGCAAACACTGTCAAGGTCCTCTTATTACATTCCGAAGCCTTCGGAATAATTTTATGAATAGCACTGCTTACAATAGATCGTATTTCGGAAAGACGTATATATACGTCCAGAAAACTCATACTTTGGCTGAGCGAGACGTTTATGTACGTCAGTGGCACATAAGAGTTTAAAATCGTATTGTATCTTTAGTGTCAAAGTATAGTGTTATTGAGCTCTATACATTGTTATTGAATGGAGGGGGCGCGAAGAAACTTACCAAGTAGATGAGGGTATTTAGATCTTTTTTGAGGGGGAGGAGGAGAAAAGAAATAAGTAAGCAAATCCTCTGAAATAAGTAAATCCTTCGCAAACACTGTCAAAGTCCTTTTATTGCATTCCAAAGCCCTCTGAATAATTTTATGGATAGCCCAGCAAAGAAAAGATTGTACTTCGGAAAGACGTATATATACGTCTAGAAAATTAAGGCTTTGGCTGATCGAGACGTTTATGTACGTCGGCGACACATAAGAGGTTAAAGGCGTATTGTACTTTTAGTGTCAAAGTATAGTATTATTTAACTCAATGCATTGTTATAGTATGGAGAGGGGCACGATGAAAATGATGATTGAATAGTGGGTCGCGTATATTGAAAGTTTGAGAAGCACTGGCTTAGATATCTTATTTTGTTAACTACTTGGATTTTCTCGCGAAAGTTTGCCACCAACACCTGAACTTCAGTATCACCTCATCTTTTGACCATAAGTTTGAAATTTAGAAAAACTATCACCAATTGTCTTCTTATAATTCTAAAGAAAAGTTTATCCAAACAAAGATCAAGCGATCTAAGAACTTAATCTAGAAAAAAAAGAGACACTGAAAATAGTAGCATGATACAAAAGCAAATCTTTCATAAAGTTATTGTATTTTTGTTTCTACTAAATAGTTTTTCTATAATTCTCAGAAACTGTGAACTATAAAAAGGAAAAGAAAAAGACAACAAAATTCTCATTAAATATCTATCAAGTACATCTGTTCATACACAGAACTGAAAAATTAGTATGAGACAAAATTCTAGCGAAGGGGAGCAAGGAACTAGTTATGTGTATTCTCTGAAATTGCGAAAAGCCATCATAGATTCCCGAAATTGATTTGAATCTTTGATTTTCCTGAAATTTATCCGTTAATTATAACAGGAATCCTTGAATTAATATAATGTTATTTGAAATTTTTAATGTTTGTACGTACATATGATTCTCAACAACAGGTTTCGATCTATTTACCATTAAACAGGTTCACGTTAAGTAAAAACTACTAAAACTATCGATTTTTACGGTGTAGGAATTTCTAATTTAAGTAATTTATTGTTTTGGTTTTTGGTTATTAACAGAAAAAGTTATTTATAATTATATTTTCTTGTATTTCAAATAATATTGCAATTGTGTGTTAACTTCACGTCCAAAAATGTTAAATCAAAGTTAAAACATATTAATGCTAATAAAATGTATTAATTTCAGGAATTTTCAAACAAATATTTTAAAAATAGTAAGAACTCAAGAGATATTCGGGAAATTCTTTTAGTTGGCTATATACAATTCTATTTTACACAAACGAGTCACAATAAATTCACCTTTTTTTAATACCACGAAATTAATAATGCGATAAACTAATATTTATAATTCAATATTCAGCCCTTTAAATCCCAAGATTTTTCTGTTGTAATATTTGACATTGAATATTCCTTGAGATGCTGGAGGAATTCTTGAAAACGTTTTGATTAAGGAATTTCGTAACATGAGAAACACACCGGCATGCAAAATACTTCATTATGTACGAATACATTTCTTTCCAAGAAAATATTTTTTTTAGAATTGGGAAATTGGAAAAGAGAAATTATCTCCCTTTTGATGCAAAAGATTTTGCAAAAAGCTGAAAGGGAAAAGAGCTGTGTTAAAAAATTGAGATATATATTTGAAATTAAGGGACCTATTTTCTAAGCTCGTAGAACTTTGAAATTTACAAGAAAATTTTACGAATATTTGAAATGTAGTCAATTTTTAACGGATATGGTTCAATTAAAATAAATGTCTTGAATTTAATGCTTCTTTAATTTTTCCCCCTGGAGCCTACGTATATGCAACATATAAACGTGTTGTCTTCAAAATGCAACAAAAATGTTTAACGTTTTTGAAAAAAATTAAAATTTATTTAGCGATTTTAAAATGCTGTTTTCCTTTTACTATAGTTGAGCTATTTTTTTACGAAATTTTATTTGCAAATTTATCGAACTAAGCACAAAAAAGGTTGGTATATGGATTTTGGGATGATATGGTTGCATACATATTTCTGTACAATCTAAGAAATACACATTTAGGAGTTAATTAACTGTGTTGATTAATTATTTAATCAATGGCGTAACGTACAACCCTGCATCGCGGGGAGATCCAGGACTCTAGAGGGGCACAAAGCCTGAGTGATGGCAAGTACATAAGTACCTGACTTTGCAGAGGTGCCCTAATATTCTCCTAATTGTATTTAATACATTAATGAGTCGTTCTATTAATACTAGTTTTGCTTAGTCACAATATGAATTACGTAAATTATTATATAAGGATGACTATTTTTCTTTTTTTACTGTACTTTATCTTTAAAAGCAACTTCAATCAATTGACAATAATTTTCATAACTATGTAAATATATTTGTAAGTTCGTAGATTTCATAAAAAACGAGGAATAACATTTCTACATTAAGTAAGACATACATTTTTAACTTAAAAAGTAATAAACTTTTAAAAATCCTATCTATAAATTGATAAACTAGTGCTATTGTTTACTGTTAGATTATTTCTCCAATCACACTTATTTCTATAAGTCATGCATAAGTTATGAAAAATTCTTATGATCTTACGAAATCACGTAAAGTGATATTTAAATTTCTAATATTCAGTTTTTAGAGATATTCCAAATTAAAAATTGAGAGTTGCATATTTTACTTGAGTAAAGGATAGTATGGTATAACTTACAAATAAAACAAACCTTCAATTCATTTTAGATGTAATATTGAATAAATTGTATCCATATATCCCATCGATCAAATTTGAAATGTATATGCATTAGTACTACAGACATAAATTTAAAATCCAATTAAATTGAAACTGTACATAAAAAGTAATGAAAAATTACAAATATTTAAACTGAATATCAACTATTTGCATTAAAAATACTTAAGTAGGTTTCTTCATTTTATTTCTTTGTTAAAACACAAGACAATTAATTCAACAATGAAAATGAAGAATTATATTACCTTAAAGTAAGTTTAGAATTCAAAAGATGTTAATCATAAAAGCATAAATCACGGGGAAATTAAACAAAATTAGCGCAAAGCATTAATCTTCATTAAGAAATATTGATCTTAGTATCATTTAATTTCCCATTTCTTAAAAGATCTCACTTTTAATTCCAGATTGCTTTTACAATTGAAATAAAAAATAGTTCTTTTTAAATGTTTTTTGTTGTTGTTTGCTTTATTTGTGTTCTCCAATCGTTAATGCTTGTCTGGTTACCTTATTTATATGCTCAATACAAATTAATTCATATTTGAGTAATTCTGTAAACATTTATAAGTTTAAGAAACAATAAGGATTTTTTAAGAATGTGCTTTTGCTGTTATAAACCTTGGGAACTTTATGATAATATTATTCAAAAAGTCATATCAATATTTTACTAGAAAACAGTGTCTTCCAATCGATATCTTATTAAAATATCGATATATATATATATATATATATATATATATATATATATATATATAGACTTGTAATATTTATGTTTATTATACATTTTTGATTCTTATATATAATTCCCCCTATATTGCTAACACAAAGCATTTACAACGATAATAAGTACGTAAGGAATATTAATATATTATACTAGCCTAATAAATATATTGAATTGTATCACTTCCTCCAGGCATACGAATATAATCCAAAATGACATGCATAAAATTTTTACCAGTAAAAATGTATGAATTGTGCGTATGGTAAGTAATAACAATAATAAATTGTGATTATCACCTGATACGATCGTGATTTGATTGATTATGTAGCGTTAAATGTCAGACTACTTTGATTTACTGGATTGGCAGCATAATATTTTCAAACTCTTTTACGTTTAATTGTGTTTTTGTTCAGTGGCAACATTGCCTATAACTAAAAATAGATCTTCTCATCAAGCGATGATGAGAGATTTTTCTGTCTTGATTTGAAAAGTTGCTTTGGGATTGAATATTATTTTCATGTTGCTTAATTTTTGCTTTAATATTGAGAGGAAAATTTACTTTTGATTGAGACTGAATATTTTATGACTTCACTTTCTGCAAAACAAATGTTCCTTTCCATAAATTTGTTTAATACTCATTAATTGAATCGTTAATACGTTTGTAAAATCTAGACAAGTGCATTAGTTCTCTAGTAAAATTTAAGTCTTATAATAATAATTTTACGCATGCTTCTAAATAAAAAATGTAACGATGATCTAGGAAGTGCGGAAACGTGATTCCAAATATGAGATGAGATAAAGTGATTGAGGATTTCTGATATAGACATTTTTTATTCAGTTTGTTATTATTTTAAAAATTTTCTTTTATAAAATCAAAAATAACTCAAAATCAAGCAACATCAGAAAAGACGCTAATGAACATGATACGAATTTTCTTATAGAATTTAATATTTATAAAACAAATAAATATCACTTCCCTTCGTATAGTTTAAGGTACATAAACCTGTTGAATCACGAGTTCCGAATGTGGTGGCGTAGTGTGAAACTCTAAAGCATTGATTCACAAAGTGCTCTATATAATCCCTCGGGGATCTTTGACAACCCGCAAGGGTCCAGGGCAGCAAAAAATAATTTGAGAATCTATGAGGTGCAAATGGAAGTCTATGATAGTGGCTCTCTTTAAACCAGATCATGACTTTTATCTTTAAAAAAAATTGATCTAATGTATACCAGATTTTACTAGTTTAATACATTTATTTACTACACTTAGTGAGGTTAATTTGTGGTTACTAGGTAACAGAACAAATTTTATTAAGACAAGGACCATTTCAGCATTTCTTTCCATAATTAAGCAAAGGAAGTATAAAATTGGACGTTGTGAATTTTCTCAATTTGTCACAATCCATCTGGACATTTTAATCAGCCTTCAGCATTTAAATGCCCTTTACTCAGATTTTGAAACTAGGTTTAAGATTGCCTTTTTTATAGTGATACCACAGTAGAGAATGAATTCATATAGTCACTTGGAAAAAAAATGTCATATTATTATAAGAACTGATCAGAATAGGCCCTATAACGATGACCTTAAAATAAAGTTTAGAAACGGATGTCATCAATTTTGGCTTTTAAAATACATATCTGTTATTTGTCGCGAATTATGGAAAATCGAGAGAGGAGGTTTTTAATTGCTTTTCCTCGAGAGAGTTAGTTCCAGTGAGTTTGCCAATTTCAAAAACAAAAAAAGAAAGGCTTGAAAACACTGGACACTTAACCTGACTAGATTGGTACTAAATGTTGAAAAGTTGTTATTGAAGCACCAGATTCACCTTTCTCATTAAAGACATGTGTTTGTCTTGCTCAGTTAATATAAGTATTAATTTAATTTTAACTTAATTCATTAACATGTGCGTCTTATGTTTTAAATGCTATACTTCAATGCAGTTGGTAACTTAATTCTTTTAAAGTAAGTAGTAGTACCAGCTGTCAAAAAGACACTTAAGTTGATAAATTTGCAAAAATTCAATATTAGGTAAGCAGGGGTCTACCAAAAACCAAAAAACACGGCAAGGGGTCTATGGGACAAAAATGTTTGGAAACCTCTGCTATAGATAGTGAATACAGCTATAGTGACACACTTGACTATGACTTCAAATTACAAGTTCCATCATAAATGGCATGTTGTGATACTTTGATGAAAAAGAGAAAGATAAAAAATTCAATTCATTAAATAGAATATAATTTAAGAAAATAGTTCGTTCGAAAATAAGTCAATCTCTTTAGTAACTCAATGCTCAATGGAGAAGGAGAAAGAAAGATGTAGTCCCCTCCGAACCAACTTAAATTCCTCAGTGATTATCGAAACAGTTAAGTAACCCAGATATTCTACTTAAAAAGCATTTCTATGCTAACAAATTATTACTACTTACATTTATTGCTTTTTCATAATGTTAATTCCACAAATAATTCAAGTACTGAAACTTATTTCTATTAGAAGTATAATAATGCTACGCTATTTTAATTTCTATAATAATGCCATGCTGCTTTTTAAAAATATATTTATTGTTATTATAATAATTTGTCTTTAATAATAATAAAGAATAACTAATTTCTGTCATTTAAAAGCATTGAATTTTCATACAGCCTCAGTTAGAAATAACTATTTTCTAGTATACCGATTCTAAGTTATTTTCGGATATTTACTGTCTCATTTTTCCTTCTTAAATTCAAGTAATATAGAAAAATGGCTAAAATGTCAATATAACTATAAAGTCTATGCTCTTTCTTCCTTCTCCAGTACTTTCAGTAAATGCATTGCAAAATGCGCAGGAAAACTCTATTTCAGTTATTTTTCATAAGATTTAAAAACGTAGCTTTTATGAAAATATATTTTAAAATATGATATTTATTTTTTTTCTAGAATAGAACTCGCTAAATTACAGCAGTAGAGAAACATTCTCATAGTAGAAAATACTCCATTTTCAATAACATTTTTAATTACTAAATGCATACCTGTTAGTTAAAAAGTATTTTATAATAAATTATTTAATTCATTTGATAATAATTCATAAGAAATATTTTCGTAAATATTTATGTAAAATGATCGATTAGTGTGTGTTTCAGGATGTCTTGAAATAAATAATTATTTCATGTTATTTAATAAAGGATAAAATGATACCATCATTTGAAAATTAACAGTCTCGTGAAAAAATAAGTTTTAATAAACATGAAAAATGAAAAAAAAAACTACATTAAAACTTAGTAAGAGAGCGGACTTTTTTCAAGAATACCGCACTTGAGAACTAGTAGGAATATTTTTTTAATTATTCGAAACTGCCTAAAAATAGAGGCATATTTAAATACATGAGATAAAACAAAAAATGTTGAATATGACTTAGGAGTTTATATGAATTTTTATAAAAACAAGATTATCAGTATTCTTTGATCGGAATTCTAAAACTCATAAAACTGATTATGATATAAGTCGAAAGCCATTTTTATCAACAATTGGAACAATATTTATTCATGACTGAAAGTTTTTTACAGAACTGACCATTGGGCATTTTTGAATTGTGTCTATTTATCAAATAAACACCAATATCTAATACAACTCAGTATATTTTTTGTCATCTTTCAAACGCAAGTTTAATTTGGATCCTTTGTTCTTTTAGTTTAATGGAACAAAGATTTTTTTTATTCAACACTTTTTTTCATCTATAATAGCTCTAATAATATTTTAATACCTCTAAAAGCTACTAATGATTATTAATACATTAATTGTCTTTTATGATTGTTTTAAATGTTATCTAGTTTTTAAAATATATCGAGCATGCGTCATACATCCCATCTTTTATAAGTGATAAAAATGGGTTGCCAAATTATTCTTCACCATGCTGTGTAAAGGAAATTTTTATAAATATGTGCCTTTTTCTGAGTTCAAATCAAGTATACATGCCAGATTTTGATATCAATAGAACATCAGTATACCAGAAAGATTACCCTCCCCAGGAATCTTAGTTTTTGATAGGGTTCCATTCTATGATCCATATCCTTTCGATGATCATTACCCTTCATTAATTTCTTGTTAAAATATTTGGTTTTGCAGCTTAAAATAAATATGTTTGAACAAAAACTCTAATTTTATAATTTGTATGTGCTTCATCAACAAGTTGCTTTATTATCAATATATAAAGAACACCAACGATTCATTGTCTGATTTTCTCAATTTTAAGAAAGGGCATATAACTAAAACATCAACTTCACCCTTGAAAATAAGAGCCTCGTGTAATTTCCACACGCCCCCCTGCTATCAAGCCCTCATCTTTTCTGTGTAAGACACCCCCATCATCCCACCGTGGTAGCACGGCAACCAAAATTAATGAACCAGCAGCTTACAGAACGTCTATTACTTTATATAATTAGCTCGTTAATAAGCATGGAATGGTTATTTACCAAACCTCCAGAAGTCTGAGAAGTTAATCACAGAAGGAACTTTTATTGAGTTTTATGGCAAATGTCGGTAATTTGTCTCCGAGGTTCGATGGGAAAACTTAGGACCCCTTGATCGATCTGTGGACGAGACTATGGGAACTCCGGCATGTATTTAAAGATTTTTGAACAGGACCAAGATATCTCGGGGAAGGAAGAGATGATTTCGTGACCCTATCCATTACAGATGGAAGAAAATAATCTTTCGAAGTGGGCGAGCACACGAACCAAACATATTAAGGGCTGTACCTGCGCCCTTTAATTGCGTGTGCCTCTAAATACGAGATCACCATTCTGAAGGGTGCATTTGCTGCTGCTTGCTGCTTGTGCAGAAACACGTGTTCCGTCTGGAGTTGGAGGGAAGATTTCGAATGTTCCTGCATGTGTGGGGCGGATACTAGGAACCGCCCCGGGTTGGACGGCGGATATACATTCTTTTTTTGTTTGTTTTCGTTTCATTTAGCGTGTCTTTAAATCGTAAACTACTCAATGGGATTGCATTCTATTTACAATCGAGGATATCAAATGGAATGGCATATCATTTCTGGGTTCGAATTTACTTAATATCCCTATTAGGGCTGTGACCAAAAGATATGGATGCAATGAAGATAAACTGAAATAATTTGGAATAAAGATTATTAAGTACTGTTCGGAAAATTCATAATCCGTCGGAGGTTCGATGGGAAAATTATTTACTTTAAAGAACAGGAAGTAAGAGATTAAATTCCAAGCTTTGCTAATTTTGTCTTGTTTTATTGATTATTAGAGTCATTGTAGACCAGTTATAATGATAGTGAATTTCGTAGCTTAGAACGTTTAAGTATAATTATTTGCCCAGTTCTTCTAATTTCTCAATTATCTGTCAGGCTTACTAATGAGAAGAAGAAGAGGGGCAATTGCATGTTAATAAGAACGATCTCTTCAAGTCAGTGTTTCTCAAACTTTCAATATTTGCGACCCAATATTCAATCATAATTTTCATCGGGTCCCCCTCCATATGATAACAATGTATTGAATTCAATAGTATTATACTTTGATGCTAAAGCTACAATATGCGACTTATGAGATTTAAGTGCAACCGGCGTATATAAACGTCTCGCTCAGCCAAACCTTTATTTCCCTCAGATGTATATATACGTCTTTCCAAATAACTGTCTCTTCTATGTACTGATATTCATAAAATTACTCCGAATACAATGGCATGCAACAAAAAGGGCCTTGACTGTGTTTGCGAAGGATTTACTTATTACAGAGGATTTGCTTACATATATTGTATTTTCTTCCCTTCCCCCCCAAATACACCATATACGCACACCTACTTGGAAAATGGTAGCATAGGGTAGCATGCGTAACTTTTAATCGACAGTCAAGGGGTTAATTATAAACAGTACGGATTATTGAGATAAGTGTTAGTTTTTGTGTATAATTTTGTATATGACAAGTTCATGAGGTCACTGGTAATTATTAAACTTTTTCTTAACTTTGTATCGCTTGATTAATTATAAATACATTGAACAGTACTGATACACTTTAAGTGTAAATGTGTCTTTTATTTCTTATTCTGTCAGAATCTATTTTGTTTGTTTATTTTTAGTAAATAAGTAATTTTCTTAAATAATCTTTAGCTTTCGACTTTTCAATATGCTCGCGCCTCCTCGTAGTTATCACTCCTCCCAAAGAGGGCACGCCCCACAGTCTGAAGAATGCTGCTTTAAGTCCTTATGCAATGTTGTAAGGAAGAGGTGTTTGGTCAGAAATCCTCCTAAGGAATTCGTTTCAACTTGAGGTCTGTAGTCAATGTATTTATCATAAAGGGTGTTTTTTAGAGGTATAGAACTTTAAATTGCAATAAAACAACGATGTATTATTCGATTGACATGAATTTTTTTATTCGAAAGATAATCTTGTGGCATTACATTTTAAATATGATTTCTAGCATAGGACTGCCACGTCTGGCTTGGATGTAGTCCAATCTGGACGTCCAATTTTCGATGATGGCCGTATATCGGCAATAACACGGCGAATGTTGTCTTCCAAATGGTCAAGCGTTTGTGGCTTATCCGCATAGACCAATGGCTTTACATAGCCCCACAGAAAATAGTCTAGCGGTGTTAAATCACAAGATCTTGGAGGCCAATTCACAGGTCCAAAACGTGAAATTAGGCGGTCACCAAACGTGTCTTTCAATAAATCGATTGTGGCACGAGCTGTGTGACATGTTGCGCCATCTTGTTGGAACCACAGCTCCTGGACATCATGATTGTTCAATTCAGGAATGAAAAAGTTAGTAATCATGGCTCTATACCGATCACCATTGACTGTAATGTTGTGGCCTTCATCGTTTTTGAAGAAGGATTCCACCAGCCCATAAAGCGCACCAAACAGTCAGTTTTCTGGATGTAACGGTGTTCGACATACACGCGGGGATTAGCTTCACTCAAATGCGGCAGTTTTGTTTGTTGACGTAGCCATTCAACCAGAAGTGCGCTTCATCGCTAAACAAAATTCGCTTATGAAAATTGGGAACAACGGCAATCTCGTTTTGGGCCCATTCGACGAATCTACGCCTTGCTTGCTGATCGTTTTGATGAATTGCCAAACCAAACTGAGAATAAATTACTTGACAGCTGTTAAATCGGTCACCATCTTGGAAAGTAATGCCAACTTAAACTTCTATACCTGGAAAAAAACACTCTTTATATATACGAGGCGCACCCAGAAAGTAAGTTTCCCTATTTTTTTTAAAAAAAAGAGCTCACACTTTCAGGAACATATTTATTGGCAACAAGTACAACAATTCTTCAGCTATTTTTCTACATAGGTACCACCAAAATTGAGATATTTATCGAATCGTAGGATCAACTTTTGCATTACTCTGTGGTAGTACTCTGCCGTCTGTGAATGGAACAAGCGTGTGACAGACGTCTTGAGCTCTTCGTCGTTGCCAAAACGATCACCGGAGGACAAGAATTTCTTGAGGTGCAAGAAAACGTGGACATCACTGGGAGCAAGATCAGAGCCGTAGGGGGCTTATCAAACAGCTCCCAGCCAAATTCCGTCAAAACAGCTGCTGTGCGTCGAGCCGTATGTCAGCCGACATCAACATGGACTCTGTGACGACCCTCTGAAAACTACCTACACCAGCGACGCACCATCTGCTTACTCATGATGTTTAGCCAATAGACCTAGCAGAGCTGAAGATGAATTTCAATAGGCGCAATGCTTTCTGCATTCAAGAACTTTATCACCGACCGAACCTCGCTAGCGGCGGGAGAAGAAATATAAGAGTTTCCATTTTGGACCACTATTACCACGCTACTGGCACGAGGCGAGACCTGTCCGGCTGGCATATGATTGATAATTCATACACCTGATACGCATGCACAATTGACATGACTAAGGGGAAAAAGGGGAAAAGATTAAAGGGGAAAACATTGGGGAACTTACTTTCTGGATGTGCCTCGTATTTAGTTCTAAAGTAAACTAATGTTTATTATTAATTGCAAAAATAATCAGTTATTTAAAATTAAACAGTCATTGAACCAACTTATTATTAACTAAAGAGCTCATTTAATACATGGGATATAAATTAATTTTGATTATAGTTATATCGTAACAATATTAAAATATCTTTAATCAACAAGTGTTATAAGAATTGATAATGCTAATCTTGAAAATGTAAAATCTATCTTTTTGATTGAAATGGGGTGATTAATAATTGTATAATTTCTTTATTAATTTATCTGCGTACATTGTAGCTGATACAACTATCATGAGTAACTTTGAACTAAAACTTAAATTCTTAATCCTCATGAGGTTCAATGGAAAAATTATTTACTTTAAAGAACATGAAGCAAGAGATAAAATTCCAAGTTTTTGTCAATTTTTTAGTGCTTTACTAATTAGTAAGAGTTAATGTTACTTATAATAGTTAACTTGCCACTGTGTTATTACATTTGATGTATCAGCTATAATGTCGATAAATAATAATATAGATAAATTATTTTATTAATATTATTTTCTATCATTTTAAAATTAATCTGCTCATAGAAAATTGTTTTTTTAAAGAAAAAACTATTTTCTCTCTTCTGTGTGTGGAATAGTCTTATAATTATCTATAATTTATTAACATGCATGTAGAAAGTAAAGTTAATTGAATAGCTGCAATTGTCTGGGTATTGCACTCTGAAATGAGCCCTTATCTTTTCCCTGTAGGCTAATTGATCGATGGAAAAGCAAAAATTATATGAAAGCTGTGTACATGTGCCTTTTCCATGTTTCTTATTTATAGAAACATGATACATCAGATCACGTAGGGTAGAGATGCAATATTATTGTAAAACTTAACGCGTAAAAACTTTTTTTTAAAAAAGTCATGTTTCTTAAAATTTTTGCGCATGTTTAGATTTCTAACAATTTTTTTATAATAAAATGCTAGTATCGTATATTTCACTTAGTTGTATATATAGTGCCACTAGTCGCTTTAAATTTAAAAAAAAATGCAGTAGAAAACCATTAATTTTTTTATTTATGTGAAAATGTCTTACCTAAAATTCACAAATTAACAAATTTTGACTTTTTCTTTCTCAGATGAGTGTATTTTTCCTGATTAACCAATAAATAAAGAACTGTGCTTCCATTTTAGAATATATTTACGTCTCAACTACTGAATTTATTGTGAAAACAAAAGTTCGGATTTTATTTTTAAAGTAAATTCTCATTCGAAAAGGTCTCCTTCAACTATAATGTTACATTTTATATCTAAGAATTCCTAATATTTATATTCTTCAGTGACATAAGTCAGTCATCCAAAAAAGAAATGAAGCAAAAACTGAAAGCGAACCTTTCATCGTATTTTGTAAAGAATTTTGCTGATTGTAGATCACAAATATATACTTTATGTTGTATGTGAGTGAGAATGATTTTTTGTTTTTGTGTACTTTTAATATTTTAAATAATTTGATAATTACAATTTAAAAGATGAAATACATTTTAAGCAAATAAAGTAAATTTTCTTACTAATATTCTTTGATAAATAAATTACACGGCATTAACAAAAAAAAGTCGAATATTCTAAGAAATTTTTAAAATTCAGTGCTTTAAAAATAAATTCAGTAAAACAATATTTCTTCATGGTTATTCAATTCCTTTTTAAAATTTTACCAGAATAATTGATTGCAAATTAAGAAGTATGCAGTGTATATCTTTTAGAATAATAATTCTTCTCTAGATCCCACACGATTCCACACTGTTTGATTCAAAATCGAAAAATATATTTTTTTAAAACAAATTATCAAATAAAATGAGCATCTCACTCTGATACGTCTTAGAATTCAGCAATTGAAACCCTTTAAAACTTTTTTCCCTTTTCAAATAATAACGCAAAGTCGGCAGGAAAAAAAACCGAACAAAGTAAGCTTAACTTTCGACTTGTTCTTCGAAAGATTCTGATGACGATATCTATAATAATAATAATCGTAATCGAAGAATGTGAAAGTAAATGAGGGGTGGTTTTTCGATCTTTTGTGCATTTTATGTCAGCTGGCCTGCTTCCCACACCATGACCCCCCCAAAAAAAGATTAAAAAGAGACACAACTCCGCATTAAAATAACAAAGAAGGTTTGGTTGCTTCGATCTTATAATTATCATGGGTTTAAAAATCGATTTCGTTTCTATTCTTCATTGTTGGTTGAAATGAATGGAATTCCTTATTTCTATAGGTTTCTAGTCTTTTCATTCCGTTTAGATACTTAAAAGAAAAATTTACTTTCGTTTTTCAAGTGTTCACATTCAATTGTGGATTCTTTTCCCTCTTTTCATGAAGCTGCGTGAAATAATAATATTACTGTCACAGTATAAAAAATTAATTTAAGCTCGAATTTGAATTCTGGAATCGGAGTGTTATTTCGAACGAACTTTTGAGCTTTAGAAAAAATGGGGAAGTAAATTGAAGAAATTGTGTGGAAAACCTCTTAATTTTTCCTTTAATGGGATATTTACTTTTTTGTAAATTGATGAATCATTTTTTATTCAGACTATTACAATAAAAAAAACTCCGAACTGATTTGAGTGAGTGCCTTGATTTCACTCAAAAACAATTAATCCGGTATGAGTGAAATCTATATAATTTACAAGTGAAATGGGTTCTTTTTTTTCCATCCGCATCTGAATTTACCTTCGGAATTTAATTGCTAGGTTTGAATTATTTTCGACACTTCCCGAAAGAATTGTTAAAGAACTGTGTTAAAGAACATTTTGTCTGATTTCTGACAATGTTATTTGTACTAAGAAACTGATTATATATAAATTAGATTTACTATGTTGTAATCTGAAAAAAACTTCTAAATGCAAAAAATATCTTAAAGCAGTGTCCCTCAAACTGAGGGGCGTGCTCCCCTAGCGGTGCAAACATATCGAAAATAAAAAGGTTTAAAAAATAAATTTGCTGGAACGAAGTAAACGAAATACTTTCTGACACATAAAAAATACACATTTACATTAATGTATTATGTATATCAACTGACGATGAAGTTTCCACTTTGAAACGTTCATTAACAATCTGATCCTATTACTAAAAAAACATTTTGTTTGATTTGCTGTAATCCCACGATAAGAGATTTTTTATTACGTTTTCTTTTTAAACCTAAAATACTACTATTTCAGAAAACCTCAGACCCAGAGAAAAATTCTAGGAATATAAAAAAAATGCATCGCTGTAATTATTATTGAAATGCTGTTAGTTGCAGAATAAAAGGGAAGACTTATTCAGATGGCAGATTTGCGTCAGTCATCATTGTTTCACCTTAGAACTTATTGGTATGATTAGTTCTGTCCCTTCTGTTATGTTTTTTTTTCATTTCGGGAAGTTGTACATAATTTTTTTTTATTACGTTTGCGCTTTTTTCCATGTGAAAGAGTTATATGATATTTGAAAAAGAACAGAGAGCACTTTGAAAGATTATTTGGCTAACATTTATTTTTATGGGTATTCTGAAACATATAAAGCATGATGAAATACACATTTTACTAAATTTTTCTTTAGAACTAATATCCATATTTTTGTATACACTTAAAACCCGGGAGCAGTCGCGACGGGCTCAAAGTCAAAAGACAGCAAAACTACCATGATTTGAACAAAATATGACTGTTTTCCTTGCAAATATCATTCCTGTAATGTTAGTGAAAAGTGTCTGTGATTTGTGTTCTTTATTATGGTCACTTGCTTTTGAAACATTTTAGTTAAGTTTTAATGGATTTTTTCTCAAATTATCAAAGAAAAAATGAAAAGTCCTTGAAAGTATGTAAGTATATTTTCTCTTAGTTACATTTTTCATTGCAATTGGGATTTTTATCGAGTACAATAAAATAAATGTAAAAAGAAAAACATTGGGGTGACTCAGTCACTTCCCGCCACTATAAACGTTAGCATCGAGTGCGCGCCTGCTCTCCCAGGTTAAAACAATTTGAAGTCTTCTCGCTGTAAATATTAATATAGAGAACCACATACATTAGACTAGGGGTGGTGAACTTTTATAGATCCACGAGCCATTTTTTCTAAAGAAATGTTTAACGAGGTATAGACGTGCTGTCAAATAATTTTGATTTGTGATTATTGAGAAAATAATAAAACTAAATGCTAACAATTAAAAACTCTTTATTTACTTAGAAAAAATACATTTTGTACTGTATAGTAGTAAATGTTTTAGTTATTATACGTGTGATTCAAATTAAAGTAACATTAGTTTGACTTCTGTTGTTGCAGATTACTTGATAAGTAGCTTATTAGAATTATAAGATGTCATTTTTAGCAGAAGGCATGCTGAATTGGAATATCTGCCAAATGGATTCTAAGCGAGTCTTTAATGTTATTCATCTCTAAAAATAATGACTCTTCAGCAGAGGTAAATGAATTTATATATGGTTAAAATTTCATGGGCCAGCTTCTTCAAACATTTGAATGTGTCTGGAATCCGTTTCACAGACGATGTTCTACAGTCCCTGGTCAAATTATTAGACGCACTCCTGTTTTTTAATAATTAATTGTTTTATATAAGTTTATATGCAATATTTTCACATTTAAACATAGATCCAATGGATTTTTAATGAGTAAATTTATTATATATTTTGTTTTTATATTTATTCTTCACACAAGGCAACACAAAGTTAATAAATTCTCACACGAACGTAAACATTTCTAAACCTGCTCGAGTCGCGATCGCGCATACTTCAGTTGCGTGCGTGTTTCTGTGGGTTAATGTGCTTTGCTTGTTAATTTAGCAGTTTTATATTACGCAGTAATTTGTTTGTTTCGTGTGCGGCGTTTAAATAATCAGTCCTCACCATGGGTAAAAAAGGCGATCTTTCACAATGTAAGAAAGCAGAAGTAAAGGTCCTTGTGAATACAAAATTGTTTTCAAACCGCGAAATATCACGAAAGTTGAAAGTTTCTGAAGCTAGTGTACGACGCATAAATAAGAAAATTGAGTCAGGGGAAGAATTGAGCCCCAAAAGAAAGAAAAAATGCGGCAGAAAGCCTATTTTCACCCAAGGTCAGAAAGATTTTTAAAGAAAATTTGCCTTGAAAACAGATTTGCTACCACAAAAGTAATAAAATTGCAACTCCAAGATATTAATGCGAATGCTTCTAAACGCACTGTTCGAAGAAAACTAAAAGATTTAAATTTTAAGACCTGCCTCCACGCCAGGAAGCCTAAGTTAAATCCTGCAATGAAAGCAAAGCGTCTGAATTGGGCCAAACAGTGGCGTGATAAAGATGTGGACTTCTGGAGATCGGTATGTTGTTATAATTTATTCAAAAACAAAGTGTTTAACCATTTTCTATGATTACAGAAGGAACAGAAAAGATGTTTTTTTTATTTTTGACAGGTTTGGTTCAGTGAAGAAAGAACTTTTGAAATTTTGCAGAACAAAGCTCACTTTGTGCGTCGTCGTCGTGGAGAAAAGTTTCATTCTGACTGTGTTGTTCGGACCGTGAAACACCCTACAAAAATAATGACTTGGTCAGTCATCAACGGCAAGGGTACTGGACGTCTGTACGTGGTTAAAGGTATGATGCGGCAAGACCAGTACAAAGATATCTTGAAAAATCGCTTTATTCCGCTGCTGGAAGAATGGTTTCCAAACGGAGAACCATACATTTTTATGCAAGATGGAGCTCCCTGCCATACAGCTCGGTCTATCAAAGTTTTTTTGGCAGAACAAAATATCTCTCTGTTGGATTGGCCTGGTAATAGCTCTGATATGAGCCCAATCGACAACGTTTGGGAGTTAATGAAAAGAGAAGTGGCTAAAGATGTGATTACAAATAAAACGTAGCTCTTAGAAAGAATAATTCACGTGTGGAATCATCATCCTCAAATGCAGGAGACAGTACAGTCTTGTATTGATAGCATGCCGTGCAGAATTGAAGCTCTCATAGCGGCTAAAGGTGGCTCAATAAAATATTAATATTTAATTCTATTTGTTCCTGTTTTCTTTGAAGAGTCAATAAATACATATTTTTTTCTTTAATGATGATGTTTTATTTGTGATAATAATAGATTATTAAATGGACAACCAAAAAACATACATTGTTTCTTATAAATACAAAAAACCTGTATAATATCACCTGGTAATTAATATTTTTCATAAAATCTTATAGTGCGTCTAATAATTTGGCCAGGGACTGTACATGCAACTGTTCCAGAACAAAAAACACACACCGCTTTGTCATCGTTACTGATTATGCCCTATTTCTCGGTCCACCAAGTTTGAAATCCTCTGTTATAACTAATCTATTATACTCTGTTTGTTAACTATATTGCACTTATTGTTTTTTTGCTGAATTAGCCACGTTAAATAAGGATTAGAAATCGTAAGTATAACACAAAAAACTTTAAAACACAGTAGTGTCAACGAAATTTACAACGCTATGCGTAGAAAAATTTCGCAACATTAGCATTAGCAGTCCACGACGTAAGCAAGTCAACATAATAATAAATGAGTGTGTTTCCCGCGGAACCGAAGACCAATCACTTGCGTTTAGACGTAATACTTCACATTATGAACTTTGTTGTTTTGAACTAAAATAAAAACTGTTTTGATCGGTGACGTGCTCAAAATATTGTGTGGTGTGCCATCAGTGACACGCGTGCCATTGGTTCGCCATCTCGGTAATAGACTCTTTTTCTGATGAGATTTATACTCTTAGAAATGGATGACAGAGGAAATAAATTTTTAATTAAACACCATTTTGCAATATGTTCCAATTTAAAAATTAGAGTAAAAAAAATTGCAATAACTATCCTATTACTTAAACATAATTTGCTTAAAACAAATATCACTTAAAAGTAACAAATACAAAATTTAATACTTATCTTGTTAATTTGTACGGTTTATAATTAAGGTCTTATTGTAGCTTTAGCACCAAAAATCGTATTACTTTTGTATAAGGGGGGGTTCGCAATAAAATTTATGATTGAAAATTGGATCGCCAATAGTGAAAGTTTGAGAAGCACTGACTTAAATGCATGTAAATAAATTTTGTTGTTGTTGTTACTTATGCCACCTGATCGACAGAAACACCCGATCAATGGCAAAGAATTTCATGTTGGCAAGAGGCTAGTTGTACGCTCCCGTGCTCAAAGCAACGGCTAACTTCGCTTTAAGCACCATGCTGGTGACAGTAAGATTTTGCTCGGTTCCACACCAATTTTGGGAGAGAACACCCTGGGGGTGGTCAGAGGCCTTCCACATACCTCACGAGAGGACTTACGGCTCGACGGCTATTTAGAGTACCCACATGCTGCAAAGATACTATACATTTACAAACATTCATGCCTTTCCTGAGATTCAAACCCAGGTGCTACCGCACCCCTGTCAGCGTCATTAACCATTATACCCGTATGATGGCTAAATTTTGTATTTCAATTCAACTAAAATATAAACCTCATAAAAGCAGAAATAATAATTTTCACGCTTTCAGTTTCATTACTGATATGGTTGATCTCTTCCAAATCTGTTTTTTTTTCTCTAAACTTATTAACAATCATCGTCAATGGTATATGCAGTCTATCTTCATGGGAGGAGTAGTATTTTTAAAAATACACTCATGTACATAAATTAAGGATAATTCAGAATCACACAGAAATTGAACTCTAAAATAAAATTTTCACCTGTAGAATTATCACACACATCTTGAAGAAGAATAAGCAAATTACAGGAAACCACCAGATGGCGTGGATAGTACGTCACAATGACGAGAGTGTAAGAGAGGGGTATTGAAGGAATGGTGGCAAAGAAGTAAAATTGTTCACAAGCGCTTTAAAAGTCTTTCATGGCAATAACCGCATAGTTATGGCACAAAGGAAGCATTTGGATGATTTTTTACGTGGTAGAGTTATTGGACGACTGGAATGTGGATGTACTTAGCTGGAAGTGTCCGAGGGACTTGAAATCGTCCAGAGTGCTATCTCCAGGCTTTGGCAACGATTCCAAGATGATGATAATGTGAGTAGATGTTACAGCACAGGTCGCCCCCGAGTTACAACGCCGAATGAAGACCGGTATTTGTCAGTTACTGCCAAGAGAAACAGACGGAGCACAGCATCAGACCTGTCTCGTCAGCTCTTTTCAGCTACCAGTACGACAGTTTCAAGGCAGACCTTGTACAGACGCTTAGGGCACATTGGTCTATATGCTCGTAGGCCTGTCAGATGTGTTCCACTTACCGCAACTCATTGTCGCCTGCGATTAACCTGGAGTAGAGAGCATGCATTGTGGACACCACAACAGTGATCTTGTGTGATGTTTTCCGACGAGTCCAGGTTTAGTATGCAGTCTGATTCTCGCCGGGCTTTAATATAGAGAGCGCCAGGTACCCGTTACCACCAAGAGAACACCATTGAACGACACCGTTACGGTGGTTCAGGATGGCTCTTATGGGGAGGAATTATTCTTGGTTCCAGAACTGACCTGCATGTTCAGAGTGTAATGATGACAGACCATATCTGTCGGGATGTCATTCTGGAACAACATGTACGTTTGTTACGGGACGCCATGGGTGCTGAATTTCTGTTTATGGATAACAACGCCCGTCCTCGACGTGCAAACATTGTAGACGAATGCCTTCAATCGGAGGATACCACCCGTATGGATTGGCCAGCATACTCACCGGACTTGAATCCAATAGAGCATGTGTGGGATATGCTTGGCCGAAGAATTGCAGCCCATCAACCCCCTCCCACCTGTCTACCGGAACTTCGGAGGGCATTGCTTGATGAGTGGTGTAATATTCCCCAAGATCAGATTGATAATTTGATACTCAGCATGCCTAGGCGTTGTAAGGCCTGTATTGCATCGTCCGGGAGACATACTCCGTATTAACCATCATACTAACAATGTTATACTGTTTTTTGTAAATAGGTTCTTTTTTGAAATTTGCCCCAGGGAGTAAAAATCTCTAATTTTATTAACTATCTCAAATATATAGCATCTTTTTTCTCTTTACCTTTTTTTAATAAATAGATTTTACAAATAAGTCAAACTTGTTTTGCTTCTGTCTCTTTCTTTGCCTGAACTTCATTAGCCTTAATTTATAGACATGAGTGTGGTAGATGAAAGCATTGAGATGTAATTTTTATGTTAAAAATTAAACCCCATTTTTGGTGTCTATGGCAGTGCTCACCAACACTTTTATCGCTGTTGACTAGTCAACGTTTGATAATATTACCACGGATCTCTGTGGAGGTTATGTTGATTGTTTACATTTCAGATTATTTTGAATATTTTTAATTTTATTTTATTTAAACATGTCATCAGAATAAAATACAGCTGCGCCAAAAATTAATATAACCTGATTTAACATGGGATATAAAGCTACGCAAAAGCCACGCAAATTCGAGAGAAATACGCCACAATAAATAAAATGGTAATAATTTAATGTGTCTAGTGCATCACGGTACTATTTGATCCATGGACCGGTAACGGCTGGTGGCCCGGGGATTTGGGATCCGTTGTCTATGGGAAAAGTCTGAACTCCCTTTTATCCTTTGATAATCATGAATTATTTTATATAGAATAAATTATTTAACCATTAAAAATATTTCTCTTACTACACTTAAATAATTTAAATCTTTTTAAATGTTTACGATATGATGTAAATCAGAAAGTTAAGAGATAATTTTGATTATACCTCAACTTGTACAGTCCTTATTTTAGAGATTTTATACATAATTAGGTATGATCATCTGTCTATTAGATACTTTACACATTAGAGGAAAATAATAAGCTGGTATTTTTACAGACATTGCGAAAAATATGGAAACAAAACATGCGGTACCACATTTTTTTCCCTATTGAGCCATACGCAAAATTTGTGGGTATCAATATTATTAATAAAAACTACATCAAGACTAATACTTATCTTGATTAGTATCCCCATTACTTTAATTACTTATTATTTGGAACAAACAAAGTATCTAAACAGACTATGGTTATATTAACCTACTTCATAATCACCCATTTTTTGAAAATTTTTACTTCCAGCCGTTTGAATTTATACTTAAGGAATATACAAACTACAAATTATTTCAGAAGCAAAGCATCTTCAGATTGCTTTTATATCGTCACAAAAGGTCCAAAACACTTTTTAAATTTTTATGAAAGAATAATTTTAAAAAAACGGATCGTTGTGTATTTTTACAAAGGTGTTACTGTTTATCTTTTTGTAAAGATGAATTTAAAAGTACCAATTTCACATTTTAAAGTACTTTCGCTGTTATTTGATATAATATTTACTTTAAATTCTTTCAAAAGTATTAAAACAGTTTCAAATTATTTTAAAAATGCATGTCGCACAAAAAATATACTTGCTAAAGTTGCATCAAATATTGACTCCATTATACTAAAGTCAACATTTCAGCATACATCTTTTTACGTGGACTAGTGATGAATAAATGGACTAGTGAACAACAACCTGCGGATGGGTTTTAATTTCATTGATGACTTCCACAAATTCAGCACATTAATATAAATAAGTTATCATAATTATATTGCACAATGAGAAACAGGCACATTTTTGTTGGGAATGGAGATGACTCATGTTGCTGCTCTAATAAGACATTGAAAGCTATCAGAGCGTGTATTGACTCTAATGAAATCTGAAAATTTAGAAATAAATTAACAGTTTTTCCATGTGTGTCTGGAAGATACCATTTATATGACTTTACTCTGGAAGGAGCACCAGATATCTAGAAGCGTGACACATAAGGGAATAAGGGATTTCAAAATAGGCCACAAAGCTGTTTTCTTTTTTGCTTTGGGCTAAATTTCAAACAAGAGGAATAGAAGAAGAAGCAATCTAAATGTCGCTTTTAAGCACTATGTTCTATCACGAGTACAAGTAGGATTTTACTCTTCGAAGACGTATTATGAGTGTTACACTAACAAGAAAAGAACTAAGTGCCCCTTTGGAATGGTGTTGACAACAACGAAAATATTTTGAAAATGACGAGGCACATGTTTTCTCAGGTAAGAATAGATTCAGTCTTTCCTCTGACTGTAGACACCAACTCATCTAGTATGAGAATGACAGAGAGTGTATCAATCCAAAATATCCACGAGAGTCACAGATATGATTATTTAGTTTTATAGTATGAGTCCATATTATTAGAATTTACCAAACACCATTTTAATTGATGCAAGATGGAACTGTTGTTGTTGTTGTGGCTAATGTCACCTGTCTGACGTAGTCAGATCGAGGCCCAAGAAATTCTTCGTGGCAAGGGACTAGAAGTACGCTTGTCGTTGGCATTAAGCACCATACAGGTGAGAGTACGAATTAGCTCGGCGAAATTTCCCGAAGGGACGATAGATGGCAACACCACCTATCTCCACCTCCACAATTTAGACATGGAACTGAAGGGGAGGGAAATAATCTCCAGTACCCTGCATTCATGACACAGACTTTCGGACCCACTGATTTAACGAGCACGTAGTCCGTGTATACTCGGAGGGTATCTGGTGGCATCGGGCATTGAACCCAGGCCTTCCGGTCTCTAACTCCGGTCCGATGCTCTAACCACTAGGCTGCCCATTGCTAGAAGGAACTATAAATTCTGACGATACATGAATGTTTGTTCTTTCCATGCTGATTTTGATAATGCATTATATTACGTGTGTATATGTGTGTGTAAGCACTAACGTGATGTGTCATAACTTAAGAACTGTACTAGGCCGTCCAAAGAGTTCCCCTTATTTAAATTTTTAAAAAAATGTCTGGAGTGCCGTAGGACATTTTTCTGTCTGTCCCGGTTTCAAGAAATAAGAACGCTCTTATCCCTGAATTGAAAAAAGAAGCAGATATCTAACTGCAGTAGCTCAGTGTTTCTCAAACTGTGGGGCACGCCCTCCTTGGGGGGGGGTGATAACTGCACGAGGGGGTGCGAGCATATTGAAAAGTCGAAAACAAAAGATTATTTAAAAAATATTAATTTACTGAAAGTAAACAAACAAAATACTTTCTATATAGTAAAATATAAAATACACATTTACACTAACATAATATACTTATAAATGTATCAGTACTGTACAATGTGTTTTATATTATTAATTTAACAATACTGGGTTAAGAATAAGTTTGATAATTATCAGTGAACCCATGGGCTTGTACTATCACTTATCTTGATAATGTGTGTGTGTGTACGGTTTTTAACTAATTCCTTAACTGCCGATTAAAAGTTACGTGATTCGCTCCCCATTTTCTCTGTTTTCCACGTAGACGAGCGGATTTGGATGTTTTTTGAGAGGGAGGAGAAAAGGAGTAATTAAGAAAATATATCCTCTGAAATATAAGTAAATCCTTCGTTAACACACTGTCAAGGTCCTCTTATTACATTCCAAACCTTTCGCAATAATTTTATGGATAGAACTGCACAGAAAATATCGTAATTCGGAAAGACGTATATATACGTCCAGAAAACTCATACTTTGGCTGAGCGAGACGTTTATGTACGTCAGTGCACATAAGAGTTTAAAGTCGTATTGTATCTTTAGTGTCAAAGTATAGTATTTTATTGAGCTCTATACATTGTTATTGAATGGAGGGGTAGCGAATATTGAAAGTTTGAGCAGCACTCTGCAGTAGCTTGTTGAATGATATTAATAGTAGCATGCCCTAAAAAGAGTCTATGGTGAGTTTATTGAATAATTTGCGTAGTCCCGTATTTGGATCAACAAGTACATGCTCTACTAATAATTTTCTGCTGCTTAGTTTCGTAAGAGATCTTTGGCAATCTTTGTGTGCAATGCTCTGGCAATATCGCATGTGTGAGTATAACATTTAACAATTTCCGATTTTTACATTACTTTTATGTTTTTTTCTGTTCTTAAGTTATGTAACCCAGTGTATTTTGTTAGATGCATATAAGTTTTTTTAAACCAAGATACCAACTTATTTAAAGGGCATATTATGGGAACAACATTCAGAATTCAACTACACTGTCATAAGATTGAATAAGCGCAACTAAAATCCACTTACAAGTATTATTTAACGCCATAAGAGCTCTTGGGCTACCTCCCTCTATTTATAGGAATTTATGACTTATTATTTTTCCTTGAGCGACTTTTTAATCTTATTTTGATGGCTTAAAAAATTGTATTTCGCGATTTATTTCTAAGAAAATACGCGTTTTCGATCAGATCACGATAAATAATGGTTAACAAAAGTTTAACTAAATGAAAATGCTATAATATTTTTAAAATTTGACATCAGATTAAAATTTTTTTTCAAATTTGGTAATAAATTTATTTAGCAAAATATGGCAACTGGGGAATCAAATGGCTTAAAAACTTTTAATAGTTATGTTAAATTTTATATTTAATAAAGAATGTTAAAGTGTCGGAATTAAAAAATTAAATTATAAGCAATGGTAAATTAAAATTATTAGGAAAAAATACCAAGGAAGAACTACAGTTTTCTTTATGTATAAGAAATTTCAGTATACACAAATTTCTTAATAAATTCAGCAATTTGTAGAATTTTTTTCATTTCAAAGCGTTATTAAATGTCTCTAAAACAAATGTTTGTTCCAAAACTGAACCTTGTAAAACGCGCGCACGAGCAGGGTAAATATTAGTCAAGAAATTTTTACACTTTAAATTTTGTACTACAAACATTATTTGATTTTACGAAGCAAAAACTGAATCCAATTACACTTCTTGTAGAACAACTTAAAGTTCCTTTCGTTGATTTTATGAGCTAATAATTCGTTTTATTACATAGCGTTTATATATAAGTTGTTTAACAAATCTATGTAGTTGATTATCCTAAAATTTACACCAACACGTTACACAATAATTATTTAAATAAATGAACATTTTCATAATAATTCTTTAAAGAAAATATGCTTATAATATTTTATGTATAAAAATATGGATTATAAATTACAGGAAAAAAATTCTTGAAGCTGATTTCGTATGAATTTCAATAAATTTGAAGCATTTCGCTTTTTTTAAAAAAAATAAAATGTTTATTTATTAAAATGAATAAATAGTTAATTAATTAATTTCTAACTATTTTTTACAGAATTAAACACAATAAAATTATTTAAATACTGTTATAAAAAGGATTTATAAAAAATGAAAAAATTGCAGGAGACAGTTGAATTACTTCAAAGTGCTAGAAAAACGCTTTCTAATTTTAGAAATTACATACTATATTAAATTAATTATAATCCTAATTATATTAGGATTCAAAAGCAAGAAATACTAATTTATTTAAGTACGAAATAAAATACAGCCTATTTTTATACTCTTATGGTATATTACTCATTAATAATGTTTATATGTTCAACAAGTTCCATTCAAACTATTTACCATATTTTCTTTAATGGAATTCCATTAAATAATAGAAAGAAAAAGGAAAACGCTTCTTAAATATCTAGTTAAAATATTGAAATTCTTACAAACCAATTTATTACGTACATATAAATAAGTAAAAATATTTTTCCATAAATTATGAATATTGAACTGTTATTTAAAAGATTCTTATTATAAAACAGCCATGTCGAAAGGGAAATGAAATGAAAGTAGGAAAAGAGGAAATGAAAGAAAGGATTATATAAATTAATGCGATTTTCGTCTTAGGCTTTATTATTATGTAACGGGGGGAAAAGTTGTTCTTTAAAAAATTCATATCCATATTTTATCAATCTATTTAAAGAGATAACAATATTTATTTGAATCTCATACGAACCTAAGGAAAAGATTTCTTTCTAATAGGTTATTAGTTAAAATTCTGTGAAATTATTCTTGCAATATAATTCAAAGTAAATACACGTGTGAAAATAGTGGTCGTGGTAACCTAGTGGTTATGGAAACGCACTTGTTGCCGGCGTGTTATGAATTCGAGTCCTAGTGTTACTGAAGAGTCACCGTGTGGAGGTATTGATGTTCATTAAATCTGTCGTGGCTCAAAGTCTCCGGTTGGCATGGCGTGGTAGTTTGGAGGAGAGGGGAGTGCCAGCTCAGGTATCGTCGTCGTCACTTAACTGAGATTCAAAATTATATATATATATATATATATATATATATATATATATATATATATATATATATATATATATATATATATATACGTTGTCCATAGCCAATACCCATCGTATCCCTTTATAGAGAGACGTTAACAAACACTCACTCAAATGAAAGAAATCTGTTATGTTATTCACAAGAAGTCCATTCGCTTAAAAATAAATGTGATATTCGTAGATTATTACAATCAAACTTTCTTTTCTAAAGACATTAAAATGATAGCGTCTTTTTTATTTTAAATGATAAATGTAGACGAATATTGAAACATTTGATCCTTTTTACATCTGCTTCCCAAATTCAAAACAGATATGATCTCTAGATATAAGTGAATGTATATTGAATAGAAGTTGCGCTGAAGAAGATAAATAAAATCTTTGATAAATTTTCTTCAGAAAGGAAATGCTTATCAAAAGTACATTCAATTGGTTCCTTCTGTCATGAATTTCTTGAACGGCAATCGAAACTCAATATAATTTCTGTAAATATATTTCACGCTAATGAAAAACAAAAATCAGTTTCAATTCAATTATAATAATTAATATGAGAGAATCTACGATGACGCAATACGCAACACACAATATATATATTTATAATAAGACCTAATCCAATTCAGACCAATATCAATAAACGAACCGTCTAATCTTCGATTCTAATATTAAATAATCAATCCTGCCTTATTACAGCTTGTAGTAGTGATCACTCTTGTCTTTATATGCGATGGGACGCAACTTTACTAATAACATGAATCCACGTCACGCAGAACTCATTCAAACTTGAAACACGAACTGTAGCAACTATCAACTGCCACAACTCACATCAATTGCCGAACATTCCTTTATATTGCCATCCCGCTTACTCTAAGATCCGATATTTAAAGTCCGTTTATTTGCATCTTTACTTCACATTTCATTTCTTGGATTTGGTTGGAAAAGAGTTGCCATTAATTCTGGCCCAAAGAACCCAAAGGATTTGTTAAAGAAAAGACGCGTAAGACGTCACAAACTTAATATTGTTAAATTAATTATGAAATAGATTGTGCAACTGATACATTTATATGTGCATTATGTAAATGTGAGTATTTTATTTTTTATTATGTCAGAATGTATTTATTTGCTTACTTTTAGTAAGTTAATAATTTTTTAAAAATAATCTTTTGTTTTCGACTTTTTGTATAATATGTTCGCGCCCCCTCGCAGAGTTATCACGCCTCCCTAGACGGCGCACCCCACTGATTGAGGAACACTGGTGTATGTCCAATTGCGATTGTTTCGGAGTATACAGTTCAACTTACATTGTGCTATACGGGGCTGCATAGCAAACGTCTCACTCGTGGGCCTCTGTTGACCAAGCGTCATTGCCAATTACGCCTAGAGCCAGTTCAGAAACACTGAGACTTGACAATAAATATATAAGAGGAAGAGATTGGATGAATCAAGATATCTCATTCACATCATGTCGATGATTGTACCAGAGTGCGCCGTCTTCCACACTCTCGAACATATACTCCATCCATATGCACAGACTGTGGTGGCGGTATTATGCTTTGAAGAACATTCTCATGGGTGCCTCTGGGACCCTTAGTTCTAGTCAAAGGAACTGTGAAAGCTGTAGACTAACTGAGCATAATTGTGTATCAAAAGTACCCTTATATAGCGTTTGTCATCCCAACAGGAAATAGGATCTTGAAGGGCAGCGTCTCATGTCAAAAGTCTAGAAATGTTTTAGAAGGGTTCGAGGAACAGAAAGATGAATTCCAATTAATATCTTGACCACCTAACTCGGAAAATCTTAATCTAATAGGGCACATTTAGGTTTTCATAGAAAGGCAGCTCAGAAAGATCATGTATCTTCATCTTGGAATATCTCGACTTTACGCGACCACTGCTTAGACAGTTAGTACAACTTGTCTTGTGACGGGTTCACACGTCTTTTCTTTAACATGTTCTTTGGGTTCTTTGGGGCCAGAATTAATGGCAACTCTTTTCCAACCAAATCCAAGAAGTGAAGTGTGAAAGAAAGATGCAAATTAGGAGGCTTTTAAATATTAGAAGTTAGAGTAAGCGGGATGGCAATTAGAGGAATGTAAACAGTTCGTTGTTCTAGATTGAAGAAGTTGTAGATAACGTTATGTGGCGAATAGTAGGATTTATACGCAAAAAGATCTATCGAATCAAGGTGCATACCATTGCACTCGAGTCATTGCACGGCTTCATCTACGTGTTATAATCGTTACTTCAAACTACAGCAAGGTAGGACTGATTATTAAATATTAGTATCGGCGATATTATTGGAATTGAGTTTAGGAGAGTCAGTTACTGATAGCGTTCCGGGTTAGGTTAATTTGTATTATCTATATATTGTGTGCTGTGTGTTTTGCCATCGTAGATTCTCTCACATAAATTATTATAATCTAATTTGTTAAAGCTTTAAGTTGAAAATCTTAATAAAGCTATATTAAGATTATGTATGATTCTAGTTCTTCCGTTAATCCTACACTTCTAGCTCACGCTGATACACAAAGAGATAATCACCCCAGGGAGGGTGGGTTATCACAGTCTCCAGTCATCTATCAAGAACTTGTGATATCCATTTCAAGACGATTTGCAAGTGTTTTGCAGGCAAGAAGTGATGTAATGAGTTACTAAGTAGGTGTTTATAATGTTTTGGCTCTTCTGTGTTTATGTTCATGAAGATATACATTTCTATGAGTATATATATATATATATATATATATATATATATATATATATATATATACTATTTTCATGTATATATATAAGTTTCCATTTGTAGATATATATTTATATTACATGTAAATACATAAGTTTCTATGTGTAGATATATATGTGTTTCATTAAATTTTTGTTCTAAAAATTTCTATACCACTTAATACTACAGGAAAATATTTTAATGGTGTCCTTAAATATGAAAATACAGTCCTTGTGTGTTCCAACCATCCCATTCTAATTCGTATTCTACAGAATACTTGAAACGAGACTCAAACTCAGATTACATTTTAAAATCAGTGCTTCACTGTACACTTAACAGAACTTTTCGGGAGAGAAAATCAGAAAAGTTTTCAAGCCCAACTCGTGACCCCGGAATAAGTCTTAAAAGGTGCCTTAAAAATGCTAATTCCTTACCATCTCTTACAATAGGGAAAGATATAGAAAGAAAATTTCCTCTTTTCCTGAAAAGAGCTGTTTTCATTTGCAGAGACATTACTCTGCCACAGTCATATATGCTAATGAAATGTATACACCAAGCTAACCGACTGTTTTCTGGAGGAAGAGAAGGTACTTTAAACGATAAAAACGCTTTTGGGCAATTATTTCGAAAGCACAAAACGTTTTCAACTTTTATCTTCATCTTGCGGGGATAAAATGCTTTCGTTTTCTTCCGCGCACGGAAATTTTTAAGAAATCACGGAAGATAAATTATTGCTGAGCGTTAAAAGCACCACGTGGTTTTCTTTTTTATATGTATTTTCGTTTTTTTTAATAAAAATGTGCAAGTACTCTCTCGAGTTGACTTTTTTTTTGTTTTGGTGTTAGGGTTGGAGGGAGAACAGGGCTAAGTCAGATAGAGCCATTACTTTTAGTACTTTTTATCGTCGGTCAATTTCCAAAACGTGTTTGGATTCATTTCTTCTATTTTTTCGGTCTGTGTTTTTGGGTTTCTTAAAAACTGTTTCTTCGTTCATTGTTAAATATAACAGTTTGCTTTTAAAAAAAATATGTTACAATAGTCGTTCTGTTATTTACGGGCTGTTTAAAAAAAAAGTATTTTTATTTCGTAATATATCAAAAAATTTAAATCCCATTAGGTATTTGTTTCGATTATTTATATTGACTAATGTTTGCCAAACTTTTTTTGTTTAGTTCAAGGTAAAATTCTAAAAAAAATGTTTTTGAAGAAGTTTTTGTTGTTGATGAAATTATTTACATTTGGAAAACTGAAAAAAACAACAACAACAGAAAGCTTACCAGGAGTCATCCTATTGAGGGCATAACCAGAAAAAATACTTGAGATGTACATGATGTAAATTTATAAGAACCATTAGTATAATTACAACATTTTATTTTTATGTAAACATTTATATTTTTATGTATGTATTTTTAAAAGAAAACTTTAATTATGATTTTATTAATTTATTGTTATTTTGCATTTGCATTTTTAATAACATTGAAAACAACTGAATTATAGCTATACAATTTTAATTAAAATTAATTGATAAATTATAGCAATACACGTGAAACTCCATATAAAATAAAGCTAGTGATTATGATTAAAGTTGTATCTTTTTTCTATCTGTGTGATTACTCCATTTTCAGCAAAATTTCTCTGAATTGTGTTTTCACTACTTCTGCAAATAGATTAACCAGTGAAGGATTTGTATAAAATTAAAGCTTTATATCTCAAACTATGCACCACCTACATAAATTAAGTACGTCCCATTTTAAGTTTAATTTATGTTGTTCATTTCTGTAAATACGTACATTGATGTATTCAATAGATTAGTTCTGATCACAAATTTCATATAATCATATTATTTAGTTCATATATATATATTTAAATATACTGAGATCTTTATAAGGGTAAGTTACATTTCATAATTTATATGCTATTTAATATAAATAAGTATTTAAAAGCATATTTGTTTTAAATATTGATCTTAAATATTATTTTATGGAGTGCGAGTGTAATTTTAAGATTTCATGTTAACAGTTTTTAAAAAGAAAGTTATATTTGATGATAGCTATAATTGGGATCAGAATTGGGGGTTTTATTTCTGGAATTGCATGAATTACTCAGCTTGTTTTCTTACCCCTCTTGAACCTAGTGCATTTTTTCTTTGTTTGTTATTTTATTTTTTAAAAACTTTTTCTCATATATACTCATATATGTAAAAGCAAATTACTAAGTTCAATGCTAGAATGTATATACATGTAATAATTAACCATTTAAATTTTCAGCCAAAGAATTTTATTTAATTTATGGTGCTCTTAAACCCTACTAGACATTGCGTGTTAATTAATTTTTTGGTTTACCCGCCTAAAGAGAAATATTCTTTAAACTACCTTTTTATCGCAGCGAACCGATAAACATTTGATAATTTTACCGCCGCCACCTGAGAGGGAAAGGTTGATTGTTTATATTTTAGATTGTTTTGATTTAATAATTTCAATTTAATTGTATTTAAATACGCCATTAGAATAAAATACAGTTACTCCAAAAATAAAAATAAAGGGATTTAACATGGAAATTCACACAAAACCGAGATCAATACACACACTAAATGTAATAGAAAGAAGTTAATGTTTCTTGGGCGGCCCGGTACCATTTGATCCCCAGACCGGCTCGCTGCCCAGGGAACGGGTATCATTGCTTTACACCTTTTATCTACTCAGAAACTGCCACGCTGACACATTTCAGAGTAAAAAAAAAGATTATACAATATCGCCTTATTCATTTATTCTGATCAATCACAGAAATCATATGATGCTCAAAACTTCCGATTGGGAAAAAGATAAAAGCTGAGATATATCCAGAAAGTGGGGAGAAAACCCTCGCTTTTATACTGTCTTATGTACACGTGTGTTTATATTGCTGCTTTCGCTAAATTAAGTTAAAATTAATTAAATGAGTGCAATTAAAATTTAAATACGTCTCATGAATCGATTCAATGATTGTTTCCAAAAATATCCCAGTAACATTTCTAACTCCAGTGATATTGTTATATACAGGGTTTCTCAGAATTATTGGGACAAACTTTAAGGGGAAGTACGGGACATCACAAGGACTCTGATTTGCATCACAACCAATAGCCGGAAGTGTCTTGGTCGATATACCACTGTGAAAAATACACGCGCAGGATGATATGTCGGGAAAAATGATGGTACTCTTTCAAGATGGTATAGTTATAAGCTGGCACGTTGCAAAACACAATGATCCAGTGACGCACACAAGGGGGGGTCCTGGGGTCCGGACACCCCCAAACCCTTGATTTTTTTTCCCGATTGACTATAATTCTAAGTATATAGTACGTAAAATTTAATTAAGTATTTGTTATTAATGATTAATTTTATTAATTAATGCTAATTATTTATTCAATAATTAGTTTTTTACTGTGTTTTGTTCCTGAAAATTGACGAAATCAAAAGGAGCATGATACAAGAATGGTGAACTTTCGACCCCGCCCCCACCTTGAAAATTACTGTGTGAGCTACTGCAATGATCACTACTCCGAGATCCTCCTACACCAGTAATAATGGCTCGAGCGCTGGTACACGGTATGCAACACATTTTGTTCCATGCTGGGAGTTCAAGTCATTCGTTGCCTTCCCTCATGATGCCTATTGCCTGGTAATGCTTCATATTCACACAAAATGTGATTCAAGTAAATATCCGGTGGTTCGGTGCATCTCTTTGTGGGTACCTTTCGCAATACAATCTTTTTGCTTCTCGTGTATTTTCTTCTGCTTATTCGTGAATCAGGCACATAGCTGCCAGCAGTGGCGTAACGGATAAATTTTGGGATCCCTTGGAAAGTCAGGTTCTGGGCCCGAAGCCGGATCTTGTGAAGGATTGCGTAGTTGACATCACTCAGGCTCCCTCCTCGCGATGCGGGGGTTGTACGTTACGCCACTGTCTGCCAGCTAGATGTTTGTAAAACTGTTACATACTCCTATACTGGGGATGACAGCTGAAATGACTGCGGTAATATCTTTCCTTAAATGCTCTTGTGAACACCACTATCTATCACCTAATGAAGACTTTTCCGGCCATTTGTTGCTATTCAAATATGAATCTTTGTGATGTCCCTTACCTCCCCTTAAACCTTCTCGCAACAATCTTGCAACACTCTGTATATATGTATTCATATTGTTAAAATGGGTGCTGTAAACAAGTGGCCATGGTCAGAAACTCGTTTATGGCGTTGTCAAGCCGTGGGTTCGAATTCTAGTGCCCCTGAAGACTTGCGCCTTATAGAGGGATTGACTCAAGTAAAATCTGTCGTGGCTCAAATTCATTACATTGGCGTGGTGGGGAACTTTGGAGAGAGGTGCCAGCCCTGTGATATCATCCTTGTCATTTAACCATGGCTCAAAATTACGAAGAGCGACCTAAAATAGCTCTCGTGTTGCTTCTGAGTGCGGCGTAAATTAGAATCAAATCATAATATTCAAAGAATGGACTATTTCAGAAAGCCCAATTTTAAAAGTAATTAAGGAAAAAAACTATAAAATATATACTCTGAATTCTTCTTCTTAAGAACGGAATTATTAAGGGGTGCTGGAAAGATAAAATCTTATTTTTTTGACAATTTGAGATTTTTATATTTTCAAATTGTATAGATTTTAACCTTTCTAAAAATACCTTACTTTAACTTCTAGGGTTTTTAGAAGCCCTTAAAACGTATTTTTATATAATCATTGAATTTGGGCCACGCCCATTTTAATGACGAAAATTATGAACAAATTACTTTGTTTTTGCTTAAAAGTGTAACGACTGATATAAACCAAAACATGTATCTTTTATTTTAAATTGAGCCTTTAATTTTTTATTTCCTAGTCGATTAGAAGTCTCACTCTATACATTAAAATCAATTTATCTCAAAATGTAAATTTTAATGTGCGATGTACCTTTTCTGAGAAACTACTGTTCACAGATATGTAAATGTTTTACGAATTATTTATAATGATGTCTAATATATACTAAAATGAGCTTTTTGTAAAAAACTCAAAATTTAATTTTTACAAATTTTTCAAGTAAAAAATGGGTCAAATTTTCGAAATGTTTGATAAAATATTTCATAATTTATTAAAAAATTCAAAATTAGCTAAAAGCTCATTTTAGTATAATGAGAGAGGAGTACTTTAATAGTATGAAAAATTTCAAGCATGCACATAAAATAGATTTTGAGAAAAGGTACATCGAAAGCAGCCAATTTAACATTGTCAGTATAGAGAGAGAGAGAGGTTTCCAACTCCCCTTAAGAAATTGCTGAGGAAAATCGAAAAATAAAACTATGAAATCATTAAGGAAATTCAATTTATTGATGTGAAAGATTCAGTGTGTGTGTTAAGTATCTTTTTTGACATTAAAACGTTATCTTTTTCATTTTTTATTATGCAATTTAATTTATATATTTCTATTTGTCATCCAATGTAACACGAGATATTATTTTTTCAGAAAAAAAATATGCCCTATACTGTTCTTTTCTGTTCAAATATTTAAAATACAATTTTTTTAAGTTTATTCTTTTAATTTCTTTCATATTTTTGTTTAGAATAATCTTTTTAAATATCAAAGATGTTACAACAGATGCCAATTATTAGAGCTTGCACCTCTGAGCTTCGTCATAAACTCTAATTTTTATTAAATACAACTTACTGTTATACAAATGAGAAGGAACTTCATATCAAACTACAAGTTTTAAAACTAGTCGGCTTAAACTAAAGTCGTTATATAGAAGAATATTGGCTGTCCTCCAACTTTTGTAATACCAACCTTGCTAGTGTCAAGGTGGTGTCATTTTGCATGAATATACATTTTTAATTTAAAATCTCTTGTATCTGTAAAGAGTAAGCCCAAATGCTAGTTGCTCACGAGCAAGTTTTGACCTCTTTGTACTTTTAAATGACCAAGACAAAATTTTAAAATAATTTTTAATTATATTGTTATATGAGATGTGATAGTTTAAGAGTCAGACATAATATGAAAGTAACCATTGCATGACATATTTTTTACTATTAGAAAAAAAACATTTTCTTTTTGTCTGTAAATATTTTTCCTAATGTCCGTAATTGTAAATAGCTCTGCAAAACACCTTAATGAAAACACTACTTATATTTTTCAGCCACTTGGAGAACCAACGATGGGTCAACTTTTTAATAAAGAGAGAAAAAAGGTCTCCCTCCTAATTGGGGTGGAACCGAGCTAAATCATACTGTCGCATGTGTGATGCTCAAGACTAAGGCCAACGGCAGAAATTCCTCTGGAAGTCCTATCTGTCTCAGGCTCTGGAAATTTTCCTAATTACTCTTTGGGAAGGACACAACAACAACAACAACAGCAATTTAAATAGGCGAGGTACAACTTATAGTAAAATGCAGTAAAGTTCAGGGCTTTGAAACGGAACTGAATCGAAAATCGGAAAAAATCGTTAATTTAGTTGGAACGAAAACCAGAATTGAACCGAAAGAAATATCTGTTTATTTCGGTTAGATTTATTTTCAGTCATTTTGTTACTGTAACCAACTTAAAGGCATTTTTTGATTTAATGTCAATCATGTAATTATCATCGTTACAATTACATTGCTTCTCGATTTCCTGGTTTGATGTTCACTAGTACTTTTTGTGTTTCAGTTTTCTTCGAGTGAGTGAATATTAACGTCGCACTGTTCAGCTACACGAGGGCTTTTGGCGACTGATCACGTAATTTGAACCATGGTCAAGTAACGTGGACGACATCTGACCAGGCACCCCCTCTCCTAACTAACACTCCACACCAACGGGGGGACGTTTAACCTCTCGACAGATTTATCGTGCGTCGCTTCCATACACGGCGGGTCTTTAGTGGTACTGGGCTCGAACTCGTGACAAAGCCAGCCATGATCCGATACACATACCACTCGGCTACCGCGGTCTTCTCAGTTTCACTCGAAATTACTTGTAAAAGGCAGATTTAATTGAATTGAATGAACTAAAAGTATAGATGATTGAAGCTAGGACATGAAATAAAATATACATAAAATAAAATTATTCAATCGGAACTGAATGGAAAACCGTTATTCGTATTATTATTTACTTATTTTTTGGAACAAGAACCAGAATTGAACTGATGCATTTCTTTAGCTGAACCAGAGCAAAATAATTATGGTTCGAAGCCCTAGTAAAGACCCCTCCACTAAAATGTTATATTATGGAAGCTATTTATACTAATGTGGTCAAGGACGCTATAACTGCATTCCCAAAAGTTCCTCATAATATGATTCAAATTAGGTTTTTGAGAAATGAAATTAAATGCTCATTTGTCAGTCTGCTTCTAATAAATGTAGCTTCCATAAATTCTTTGTAGAAAAGACCTTTTCCGTCACATATAGGAGGAACCAAACAAAACATTAACTTTCTGGGTGTGAGATATTAGATTTTTGAAACTTAATTTAGACAAAAGGCTTGTAGAATTCTAATTTTGGAACATTGAGAAACAACACTTTAAGGGAAGTTTGTTGTTTTGAATAAACTGTGATTCCTGATGGTAAATTTAAAAATACTCAAATTTCAGTTGGTATTGTCTGTATTCGTATTGTCCGTTAAGAAAAGGGAATACGTCCCTAAACGAATTTTTAAAGCCACTTAAATTGAAAATTTTCTGCTTTTAAGGTTGTTTTTCCTATATGTACGAGAGCATGAGCTAGAAGCGAAGCACATTTTTGGAAAGAAAAAAATACCTCAATTTTTATAAAAATTTGTGCATTGTAACTCATGCATTTGTTTACAATACAGTGTTTTTAAAATTTCAAAATATTTCATAAAAAATTAATTTTTCTTTTTAACATGTGAAGGGATAGCTCATTTAACATTAAGGTATAGGAAAAAAAATGCAGAACACATTTTATAAAAGGAAAAATGTGTTAACTCAGATAAAAATGAGTAGTATGATAAAATAAGTAATTCTTTACAGAATAGTGTAGACAGAATATATATAATATTACTGTTTGAGTAATTTTATATCATAAAAAATATTCCGAATTTGGCTCCTATTATTTAACATTAGCCGAAGATAGCCTTAACTTTGGATCTACCGTGAGCTAGAGAGAACATCCAAGAGAACCTTAATTTCTCCAAAACTGACATTGACTGTTTATTTTTGGAATAACGCTAGGGTTATTGGGGACTGACTTTATAGTTTCGTACCAAGATCAAATGTCAAGGACGGCTCTCAAGATTTATATACAGATGTCATGATGATGAATTAAAGCCTTAACAGAGTTAAGGTATCCGACTACGTTCGGAACCGTGATTTTGCAAGAGCATATAAATGGATAATATTTATGATATTTAGTGTCACTTAGATTAGAAAATGTATATAAAATTGTTTTAAGAATATTATTACAATAAAAAATTATATAAGTACAATATTTTGACAAAAAATGAACATAGAATGACCCATTGTCAAAACATTCTCCTTTTGCGAAAAATGCTTCTATTATAATAATATTTTGCCTGTATATAGCTCAGATCTATGTACAGAGGCTCAACTAGAATTTTTGAAATATATAACTTAGAAGTGGGTTTATCTATGTTTTACGACAACAGAGGGGAGAAATTTTAAGAAAAAAATCATCAAAAATTGTTTCAATTGGTTGTAACTCTGAAAATAATGTGACTTTTTTAAAAAAAATAGCTCAGACTCTCTGGAGAAGTTTTTCCTTTATATAAGCAAAATATTATCATTATGAAAGCATTTTTTATAAAAGGAGAACATTTTGAAAAAAAGGTTATTCTAAGTTAATTTCTTGCCACACTATTGTATTTAAATAAATTTTTTTGGTCATAACGTCCTTAAAACCATTTTATACATGTATTCTAATCTAAGTGACAATAAATATCATGAAAATTATCCATTTATGCGCTTTTTTAAAATCACGGTTCCGAACGTAGTTGGATACTTAATGTGGATCAAATATTAAGCGGCAGGTACTAAGTGGCGTCAAAACTCGAGTTCACGACCATGGCCACTCGGACATCATGGCCATATTAACTTTGTTGCAAACTATGGGCGAAATAGTTATTTGCTTCTGTGACTAATTACCCTGTTTCTGTTTCTTTTGCTTAATTAAAGAGTTATTTGTAGAATATACTAGTAACTAATTTTATCACTTAAAAATTAACGAAATTTAATTTGTATACGCTTTATGCTCAGTATTATATTTATTACGTCCCTTATATCTCTTAAATTTAATATTATTTAACGGATGGGCATCTTAACTTTTTTAAAACAAGTAATATAAAAAAAATTAAGTCAATTCCTACTTAGATCAACAAAGAAAATTTTTACTTTAGCTATTTTTTATTAAATAGTTACAATTAATATAAATATGTATATACATATGACAGAATCACAATATTAAGTGGTAATTAATTTTTATTAATTATCATTAAAGCATCGTATTGTCATTCAAAACAATCGTGTATATAAAATTTCAGTTCAACTGAATGCTTTAAAATATTAGAAAAAAACCTTTTCAAGTTTTAACACAAGTTGCCGAAAGGGTCGCTAAGTCGTCAAAAATGATGCCAACGTGGCTGTATTTGTAATTCTTTAAATAATTAGTTTTAATCAATTGATTTTTATTAATTATAATTAAATTATTGTGTTGTCATTCAAAATGATCATGTATATAAAATATCAGCTCTATTGAGCGCTTTAAAATGTATTTTATTAACGATTGAAAATTCCACCAAGATAAATAAACAAACAAATAAATAAATATATAAATATATAGCGAGTATTAGTCAATAGTAGGAATTGAAAATATGCTATTTCTCTAAATAAAAGTTAAAAAGTTGTGAAACTTGTAAAGTAGATCTAATAAAAACAAAGCTGCTTACATACATTAAGTGCTTCTCTCATACAAAAATTTACTTTTTCAAAAAATGGCTTGTAATGAAAATGAGTTTGATACCTCTGTATTAGAATAACAAAAGGTTATTGAAACGGCAAATCATAACTTTTAACTGTGATAAACAGGCGGGGATGATATCTGAGAGAGATTTTTCCTTAATCTCACACTATATGATGAATTAAAAGGCTATTTGACTTTGAGGAGCAATAACTCCAATTAGCTTTCACAACAAGCTTGATGACAATTTTTTCGGATTTGAAGGATTCGTTTAAATCAGGCATATCAAACACATGTGATATTATGAGCCGCCCTTTCTATTTTATATTAAGTTGAGGGCTACATGTTTTAAATGTTCAAAAATAATTAATAAATATATACGAAATAAATGTACGCATTTTTTTAATAATAGGAAGAAAAGAGTATAACTAAAAAAATTCTACATATCTTACTTTTATTCTGTGACGGTCTGTTATTTACTATATATTATTGTTTGCCGATATTTTGATCGAACCTCAAATATTTACGTTGTAATTCATTTACTTGCACTCCTGGTCTAAATGAATGTGTAAAATATTTAAACTTCATACTTCTCTATACATATGCTTAAATAAAAATATGTGTAATCCCTATTATCTACTAGTGTGACGTTTTCGCGTCACACAGCTAAAAAGTCGGCTACTTTCTGTGGATAGGATAACCACGTTCCTATATACACGGGCACCCCAAAATATTACGAGGCTCTGTCTTCTGCCATCGCACCGGCAACCTTTGACATAGCGAGAAAACTATACTCCACTCACGAGTCGGAAGTAATTCGAGAATAAAAAGGCCACCACTTCCATACCAAGACCCTGGAGAGGGCAAAGAAAAGTCCGTTGGAAAATATCGAAGGTAACAGTTCTGACATCCTCCTTCACAAATATCATATTCTGAACCCTAATGAAATAACCAATATTTTGAATAACTTCAATGTAATGCATATACTATATTAATAGCGCCGAAGTAAATAAACCAAATATTTAAATTCATAACGCTCATAATACTATTATTTTTCTCAAACGTCACAATAGAAATAAAATTAAACTTTAATTCTTATTTTTGTGTTGGCCAGATTAAATGTAGTTGTATAAGAAAAAAACTGTATCCCAAGTGAAATATATAAGCACTTATGCAAATTAATTGAGATATTAAGAACAGAAATATTACGATCAAGTTTGAAAATTCGAAGTACTGACGGAAAAAGCATGCAAAATTAAGGAAAACAATATTTTACAATAATCTAAAATGTAGTAGTGCTTTTATTTTCCATTATTATAGTTCATCAAGAACGATTAATCATATTTATTTCACAAAAACTAATGAAAATTGATGAACAAAAGAAATTTATATCATCTTTATACTAGTCACTTCTGAAATTTTTGATCAATCCATACAAAAACTTACTTTTGAGAGTGTAATTTTATTTTTTAATTCATTAAGATTTAAATATATCACATGGCACGTGAATTATTTATCTTATGTTATTTGTGAAAAAAATTGTTAGAAATTTAATTCCGAAAAATATTTATGATTTTCGAATACTATTTAAGCGAAGTAGGCAAATAATATCTAAAGCAAACAAAGGTTTTACAGGCATTGATAAGGAAAAATATTGGATATTTTTAAGTAAAATGTTTGAATTTACTGTTGAAAGAATAATATCCTACTTGGAACGTAACAAATCAGTTTTTAAAGCAGTTAAATTGTGAATATTTATTAAAACAGCCTTTTTAAAAAATCGTTTGTGCAAAAAGGCTTCAGAAGTATAAAACTCGCTAGAAAATGGATTTGAATACGCCTTTAAAGAAAATAATTTCTGTTTTGTAATTTAAAAATCATACTCAGTTCTTTTTTTTTCATTGGACTATTTTTTTATTAATATATTTAAAATCTTAAACCAAACATCATTCATTGTTTTTCAAAGACAATAGTCAATTTTCCTTCGAATTTTCTTTTCATATCATTTTCTTAAGCACGCTCTTAAGTTTTCCTTGTAATTTATATTTCATTCTTTAAACGAGTTTGTTAAGGTTTTTAACAGTCATAAATAATTATAGATAGCTCAGATTTGTAAATATAAAATAATACATTTCATTTTGTAGCTAGTTTTCTTCATTTTAAGTTAACAAATATTTCTTTCGAAGTTCAAACAAATATTTTTTTCCAATGGATCGATACAAATATTTGAATAAAACTAAAATTCTGTTTGCTCGGAAACGGTAAATTTGCTGGAAACAAGAGGATTAGGTTTTGCTAAAGGCAAAATTTCGGTATTTTATTTGATTCGAACTCTTCGCTGGTATATGCGACATCTTTAGTCGTACGTATTTGCCAAACTAGATGACATTTAAAAAAGTCGTTCTTTGAAAAGAAAAATTGTGCATATATTTTATATTTGCTCGGTTGCAGATTGTATACATTAATTTTAAACATTACACTTTGTTCTTTTTTGCTATATGTTTTCAAATAGAAGGAGTCAATAAACATCTCATTTTTATTATGTAGTGAGAAGGCTATTTAAAAGTATTGAAATCATATAATATTAAATCCCTTCTTTTTTCCATCATGTCATAAAATATTCTACATGGCACCATCGTTTGGAAGAAATGCTACACTTAAAAATGATGATTCTTCCAGTCCAACGTACAGTACTTAAAACTTGAAACTTGTCACGTTTATTTAGAAGACTGTATAAATATACTGGTGTTCAAAATTAAGAGAATTTTTAGCTTTTGTTGATTATCTCTAGAACTACTGGATAGATTAAAATGAAATTTGGTGCGTAAATAGGGCTGATATAATGCAAAAATAAAAAAAAACATTCAACAGTTAAAATACACACGCAGATGATCGTTCATAACACTCATTGGAGGCAGAAGTTATGACACAGCAGTTGCAGAATATACCAAAAGAAAAAAATTGATCAATAATGGAGATATGGTCATCTTTTTCAGCTAAACACGCTTCACACTGTGATTTTATACCGGAAGTAAGGAAATTATGAGTTCCCGCAGCAATTAATCTCACCCTTTCAGCAACTCCGTTTTCAGGTCTTGGATGGTTCTCGGAGGAAAATTGCCATTTCAATCTGCGTATATCCTCACTTTTCAGAAATTCATCGACCAGAAGAGCTCTATATACCTCGCGTTGTCATCCAATAAAATAAAATCAGGGACAACTGTTCCCGTGAAAAGGCAAACAAAGGCCTTCAAGATATCATTCCTATATATTAATCAACATTTAGAAACATTTATGATATGAAATGTATCCATGAGAAATCTGTACGCTACAATTAGTGTGTGCCACCCATCCGGTATTGTAGTTAGTGACGCTGACTGGTGTGGTGCAGGGCCCTGGTTTGAATCGAAGAAAAGGTATATATATATATATGGATATTTCTAAATGAATAGTGCGTTTGCAGTAGGGAGGTACTGTAAATAGCCGTCGAGCCGCAAGTACTCTCATGAGGTTGGTGGAAGGGAAAGAGAGGTGGGAAACCCCTAACCATCTCCAGCTTGTTCTTCCTCAGAATTGGGGTAGAACCGAGCCAAATCGTACTGTCACCTAATGGGTGCTCAAAGCTACAGATAACGGCAGGCGTACATTTAGCCCTTGGCCGCGATGAATTTCATGGACCTCGATCTGACATTACTAGGCAGGTGGCATTAGAAACGACAACTGTATCGTAGTCATGAAGGAAACTGACATTTAGAAACTAATATATGGCTGTGTAGAGTCTAATGTACTTGTAAAACAAATTCAAACTTTGGTTATTAAAACACAAACAAAACATTTATAATGTATCCCCATTGATCAGAAACTGAAATGCGCGTACCTGTAGATATACGTTGAAGACTAGAAGAGGATACGCGCACCATTGTCTTTCAAAGGAGAAATTGGCCTCTAGTACGAATTAAGTTGCCGCAATTGTCCAGTGGCTCGTGGACGACACTCCTTCCCTCGAGTCATGCTGTCATGAAAGACTCGTTGTGTAGCAGTACCGAAATATGTTAAATCTCTCTGAATTGAATATCCACATGGAGGCAAATAGGAGAAAGAGAACAAATTTTAAGAAGAGCAAATCTGTAGAAATTTGAGGAGTGGAGTGCCTGTTTAATTCCTCCCTTCCTCGTCACTCGATCGTAGATCAAAATTATCATCACCAATAACCCTTTGTGTAGATTCAAAAAATGAGACATTGACAAACTATCAATCAAAATTATGGAACTGGTCATCAATCGCATTCATGTTGTTTCTGATACTGACGTAAAGAAATTATTTGTGCAATGTTAATCTATCCCTAAATATACACCCGATAAGTTTCCGAAATATAGGGAGTTTACAAAAACAATGATTTGTGAAAATATTATTTAAATAGGAATTATATATATATATATATATATATATATATATATATATATATATATATATATATATACGATAGAAAACAAATTTGCTGTCAAAAATTGACCCCCATTTCTTGGAAAAATTAAAAATACTATTTTCAGAGTTATATGTAGTGGGAATATCTGCAGTTAAAAAAATGTAAAGGTTCAGGAATGAATTAAAAGTATAAATGTTATACTCTTCGATTGAATATAGTTTGAAACTAGAGGTCTCCCACGAACAACCCTTTTTTTATATTAGTTACGTTTTAATAAAGCAGCTTTATAACTTTAAAAAAAAAGCAGAAATTTATTTTTGCTCTGAGAAATAAAAAAATGTATATTATCCTTCTTTTTAATTGATATTTAAAGTGAAAATACGCAAGAGAAATATTGATTTAAATGGCTGGTTCTATCACTTTATCTAAACAATCCCACAAACCACCCTTGATTGATATTTTCCAATTGAAAACATTTGAAAGCTTTTAACGCATCAACGTCACAAGCAGCTGAATAATTTCAAAAACAGTTTATTTATAAACCGTATTTTGCATGTGTATTAGACGTTTAATTGTAACTTTAATAGCATCTGATTATTTTTAGTAACTTCGTTCATTAAAAATCGAGTTAAATGCATTATTTCCGATTTTTCTTTTATCCTTACTCGATTTAAATTTTAATATAGATATATATATATAACATAAAGTAATGTTTACGTGAAGTTCGAATCTTGTTTAATTAGAATCTCTAAATCATAAGTCCGAATACCTTATTTCGAAATGTGTCTTATTTCCTTTAACATTGAAAGATTAAAACCTATATATTGGCATATTTATTTGTCCTCGTTAAAAGGATTAGACCTTGAATTCTTGATAAATTTACTGGCGATTCCCAGTAAAATAATATCATAATAGCTTACACGTGCCTTACAAACCAGTTTCAGCTTTTACCTAAACCAACGATTTAATTTCTATAAATAACTAATAATTCCCTTCACTTGAACACGTGACTTTATTTTTCATATTACATCTTCCCCTGTTTATCCACAAGTGCTTAAATCAGGAATTTTGATAATTCCCTCTGTTGTATTTTTTCTATTTGTGGGAAACGCAAGCTCGAAATAACTCTCCTGATGTTGAAATGAAATAAACTATGATGTGAGCAATATTAAAAAAATTTCTTTCCGTTCTAAGACTACTTTATGACATTTAACCGAAATGAATCCATTTTCAGCGATATCAATATATATATAAATGGGTGTTTGTATATATGACTTCGCTTCACTCCAAAAACGTTCACCCGATTACAACGAAAATTGACATGTATATGTATTTTGTGTGTGTGTGTGGAGAAGATTTTGTGCTATTCTCTTTGTTGCAGTTACCCATCAGGTGACGTTACAGTATATCAACTACTGCACCGTTCATTCAATCGCCAAGTTGCCAACACGGTCGCCAAAAATGATGCCAACTTGGCTGTATCGCCAACATTTCGCTATGTTTCCATTGAATCACCATTATAATGTATGGAACGGTATTGCTTGCAAATATTACAATTTTAACATAAAACAAATACAACATAAAGTAATAATAACGTATTATCCATTCAAACATAAATTATTTGCACTATTTTAAGCGTTCATTTCACAAAGTCTGTTGCAAAATGATACTTTAGTTGAGCAGAAATCAACGTAGGAATTTGTTTTCAAAAATCGACCCACAAGAGAGTTACGGGGTGTTATAAATAAAATAAAATCCTGTTTCTTCACCTATTATATATACAGACTTAAAATTTAAGAAATATGGCTTTTTTTGCTCAGCTGAGATATTCAAAAAGCTTTTGTTTTGTTTAATTTGCAATTCAAGTAAAATTAGCTCATTAAAAACTTCTTTATCCTTCAAACTGATTATTGTTAAATTTTTCAATTCATCCGTTCGAAGAACAAGTATAGCAACTAGTATTATATATATGTAAATGTTTTTCCTTAATTGAACAGTGGCGTACTATTGCTGAATCATAATATAATAATGACAGATTTTATAGAACAAATAACAAATAAAAACACTAAAAGCATTTTATGATTAGGTAGTCGGTAATTAAATACGAAAGATTTCTAAATTCTAAATAGTTTTTCGTGTATAGTTTAAAATATAACTCTAAAGTAACTAAACCATATATATATATATATATATGGTAATAATTTATTCATACACACACATTTTTTCAATCTTTGTATTTTATGCTCTTTTTTAAATTTAATTATTTTCGTCCCCTTTGTCTAATAAATTAGGAATCAACCAATATACTTCACGAAGTAGTCTTCAATCCACCTTCGGCGTATATCGTAAAAAGAGAAAAAGGAGAAAAAAAGACGATATATATAAAAAAATCATTCGGACTCTTTTCAAACACGTCTAGACATGATTGATCATCGTTCATAACTTTAAATCCGTAAGAAAAAGGGGAGGGAGGGCGGAATCTATACACCACACCATTTTTCTATCCCTGAGTGTGAAACAGAAAGAACACTAAGGGGAAAAAAACATAGTTCCAGATAAATAAGCGAACGAAAGATCAGAGGGAGTACGGAATGACCATGCAGAGGCTGAAAAAAAAGAAGAGAGACATTAAAAAAAATGGTGACGGACAAGACAGTTGCAGCAGCAGCTAAGTGTTTTGTGTTGCCGTAACATCACGGAAAGGTATTTTCGGGGTGTGGCCGTGGTTTTAAGAAACAAAAGCGGTAGAACGCACCCGTTAAATTATGGATGCTTCCTCGAGGACTTTCGGAATGGAAGTTCTTCCGCAGACACGAACCAACCGGCGCGATGTTTCCACGCTTTAGGCTTAATGTAGCAACAGCACGACACTGTTTAAAAGTGTGATGGTAAAAAAGACATCAGCAGGAGGCGATGACATGTAAAAACGACGCATGTTTTTGCAGGGGAGATTCATTTAAAACAATGGAAAGGAAAGGGAATAGAGGGGTTGAATCAAAACGGAAGACAGAAACGTTCTTTTGAAAGAAGTACTGCATGAAAAAGGATAAACTGATACATCAATGAAGAAGGGAAAAGAATACATTTAGTTTTGAAAATATACTTCGTTGAATTTATGATCAATGGTTTTTTCAATAAGATATAAATATTTTTATAGACAAATTATTTATGTTGGAATATAAACACATGTCAGAATGTAAATAAAGAAAATAGAGGAGAATATGTATCTTTTTTGTTACACGATTCAATATACAAGAATACAGTAAAATTGAAAGTAGGTGTTAAATGCTGTGTTAAAATTTGAATATGTTTGTTTTAAGGGAATCACGTTTGCCTGATAGCCACGATCCCAAAACTCGTAGCCGTCATGTCCTGAGTTCGAGCTTTAGTGCTACTGAAGATGCACTGCTTACAGACGCTGATACACGATAAATATGTCGTTGCTCAGAGTCCAATTGGTTTGTGATGGGAGGCCAGGAGTTGTCCCTTGCTTTCTAGAAATTTTTATACGAGTCCCCTTGACCGGATGTGGTGAAATTCCTTCGGTGGGGAGTGTCAAAGTATCCCCGCGCTTTTCTGAGTTCAGTGAACGCATTCATTTCACGACTTGTAGATTTGCGCGGTGGAGTGTGTCCAATCAGATGCTAAATTCAAGAGACGGCAATTAGTCCAGTTCTAGGAATTTGGAGTGATGAGGTTCAGAATAAAAGAGAACGCATCCGAATTTTCAGCAGAGGATTCAAGTAATCCAAAACAAAATACTCCGCGTCATGACGAACGCACCTTGGTACGTCCGAAATGACGTGATACACAACGATCTACATATGGAACCGATTTCTAATTGCATCACTAAACTCTCTAGAAATGTCTTTAAATCTATTGAATCTCATGACAATCCAATTATCAAAGCACAAACACTGTTTATGTATCCTCATCCTAAAATTAAATATGCATACTCTTCAACGAAGTAGAGAAACTCGCTCTGTCCCCCATAACACAACAAAAACACTCTTTTCACACTCTTAACAATATGATTTAGCTGCACTGCACTGCATCATTCACTCTGGGTCTTGAGGTGAATTTTTTCGTCGACTTGATTCGCGGCCTTCGGCCGTCCCGTCTTCCTTCCTGCGTTCTTCCCCTCCCCCCGCCGGCGCTCTGCTTCGTTAGAGCGCTCGTGCTATGGGGTACGTCATCCCTCCCCGTTTTTGTGGGAGTTTTCGTTATTTGTTTAAATTTCTCATCATGGTCTATCTTTTTCTCCCATCCTTCTGGGAATAGGCGCTTTCGGCGCCGGCGATCATCTAATTTTAGTTAGTTTTAGTTTCAGCAGAGGCTCTCTTCCAAAATTACAGCACTCAGACGAACCAAGCATAGCTAAAATCGCCACCGAGACTGCACGGAATTATAACGATAAGACTTCGCATCATTTGGAAAGGAATTGCCAGCTCACGTGGCGTGCTCATCACATGACCATGTTTTACAAACCGTTAGTAAACACTTACTCTGTGTAGAATCAGCAAGGTTTAAATTTAATTTATGGTTATTGAGAACTACTTTTTTCCCTCGTAAAAAATATCGAAAAAAATTTGATTTCTTTTTTCTAGACTTTTATTTTAATTGCTTCAAAGTTTGATTATCTAAAATCAGTTCCTAATTTTTGAAAGAATTCCTGTAAATGGATAACATTTTTGAAATATTATCGTAAACTGAATTAACAAAAAAAAAAGTTCATGGATTACTGCGTAAAAATGCACAGTTTTATTGAAATTACTTGGGTCATGTATTTATAGCTGATTGTTCTTTTTTTTTATGTTTTCATAATATACATTTATCTAGATATAAATTCCTTGAAATCAAGGAGTTGATTCCCATTTATTTAGAAATAAAATTTGTGATTTCGCTTGAAAAATATTTGATATGTGATGCGAGTATCACAAAAAAAGAAAAAAAGTTAATCCGGTTTTCTGTACATATTAAATGAGTTTTTTCAAATACTTTTAAATAACGAATGCAAGAGCTATTTTGAGATTTGATAAATATTTTAAAGTTCTTATAATTTTATAGAAACTCTATCTAACATTCGGCAAACAAATTATTTTGTAAATATTTTGTAAATAATTTTCATTAAAAATTTTACTGAACAAATTTTGCAATGTTTATTAGGAAATGCAGCTAAAAATAATATAAATGTTGGTTTTAGAAGAAACTTAATATTCAGAATTTCACGCATATTGCTATTCAGATGAAAGTTTTATATATATATAGGAAAAGTTATGTAAATATTATTCTTATTATTAGGTAAACATTCCATTTAAGTACCACACCTACCATTGGTATTTATATACCATGTGTTTAGTTCAAAACTAATAAAGTTAGGAGTTTTGTATACATATTTACATACCATAATATGTGTCTTAGTACATGTATATGTAGCGAGAGGACTTCAAGTTGCAGGTAGTTGTACACTTTTTTTCTTTAAATATTTCGATAAAACATAAAATAATCATAAAAACTACTGCAGATCTGGTAACAATATATGATTAAAATAAATTTGGATATGTTAAATATAATTTTTTTAGTCTGAAAATGGAATGAAATTCAATTCAGACAATAAAACTTCCATAAATTTGATATTTTATTTAAATTTTAGTTTCACAAAATATTTTTTAATTAGAAATATTAATGTAGTAAGTAGTAAATACAACTCAATTTTTCATAATATAAATATTTAAACTTCATGAGCATTAATTTTTATTCTTTTTATGTACATTAAAAATTTTAACAGTTTTTTTTTTTAATTTTAATTTAAAAAATGGAAGATTTCTACCGCTTAAGCCTTTGAATTATTATTGCACTTTTAGATATTGTAACTTTACCATTAAAAACTTATGTAAGAAATGAGTTTAAAGTAAAATATAGTTTCAGAAATTTTCCGTTGACATTGTTAAAGTTTCTGTTATTCTCTCTCTCTCTATTTTTATTGATATTTAACTCTTAATACCAGTTTGAATTGAAACCCAAACTAAAAATAATCTGTGATATAGAATCAAATATACATCAAAATAATTTCTATTTTCTGCGTGCTTTACAGGTTAGGAATGAAAGTTATTTAAGAACAAAATTTTAAGTTTGAAGTCTTCAGAATAACATATCTTTTTTAAATTCATAAATGGTTGCAAAAAATTAAAAGAAAAATTTTATAAAATCAAAATTAAAGTGTCACTCGAACAATTTAATTGTGTGCATTAAGTATTTAAAACGTTATGATTTTCAATATTAATGAAAACAATAATGATACTTAAAGTGTTCATTTTATTAGAGTTTTTTTATTTAAAAGAAAAGATAAGATATAAATTTAAATTCTGTGAGTAGAAATTTATATGCAAGTATTTCGTAATATATATATATTCCACATGAAGCATTTGACGGTATATTTGACCATAACAAGAGCTCCTTTTCTGTTTTCTGTCATCTTTTAATGATTACTTTCTTCATGCAGTTAAAAGAAGAATATAATTATTAAAATGTTTTAATAGTTTTATAAAAACAAATTTAGATTATATATATACAGTTATTCAATTAGACAACAAAAAATATATATTTAAATGTAAAAGAAAATTTTAGCAGTTGAGCAAGTGAAGATACGAGAGATGATAGTATATTAAAGTTCTGCCGATTTATAATACTTGCAAGGTTTTATATATATATATATATATATATATATATATATATATATATATATATATATCCTTTTCGGAAATAATATAGCACTCTATTTTGTAAACCTTCTCTGTAAGTCGCAGAATAAGGAAACAGTATAAGTCCCACGTATACATTTTTATTGCTCTCAATATTTTATATTTTGGATGAAGGTTATTGTCAAGCGTGCAAGGATATTTTGGATTAGTTCCACAGGCATATTTTACTTAAAGCGTTTATTCACTCCAGTTTACGTTGGTTTCAAACGAAACTATTATTTTTACTTCCCTTTTTACCAACTATGAATCTCCAATTTTCAAACTTCAGGAAAAAATTAAGAAATAAAGCTTTTGATCTTAATACAGATTGTGCATGAGCTCTATTTTATTTATATGGAACAAAACAAAATGTTATTTAGCTATAACAATATAAAAAAGATTTAAACAACTCTAATTATTATTTTAGGGAATGTAAAGAAGTTTAATTGGAAGAGAGATTTAAAACAAAACATTACGGAAGGTAAACATAAATTTTAGCTTCAGTTCTGTGGTATGCTTCTGTGATTCGGTATCAAGAATAATTTTAGAAGCTTTAAAGAACTTTTTTTTTTTGCAACACAAGTATATAGTTTATCAGTATATAAAAAAATTACCAATTTTAATTTATTATTCGCCTTAAGTAATATAATCAATTTACTATCAAGTTATATAGTCAGTTGCACGATAAATACATACAAACTTTAATTTGCTGTGTTTCAAAGTATATAAAATGGCTGCTTTTTTTTCTGCAAAGAGATAATCTTGTATTTTCCTACAAGTCATATGATTATATATATGATCAGATATATGCAAGTTCTTCGCAGGGGTGAGTTGAAAAATATAACAATCGAGAGGGATGGATTAAAAAAGTTTTATGAAGTCAAAATTTAACTAATATTTTGAGTAGTTTCAAGTAAATTTCAAATTAGATTTGATGCAAACACCGATTTAGCAAATAAAATAGCGAAGTAAAATAAATAAAGTTAAAAAACCTGGCAATTCCCAGGTTTACCTCCAGTCAATTCATAAATATATTATCTAAACAAATATCTAATTGTTATCTTATACACCGATGTGGGAATTCATTTCTGCGGAACCCGTGCTTGGCAGATTTTTGCTCAACTAAATAAACATTATTGAAAAATTTGAAGCCTAAAGATCTAATAAGCTTAAAAACGGGAATTTTTTTTTATTCCTTATGTCCTCACAAATCCCCTTCTCCCGGTCCTTGGGAGTCGATTTGTTCCGTTCTACGCGTATCGTTTCTCAATGAAATAAAAATTATTAGAAAATTTCAATTTTAGAAACGGATATTTTGTCTATAAATCTCCGCAAAACTCATTCTCTCTCTTAGCAGATCTCTATTCAACAAAAGAAATATGCCTAGCAAATTTCAAGCATGCAGCTTTAAGAGTTCGGGAGATCTTGTCCCGTTGGTATGGTAGTTTGGAGGAGGTGGCATATCAGATGTCGTCTTCATCACATAACTATGATTTAAAATTATTAAATTTGTCGCCAGTAGCCCTCGTGTTGTTTTATAATATGACTTAATAAACTCTCTTTCACACTAGAGATCTTAAATTCGGAAATGAGTGTGTATGAATCGCTTTTCTCTACTATAAGATATATATAGAGAGATAATAATAAATTCACAAGTCCCAAACAATGTGTTTCTAAAACTGAATGATATAGAATTTTAGTGACGAGTTTTGGTACTCAGTGGAAAGAGTTGCCGATAAAACTAGTAACACTTTTTTAAATAATGGACAAGAAGTCATTATGGGTTCCAAATTCTGCTGTACGGCTATGTTAAACAAGATAAAAGAAAGAAAAATTTCTAAAGGAGGAATAGTAAGAATGAATCACTGTACAGATAGTGCTTATATCACCATGCATCATGTTTCTTTGAATACAAATACGTGAACAAATTAGTCAGTAGTTAATTATTAGAATAATGAAAATAATTAAATCTTTCTTAGCTCTGTTCGGCTCCAATAGCTGTTTGATAAAAATATTTTGCAAGCCCATAATAGCTCACCTACCAGTGTTCGAATTCCTTTCAGTCGAATAAATCAAATTTAATGCAACCTTTGAGGTATACGGATTACTTTAAAAAAAATCCGGAAGTTTCTGATACTTCAGACGCTTTATAAAGATAGACGGGATAGAAAAAGAAAGAGTGTACAAGCGGAAGTATTTTTCTAATAAAAATATAAGAAGGTTATATATAAGGTAAGATAATAAAAAAAATGTTCCGAAGTAGATGTTTTCTTGTAAGATAAAAGATTTGAATGAAAATCAATTCGAAATAACAAAAAAATTTGCATGAACAACAGGATTGTTCAATCTTGAAATAAAAATACAATGGAAAGGAAAGAAGAAAAAGAAAAAAAAACATTTTCCTGCTTTTCCTGCATAAAACTTTATATATAAATTGAAATTGAGGTTCATTTATAGTGCAACCATAAGCATTGCTTTATTTATAAAAAGCAATTTAAAATTTATTTTCTATTAGTTTCTTATAAGCTTCAATTTCAAATTTATTAGTTATTTTGCACGGCATTTTTTTTATTCTCAGAAAGTAAAATGTTAAATTTATGATTGTTATGCTTTGAATCACTCTTGAGGAGGTATATCTTATTAAACAATTCCAGGAAAATTTTTATTTTTCCTATTTTACAATCCACATAAATTATCCATTTTTAATAAATAAAAATCTAGCTTTTGCGTAGGGCTCAGGTCCGAACACAATAACTGATTTTTTTAAATGTCCATTTATTGATTATTTATTAACGTCGCTCTCAAAAGCTACAGTTTGAGGTTCTTGAGTGATCACGGTAGACTAGTGGTCAAGCTTATGAGGTGCCAGCTCAGGCGGTGGCGTCACTTGATCATGGTTCAAAATTACGATATCCGTCATCAAAAGCCATCGTGTAGATAAATAGGGTGACGTTAATATTCACTCACACTTGAGGTTTTTGGTCTCGATAGAATTAACGTGTAGATCAGGAGGTGAGCAAATATTTTGGCTTGAGGGCTACATTGGGGATGTGTAGATACCTTGTGACGGGGCTTTGTCGCATTTTTCCTATTAAACCTTTTTGGGGAATATTTGGTCCCAGCATTTAGTTAATTAATAGCCAATTCTCTCAAGAAAAAACCGTGATATGTAGATTAGTTAGTTGATATACAGTGAATGCTTTGTAATCGCGAAGAAAAAGGACGAAGGAAGCTGAGATGCTGAATGCCGTGAGCTGATGGTAAGACATTAAACTTGGAAGCGTAGTTATAGAGCGGGCTTTAGCGTGTTAGAGAAATTAAGGAAGAAAAAGTTTCATAGGATAACTTTGGTTAAAGGTAATTGGTTAGGATTCCAGGCGCTATTTACTTAGAATTTAGTAATACATTGTATCATTCCTGATTGCCTTCCTATAATAAGACTTGTGTTAATCAATATATTTGAATAATAATAAATTGGATTTATTATACCGAACTTGTGTGTGTGGGTGATCAATCATTTCCTCCCACAAATTTAGGCAGCATGGATGAAGAGATGTTACCCCCAGGCAGGGGTTATCACAACCTGAAGGTCACATGTTTTTTAAACTGATTGCATTCATATGTTAACTTTGTAAGGGCCCTATCGACGTCTTTCCTTATTCCTCTAGAGCAGGTTTTCTTAAACTTTCAATATTTGTGACCAAATATATTCAGCTATAATTTTCTTCGCCCCTCCCATCCATACAATAATATATATATATATATATATATATATATATATATATATATATATATATATATATATATATATATATATATATATATAATGTATTAAATTCAATAATAACCAACTTTGACGCCAAAACTACAACATGTCTTTAATTATAAACCGTACAAATTATCAAGATAAATGCTACATTTTTTATGTAATTTTATGTATAACAAGCATTTGTTTTAAACTTGGTTTAAACTTGATATTGTTAAATTAATTATCAAACAAGTTGTACAGTACTGATACATTTATAAATATATTATATCAGTGTAAATGCGTAAATTTTGTTTTTATTATATCAGAATGTATTTTGGTTTGCTTCCTTTCAGTAAATTAATAATATTTTTAACTAACGTTTTATTTGCGACTCTTCAATATAATCGCGCCCCCACGTTGGGTTATCACCCCCCTAGGGGTAGTGTGCTCCACAGTTTAAGAAACGTTGCTCTATAGATTTTTTTAACTGTATAATGAGACAAATGTATGATATCAAACTTTGCTATTTTTTTTAAATCGGAAATGGGATTGCTTGTGGAAATTCTCATCCCAGTATAAAAGTTAATGTCATCCAACTTGCATCTATATTTACTTTTGTTGATTTTGAAGCAATAAAAACTTTATTCACAAAAATATGTCGTTCCAAATAAAGTGAAAGAATTCTCTTTACTTGGTTTTCTGACTGTCTTGGCGTGCCTAAAAAAACTCTTTATGAGATATTGTTTGTCCACTTCTCTGGTGGTGGTGGTAGTGGGACTAATCCCCATCTGGTTTAGTTTCACTAAACCAGATCCATGAGCTCTTAAATCTGCCCAGAACGGGAGAGGCAATGAGCCCATAAATCTGAGATCAGAATGGGGGAAGCAACTGCCTCATTATAGAAAACCCTAGACATTGCAGAATATGCTAAGGAAAAAAAGAACTGATGTCAGATTTGGTGCAAATTGGGAAACTTCTTTTGCCACCTTCAAAATTAATGCACCTCAGATGACCAGTCGAAAATCGCGAGAACGCCGTTTGATGAGATCTGGAAATCTTGAATGATATGGCGAATCCAGGGTGTCTTTGAAAGTACCATGGGTGTACAGGAGGGACAACAGCAACACTCCCCCTCCTGTTAACTTGCTGAATGCTAAACAAGGGGCGTTTTGGGGAGTGACCAAAGATGGGGATAAAGTGGACAACGGACCCCCCTTGTCCGCTTCTGCTGTAGGCAACACGTTTTGAGTCAACTAGAACAATAACTCGTTGAAAACAACCCCGGTCGTTAGTTTGCGATCATTACCATTCTACTACTACACCCTCTCATTTCAAATATCCTACCTTAAAATTATTATATGAGTAAACGAAAATTATTATAACTATCTTTCTACTTATCTTTAAATAAAATTTACTTTTACAAATAAAGACTGGTGATGTTTTAATTAGTACACTACAAGGACTTCTGGTACATCCGATGGGAACAATAATTAACAATAAATGATGTTATACAATATTTAGTTGAATTGTCGTGTTGATATAGGATATCTATCACTGCATTATTAAGTGTGATAAACATACTTTCCATTGAAGTATATGTGTGAGGAAAAATTACTTATGATCTTTCTGTACAATAATTTTAAGGACGATAAATGTAAAAAATTTAATAAGAAGTTTTAAATTTTACATTCCTTTCAAAAGCAAGAAAGCACAAACAATAAGGTATATCACCTAAATGAATATCTTACATGGAGTAATTTTATTACTGTAGGACTAGAAAAACAAATTTTAAACAAATTTAGATCGACGAGTTTTTATCTCCGGAGATGAAACAGCTAACTTATAAAACTTATATAAGTTCTTTGATTGGAAATGATAACACTGTACCGATAAAAGTTGCAAGTTGCAAGTAATAAATATTATTCGAGTAATATTTATTATTCCAATTTTAATTTTCAATATTAAATAATTAGCAACGTTATGCATGTAATGATTTGATTTCAGTTCTTAACTCTCGAAAATTCTACGTTTCATTACAGTGTTTTCATTATTTATAGCTTTTGCGTAGAAAAGTAAAACATAAATAAATAAAAATCTCAAACTCTCAATATTAGTAGATGAATTTCTGTACAAAACTAATTTTTCATATAAAAATTATTGAACTTATAATTATTATCTTATTTATGGAATAAATAAACACTTTTAAGATTGAAAGAGAATTTCTTTTCAATTTTTCCCCTAAAATGTTTCTAATTTTGCTTTATCTATCAATGTTAATATATATAGCTCTGTATTCTTAAAGTTAACTATTATTAATGAGTAGTCTATTATTAATGATAGAAACCGTCACTTTATTTTAATGAAAGAATCATAAAAGCAATGTCCATTACAAGAAAATTAAAAGTGAGCTTTAAATTAATATTGCAAATAAAATTATTAATTCATGCTACATGTGTATACTTATATTGAGTTTTTTCTTCTGATTTTATATCTAAATCCACAGTGAAAAAGTTAATCAATTATGATAACGCACAAGAAATCCAGGGAAGTTTTATTTTCAAAGATAACACATCATTAAAAATGAGTATGTAAACATAGCGACTAATATTTTCAAGCTTTATCTGAACTGTATTTCAAACAAAACAAGATAAAATCGTGAAAGTACAAGGAATCTAGAGAATATTTATTTTTGAACAGTAACTTTTAATACTCTAAAGTAATATATTAGTGCATAATTTTAAATATTATACGTATTTTTAATGTATCTAGAAGACATCTTAATTTTTAGAACACATTTAATGGATTATATATAATTAAAAAGTTTTCACAAATTACAGCAAATAAGCAAACTATTTTTGAATAAAATTCGTGATATCAGACTTGTGTGTCAAATATAGTCCTTTTTTCTTAACTTATTTTGTCCTAAGCTTTCCCGAGACTTTTCTTATTGTAATGAATTTATGCTTAATACAAACTTAAAAGTTTTTGATATTTAAAATCTACTAGAAAAATGACGTAAGACTTCATTTTTTAATTTAAAATTTCGAATAAGTACAGCTAGATTTATAATTTCTTGATCTTAAGCAATTCTACGAATTCAATGTTATTGCATATATGCAACTGATGAGAACTTTAGTTTTAAAAAGTGATGCACTGCTTAAATTCGAATTTCTCATTCTAAAACAGATAGCGCGGAGATAATGAAAAATGTGTTTTTAATTTAATAATATATTTTTTAAAAATCTTCAATAATATTATTTTATTTTTTTTTAATTTTAAATAAATAATCTTTTACGATGTTACAAATCTTTCTGGAAAGAATAAATACTAATCCTAAATTATTCGCTTTAGTTTTTAAAAATATCGTTTGGCTTTTATCCTTTAGTTCTTGGCAAATTCTACAATTTTTCTTTTATTATATTTGCATCACGGAATCAGCGTTGTACTGGATGAAATTAATGTTTGATGCAGCATTCTATTTTTTTTTCTTGTATCGTTGTAAGCAATGTTGCTAATGTGATTGAATCAGAGTATTTTTGTTATTTCTTGGGGATATAGCAACCGAACAGATTGACTATGAACAAAACCAGACACGTTCTTGAGATGAAGGTAAATATTGAATCAGAATAAACTATTCTTCATAGATCTTATAAATCTCATATATTACGTAGATGAATATGTTATTTTGGTAATATTCGTATGAACGAAAAGCCGACTGTATGATAATAATTTTTAGTTTAAGTTGATTATTTTGTTTTCATTTGAAAAATTAAATAATATTCCATCGAAATACTCATTTTTTTACTTAAATAATTAATTTTAATCTTTAAATAATAACTCTGAAAGAATAATTGAAACTTAATGCATTGTTATATATTTAAGTCAACCATTCCATTAATATTTACAAATCATTTAATTTAATCTATAGGTATATTGTAATATTTGAAGTGTAAGTGTTATCATAATTGTATGTGGTATAATAATAATTAAGGAGTCAACAATACGTTACAACATGAACAGGAAATAGATTAGATAGTTCAGTGAAAGTTAAATTTAAACGAATTATGTTGTAACTAATGTGTTTGTCAGTGTTGTCGAAATATTCTTAAATGATTACAGTTGTATTTAAAGAAATACTTCATTTCTACCGAATAAATATAGACTAGAAATTATGTATTTGGCTTAGAAAATGTTATAGAAATATCACTGTTGACTCAAAATATTTTCTATTATCCTAGAAAAGATGTTATTAATTATTGGTTTTTATCTTTTAGACATTATTTTTAAATTATCCAAGCCCTGTGTATGAATTTTTTATATGTAACATCTTTTTTCTATATATATAGTTATAACATATGCATATATTTGAGAAAAGCGACTGACTCACTCATTCGCTCTCTCATTACGAATAATCCGGAACTATTAGACCTATAAGCGTGGACTTTTGCAGGTATATTCCTTTTAATTAGTGAAGATCCTTTAAGAATGAGTTTTATGGCAATCAACTCCCAAACAGAAGTTGCGAGGGCACTAAAGACAAAAATTCCCGTTTTTGAACTATTAGACCTGCAGTTCTGAAATTTGGTCAGCATATCTCTTTTATGGAGTAGACATACGCTAAAATGTTTTATTATTTTTTAAATAGATTTTGAGGAGTGGAAGGATTACCACAGGGAGAGGGGGCATAAAATATAAATGTATTTCCGGTTTTCTAAATGCAAGTCCTACTTTTAAAATAAAATGAAACCAAATGCGACAGTTATAAGAATGTTTTTAACTACGAGATCTAAAGCTTAATACTACTATTTATCTATCAATAATTTAAAAACAATAAAAAATATTTTGATTCAATACTTGTATCAATGATCAAATTCTACAACTAGTAAATATTACAAAGTTATTTATTAATTCTACTATAAATTTATAAATTATTCAATTCATAGGATTGATTGTTATAAAACTTTAAAGAAACAAAATGAACCGACATTGTTTCATACATGTGCTATTTACTAACAAGACATCAATTAATGAAATTTTTATAATCAACTGTATACAGAAATTAATAATATAATGTATATATACATATATTTTAAATTGATAATACTCATTTCTTATCTTAAAATACAGAGAATTTTGAACTTCACAAACGTTTTAGAAAATTGATTACTAATCCTCTATTAGATTTGAGATTCTTATCGTTTTATTTATATCAGTCTTTTAACTGACTTATGTACATCAAAAATATTCACTTCCGAAACTTTAATTTATGCCTCACATTATGTGCAAACTTTGTCCCACATTTGTAACTTGTGTTTCTTGGTTGAATATTGTTCTTATCACAGAACTGCAATGAACTCGAAAGGAAACAGTCCCGCAAAGGACTCGAAATCGAATTTTTCTTTCTTGTTTCAGTCAAAACTTAAAACACAATAGGATTAAAGGAAAACGCTAAATCGATAACAGTTTTCTCACAAATATCGAAAATTTCCGTCACCGATGTCGAGCCGCTTTATCGATATTGAATGATATCCGTTAAATGTATTGATCTCCAAAATCAAGGTAATCTGTGGCCATGCATTGCGTACCTTTGTGTTATTTTACATAACGTTGCATGCATACCACGTCGCCAGTGTTTTGCTACCGCAGTGTTTTCTTGGCGCAAAAACGTAAGAAAGAAAAAGATGGCGCCAACAAAATTATAATAAAAAAATTGAAATCGTAAATCATTTGTTCTAAATAATATTCTCCAACTTTGTACTCTTTTCATATTTGACAAAAATCATCAATAATGATATTAAGAGTAAATAATAATATATGAGACAGCTTCAAATTTTGATTCTATAGCAAATTAAGTATAGATTCAATGACATAATCAAGTTTTTGTTCTAAAATTGGATCTGAATTCGAAGTAATATCTGCAAAATTTCTTGAAGTCGAACATAATCCTGAACATATCAGCTTCACAATATTTTTCATTATTTGTTCTATTAGTTAATTGTAAAAGTATGCTGAAATTTCTACAGTTTTTTTCTTCAAAATAAGAATTTACTTATGATTTTTGAAAAATTAAAATACATTATATTATAAAATATTTAATCAGATTCAATTTTCTATTATCAACTGGTACGTGAAATAAAATTATTACTAGGAAAGTAAAGAATATTTCTAAAAAATAACTTAGAATGAAGCAGATTTATTTTTAAAAAAAATAGGATTTCCCCATTTTTATTCATGTACTTTACAAGACAATCGAAATTTGGTTGGAGAAAAAAGTACTAAAAATGTTTAACATAAATTCCCATAAAGTCATGGTACCAATGAAATTCATCGTAGCAAGGGGCAGATTTTTACGTATGTCGTTATCCGCAGCTTTGAGCACTTTACAAGTGACAGTACGATTGCTACATACCAAGAAAATATTTTTTCGAGTTCACATTAATGACATTTTAATTTATTCAAAAGTGAAACAATGATTTGTGCATTAAAAATTCAACCGGAATAAAATGTATATCTCAAATAGATAATTAAATGCTATGTGTATGAAAAGTACATCAGATATAAATGGTTAATAAAAATCTAGAAATTCCTGCTAAAATTTCTCCCTTGAAATCAAATAGTTCGCAAAAAAGGGGAGCTTTTATGGAATATTTTCTGGGATTGATACAAATTCGAATGATTCAAGTTTCAAAAATCTTATAAGAGATTTTGGTAACGTAAATTTTATTTAATTAAAAAATTATGTTTTTAAATATTTATAAATTTTATAATTTTGTTTTGTTTGTATTAGGATCTAGAATTATTTTTGTATGTTTTTAAATAAGTTTCTTCTTTTTTACTACTTGGTAAATTTAAAAAGCTTTTCTTTTATTTTCGACCACACAGTCTTAGTCTATGCAAAAACGCATTTTCAACTACATCCCATCCCCCTTCCAATGAGTAAAAATTATTTGACTTAAAGTTTATATTCGATTTTATTTTTTAATCTTTATTTTTATTCACTCTAATATTAAAGTATCCAACTACGTTCGGAACCGTGATTTTCAAAAGTGCATAAATGGATAATTTTCATGATATTTAGTGTCACTCAGATTCGAATACATGCATAAAATTGTTTTAAGGACATTTTGACAAAAAAATTTATTTAAACATAATATTTTGGCAAAAAATTAACTTAGAATAACCTTTTTTCCAAATGTTCTCCTTTTGTGAAAAATGCTTCTATTAGAATAATATCTTGCCTGTATATAGCTAAGACCTCTGTTCAGAGGCTCAACTAGAATTTTTGAAATATATAGCTTAGAAGGGGTGTTTATTCATATTTAACTGCAACAGAGGGTGGCAATTTTAAGAAGAAAACGCGAATAATTATTTCAATTAGTGGTAACTCTGAAAATAATGTGAATCTTTCAAAAATTCTAGTTGAGCCTCTGTAGAGCGTTCTGAGTTATATACAGGCAAAATATTATTATAATAGAAGCATTTTTTCACAAAACGAGAACATTTGGAAAAAAGATTATTCTAATTGTTTGCCAAAATATTATATTTAAATAAATGTTTTTGTCAAAATGTCCTTAAAAACAATTTTATGCATGTATTCTAATCTGAGTGACACTAAATATCATGGAAATTATTCATTTATGCACTTTGTTAAAATCACGGTTCCGAACGTAGTGGGATACCTTAAGCAACACAGTGTTACCTTAACAATTCACTAATTACATAATGGAAATGAAGTACAAAAATAAGCATATGTTTATTATTAACATGCAAATTAAAATATGTTACCATTAATGGACCAAATGAAGAATTCTCAATTATATTAAAGTCAAATTCTTCCACGGAGACTTAAATAGCCTTCTATTAAAACCAGAGTAACTTTTGACACCACTTAATAGTTCACTATTAAATGTTGTCAAAAACTTCTGGAAACAGCAGAAGAGCAGTTAAACCTCTAAATATCACTTGTGTTGTGTCGTTACCTGCCCCAAAAAAGCCTCGTCCACATGCGACGCATTCCACGGCCGAGCATTAATGTATGAATAAGTGGTACTTCTTAATTAGCTTTCTTCTTCCACACCGTCGACAACAATTTCGACATTAGGTGACTTTAACCTTTATTCTGAAGCTCCGCCCTGCCTTATTTAGACGTCAGGTTCACGAAATATTAAAACTGAGAAGCCTTAAGCTAGAGTACGCTGTCGTATAATTACGAAGACCACTGCTGGTTTCAGCTTAATTTAAATGGCGTGACATCAAAAGTAATAAAAACTACGCGAGGCAGTTTCTGTCAATTGGATTAGGATGTCTATCTGAGAATTAGAAGTAGTATTTACAATAAAAATTTGCTGTTGACAACGGCGAGGCTTAGCGTAAAGGGAAAAAATCGATGGTTAAATAGGAAAAAAGTTGTTTGAAAATAAAGAAAAATAGACGTAGAGTGAAAATTTATTTAAATGTTTCATTTGTTTTACCATTTACTGGTTGCTTTAGACAATTTATGTTATTGTTAACATTTTAAATTTGAATTGTTTCTTCATAAGAATTTTTTTTTAATCTTTATAAATAATCTTCTGAAAATTTCAATTTTTTAGTTAATTTTTCGATGCATTGCAAATCATAATGGTATGCACATTAAGATAGATAAAATTTTTGTATTCAGAACTTCAAAACCTACCTATGGGGAAAAGATGTCCTCTAGTATATGAATGAAGAGTGAAATAAAATAATAAATTAATTTTTATAATAAGTATTATCATAAGGGGAATGTTTAGGTATTTGAGTTTTTTTTATAATAAAACGTCACAGTTATTTGTGCTGAAAAATAAACAGACATTTTAGTATTTTTTAATATTTATTACGATCAGGAAAACGCATGATAGAGAGTTACCAGAAAAAATATCACGTACATTAACAGCTTCCTTAGTATTATTTTTTTTAAGAAAAAAAAACACTTACTGCTAAATTCCAGTTAAGAGGTCTCAGGGGTGTTAAATTTTTCTAGAGGTCTGAAACTATAAACGATTTTCAAACGGGTATAATTCTTTTAAATTTAAATTAAATGATTCGAATCGTTTACACATTATTTATAATAGAACGGGGCTTTGAAAAGTATAAAATGTTTAAAATATAATAATAATTTTAAAAGTCATATGCATATGAAAATTATATAATAAATATTAAGTATTTTTTGCTTTGTGCACGCTATTTTCTAAAATATTAGTCTCTGATGTATAAAACTTTATAGAATTGTACACAATGCATCATACTCTTTAAACCCTACCTAATTTTAGTATTATATATCTTTTGTATTTCAAAATATTTCTAAAATATTGCAATATTTTAAATATTTTTTAAAAATGTATTTTCTTTATTTATTAAAATATGTAAGTTATTGTTCTATTTATATAAAAGTAGCTACAAAATATTAATAATACATTTGTATTTATAAATCAACTTATAGCTAGTAATTAAACCTACTCTTTTAGAAAATAGCATGCACGACGTAAAATTTAATAAATATTTCTTACAGAAAGGTTTCTTATTTTCATATGCTTATAATTTTTAAAATTATGATTATATTTAAAACATTTTATACTTTTCTGAAACCCCATTCCTTTATAAGTAATGTGTAAAATATTCGAATTATTTAATTTAAATTTAAAGAAATTAGACCTGTTTGAAAATTGTTTATATTTTCAGACCCCTAGAGAAATTTATCACCCCTGAGACCTCTTAACGATAAAGTGGAAGAAGAAAGCTAGAATCGGACTGCTCTTCAACGGAGTGGGGAGACAGAGAGATGTGGTTATGAAGTCTTATATATATATAGTTCTATTCACATTATTCAAAATTTACTTATCACAGTACGTCTTAAACTTTTAATATAATGAGGACCCAATTTTCAATCATAATTTCTATCGCCCCTTTCTATATTGACAATGTATTCAATGCAATAATAAAGCCCTTTTAGGCTAAAGCTTATAATACAACCTTATTTATAAAAATGTACAAATAATCAATATAATTATTAAATTTTGCATTTACTACTTTTAAATAGTAAATATTTTAAGTTACTTTTTAGTAATAGAATAAGTATTTTATTTTTTTCATAGTTCAGAATATATTTTGTTTTGTTTCCTTTCAGTAGATTAATAATTTTTTTAAATAATTTTTTATTTTCGCTTTTTCGTTATCCACCTCCCCTCCACACGCAAGATTAGCATGTCCCCCTAGGGAGGCATGCTTTACAGTTTGAGCATAGATTTTGATTTTTTATAATGTAAAAAAAAATAATTTTGTTTTGAGTCTAAAATCACCTGACCAAATTTAAGTGTTTCCCCCTTTTTTTTCCAAAATTCAGCCCCTTTGTGCCAATATTAAATTTTAAAAATATTTTTTAAGATTATTTTTCATCTAATATCTGTAGCATAGAACGTCTTTTGCACATAGATAGGTTCCAATGAACAGATAGGTTCCACTCTATTGTACATCATAATGTAAGCCATAATGCCCTATTTTAATGAATAATGCATTTCTATGTGTATAACATTATTCAGAGAAATATAGATGTTATTCTTTCAAGAGCTACAAAATATCTATAGAGATAGCTAAATTTATTTTCTTTATTTTAAGTTTCTTTCGTATTTTCGAAAGCAACTCAGATTCAAAAACACAATATTTTGATGAAAATTTTGTGTGTCTCAGTAGGAAATAAAAAATATTTTAAAGCAAATTTTATAAGCCATGCTATATTTTTTTATATTTTGATTTCAACTATCTTAACTTTTATTATTGACAAGATTGGGTTTTCAAAGATTTGTTTATAAAAGCACAGTTTATATGAAACATATATATTTTATATATACATATATATATATATGCTTCATTTCCAAATATTGACAACAACGATTTATATAAGTGTGAATATGGAACAATTCAAGCTATCATTCAATGTCTAGACAATCAGAAATACCTGTCTCATTTGCTTATTTGTTGTAAAAACTGTGAATCTTTTATCTTATAAGAACTTCTTTCTTACTTAAGCACTTTCACAAAAGGTTAAACAAATATTGAAGGAGATGACTCTTTCAATTGCTCTATTATTCTAAGTTGATGACTATATTTACACAATGGCCTGTTATATATTTCATAAAAAATAAGTTTACGCATTTTCTTACGAAAGACGACATGAAATTTAGCACGCTTTTTATATTCTTGTGTTAGCTTTATTGAGTTATATATATATATATATATATATATATATATATATATATATATATATATATATATATATATATATATATATATATATATATATATATATATATATATATATATATATATATATATATGTATATATATATATATATGATTATGTTTTGTTTGACACGATATTAATCTCTCTCTCTCTCTCTCTCTCTTGAATAAGATTTTCTTAATTAAATATTTATAAATTTTTTGATGTATTGTAAATATTAGATGTGTTAATTGTTAAGCATAAATAGCTTCTGTTGGTCTCAAAAAACTAAAATGAAAATTTTTTTATGGAAATCGTTCATTTAAATTATTTTTTCAAATATGCTTTTTTTTGCTAAATGTTTCAGTTTTCTGTTGTCACAATAGAATATTCTAGGAAATGAAATGTCAGAAATTTGGTATGTAATTTAATATGTCATGTAAATTCAAACATAATACGTAATGTATCTAAGCAGATTATGTATCTAAACAAACTATTGTAGTTTGTAATTAAGCAATCAGGTGCATGGATGTTAGAATATGTAAATGGAAAGAAATAAAAAACGTTAAATATTTGGGTACTTGCGTAATACCGCAACCTTGCTAACTTTTAAGGTAACTCTTTAAATTGGCATCCCCGATTTCACATGAGTCGTACAAGCTGAATTGGCAGCCATGTGCTTCGTTTCATAAAATGTTTCAAATAGGTTGGGATAATACGAAAGACTTAATTTCCCGTTATGTAAAATCACTGAAATCATTAAATTATTAAGAAAAATTGTTTAAAACACGAAAGGAAATTCAAAAAGTTGAAAACATTTTACTGTTTTTATTGTATTCACTATTTATATGTTAATTAGTAAAAAATTAAATACCTACGAGCGTTTTTGAGAAAAAGTAATATCTATTTAGCTATTAATAAAACGTATGTTTTTATATTATAATTATGAAACGTATGTTTTTATATTATAATTATAATTATATTATAATTATGAAAAAAAATTACTATTTTTACTATTTCAAAAAGTAACAAAAAACAATTCTGAAAAAGTTTCATAAATGACCATTCAATTTTTCCTAGTCTTAGACTACTTTAAATATATTTTATATTAAATTCAATAATTTTTTTATAAAAAACTTTATAATCATTTAAAAAAAATATATTCTTGATATGTACCTTTTTTATGAAAAGTTCACCGAACTTTTCAAACCAAATCGTTTTGAATATAAACAATAAATTGAGACAGTATGGAAAAAGCATGCCATTTATCTATAAATAAAAAATTTAAAAAATAATTGTTTCTTCATCAAATGGAAATGCAAGAATAAATGAATTTATCAAATAAGTGCCCTATTATGTGATTAAACTCTAATGATAAACAATTTAAACCAGTCACTATCTTAGAAATTATATCAGCTGACAAACCCCGAAAAATACAAAATTTTATTTTTAAAAAAAGGAAGTGTTACCAAAAGCCTTTTTTTAGAATTGTGAGTAAAAGTTTGAATAAATATTTAGTTTTAGTTGAATAACAGCGTCACTATAATTAGCATTTATAAAACTAAAAGATGAGTTACACATAATCAATATAGAATAACAGTACCTCATACAAATTTAAAAATTGCCTTACTCTTTTAAATCCCCTTATACATACATTTCATTCAAGATTACTTTTACGAAATAAACCGCTCAAAATTAAATAAATAATACTACAGCTATCATTTAGCCGGATAATATTTAATTACATTATTCGAATATATTTTAATTATATTACTACCGAAATCATTTTTACCCGAGTCAAATTACAACTGGAATATTAATTAGCCTTGAACAAAGCGATACTTTCAATACACAACAAAAAGAACTTTCTGAAAACGGGCGTGAACTTAATCGAACTCGGTAATACTTACTTCTAATTAATGAGAATTTGATTAAAACGCTAGCTACCTCGGAGAAAACACTTTCCCTCGAATACTACATTTTCTTTCCATCTGCATTACAATTCAACTTATTCTATTTAACTCAAAACTCTTCGATGGCAAAATTGTGGAACTTCGAATTTGAAATTTGCTTTTCACAAAACTCCGCTCATTTGGTAATAAGTTCTTTTGCTCCTCGCTATTTCGAGGAGCGATTTAATTTTCCTCTTTCGCCTGTTACGATACTGTTAAGATTTATTACAGGCTGTGTGCTCGTTGATTTCTTTATATTTCCTTCATTAACTGAGCTAATAAGCATTCTTCTATTACAATAGCTTTTCTGTAGTCGGATTTGTTTTCTCTAATTAAGTACAGAGGGTGAGATTAACCGCGATGTTGTCTTGGAAATTATTCAAAAAACATTGTCTTAGGAACAGCTTAAAATGTTATTCCTTCTTTTACCTCCGCGTGGTAAAAAAATCAACAATGACTATTGGAAAATATTAAATCCATTGAATTGATGGAGTTTCTTAATTACCTTTTTAGTACATTAAGGAGCTTTTTGATATATTTTTGATATAGAAAAGGAAGTTGACTATTGTTTTTTGAATATATTATTAATGCTATTCTATCAGTACTTCTCAAACTTTCAATGCTTATGACCCAATCTTGAATCCAAAGTTTCATCGAGCCCCCCTTCCATACAATAATGAACCGAATTCAATGATACTATACTTTGAAGCAAAAGCTACAATATGACTTAAACCTCTTAAGTGTCACTGGCGGATAAAAACGTTTCGCTCAGTCAAGCCGTTGATTGCCCCAGACGTATATATACGTCCTTTCAAAGTAAGATCTTTTCGGTGCACTGCTATCTACAAAAAATTCCGAAGACTTTGGAATACAATAAAAGAACAGTGTTTGCGAAGGATTTACTTTTTTCAGAGAATTTGCTTATTGTTAATTGATCCCCCAAATACATCCCATACGCGTGCCTACGTGGAACACGGTGGCATTGAGGAGCGAATCGCGTAACTTTAAAGCGGCAGTATAGTAATTAAATTTAAACCGTACAAATTCTCAAGATACGTGTTAATTTGGCAAACCCATGGGGTCATTGGTAATTATCAAAACTTGTTCTTAACTTAGTATTCTTAAATAAATTGTAAAACATATTCTGCAGTACTGATACATTTATAAGTGTATTTATTACACCAGTGTAAATGTGAGTTTTATTTTTTTAGAACATATTTTGTTTGTTTACTTTCAATAAATAAATAATTCTTTGAAATAATTTTTTGATTGTTTACTTTGAATAAATAAATAATTTTTTGAAATAATCTTTTGTTTTCGACTTTTCAATATGCTCGCGCCCCCTCGTAAAATTATCACGCCCCCTAGGGGAGCGCGTCCTATAGTTTGAGAAACGCTGTATTATATGAATTTGTGAACGACATGTTGACATAATTCAAAATAGAATTGCCTTGTTAATGAAATGTTTTCACAAATATTTTTTAAAAATCGATGTAGCAAGCTCGTGTTAGGTGTTATTATGAGGCTAATTTGAAATCTAATGTCACTGAAGTACCACCGTGTGGAGGAGCAGATGAGCGTTAATTTTGTTGAGACTCAAAATCCTGCATGCCGAGTGGCTGAGTAGTAATGTATCGTGCTTCCAAGCCACATGTCTGGGGCTCAAATCTCGAGCTGGGAAAGGTCGACTCAGCCTTTCATCCCTTCAGTGGGTCGATTAATGAGTACCAAGCTTGCTTGGGAACTGAACACAGGGAGTTTCGCGTCAAACTGACCACTTGACTGAAACATCTGCACATGCACCCCAGTGCCTAAGACCCCGTAAACTAAGACAGACACATTTGTCATTGGCCATAATGGGCTGTTGCACCACTGATTTCAGTTCAAAACCCTGCCGTTTGTGTAGAAGTAAGGAGATGGGGGTTCAACTTCAAGTATTATCTTCTTAGTCACTTAATCATAGCTCAAAATCTTTTAGTATGACGTAAATTAAAATTACCCAAAGATATTATTATTAATGGAAACATAATTTCATTATCTTGATATTAAAATTCAACTGTATATTGCTGTGTGTATATTGTCTGGCTTAGTTTTTATTCTTTATGTTTTCTAATCATACTCGTCATCGTTTATTATTGAGAAGTGCTACAAATTTTACGTTTGATATTTGTAAGCAACCAACTCTTTTCAACTAATCGGAAAATTTCTAAGATTTGATTTTAAAAAAAACTAGCTTACCTTCCAAATTAATGAAATCTTTTGTGATGACTTTGCTTATACTTTTCATAATAAACTAAAACAATTTTGTAATTTCATAACATAATTTACCACCTGAGAGATAATGATTTACGCGGCTATGTAAAAACGAGTTGAAAAATAGATACCAAATAACTAGATTTCTTCCCCAGTCACTTAAATATTCAACACAATAAAAAAACAAAAATATAGTTTTTAAATTAATACTTTTGAAGTAGTAAAGAAAGAGCATTTTTTTAAAATAATAATTTAGATCAATGGTTCTCAAACTTTCACTACTAGCGACCCAATTTTCAATCATAATTTTTATCGCGCCCCCAATAATAATGTACTGAATGCAATAATAATGCACTTTGACGCTAAAGCTATAATACGATCATAATTATAAACCGTACAAATTAACAAGATAAGTATTAAATTTTTGTATATATGTTACTTTTAAGTAATATTTTTTTTTAACTTTTTAGTTCGATTCACTACAAAAGCGTGTTTTATAGTTTGTTTTAAAACTATAATTTATTTTATAGTTATTTTTACTATACACGATAAAAATCACAATTCCAGTGAATAGTTTAATTAAGAGAAAATATGCTTGCCTACTTTCAAGGACTTTTCAATTTTTCGTAGAAAATTTGAGAAAAAAATCCAATAAAACTAAAGAAAATGTTCCAAATGTGTGTGCTTAATAAAGGACATAAATCACAGACACTTTTCGCAAAAAATACGGGAACGTTATTTTCAAGCAAAACTGTCATATTTTATTCACGTTATGGTAGTTTTACTGTCGTTTGATGAAGTACAAATAGCATTTTGAATTTTTTCTTCTTTATTTCTTTTTGACAAGGCTAAGTGCTACAATATGGTTTCATAGTTTTCTTCATAGAGATCTTTAGGCAGCATTTGAAAATTTCAAATCAACTCAAACGTTTCATGTCTAACGCTTTTCTGATATTTACTTTCCCTATATATATCTTGATTAATATGCATTATTTCAGTAGGTTCTTCAATTGCTTGATCAGTTTCAACTTCCTTCAATAGGGATCACAGATGACCATTTTTTTAATATTCTGCTTATTTACATTTATAAACCATAATAAGTCGTACAACACAGCAATCAAAACTACAAAATTGTTCATGGGGAAAGTGTAACATGTTCTAAAATATAATTGTGTATTGCATTATATGTTTCAAATACTCATGCTTATCCATATATCATAAAACTCTTTCACATGGAAAAAGATGAAACAGAAATATATTACATATATTTACAGCTTACCTAAAAAAGACGGAGATATATATAAACCATACCAGTAAGTTCGAAGGTCAGCTAAAGTAATATTTTAGGTTAAAAGAAACGCAATAAAAAATCTCTCATCGTTTGATATCGTTAAAAGAAACGTAAAAAAAATCTCTCATCGTTCTCATATTGACCGCAAAGCAAACAAATTTTTTTTTAAATTTGGTTATAGGATCAAAGATGGCTAATGAGCGTTTGAAGTGGAATCTTTTATTCTTGATGATCACCAGATGATAAAAATAAATTATATCAGTGTAACTGTTTAGTTTTTATTATGTCAGAAAGCATTTTGTTTTACTTCATTCCAAAAATTATTTTTTTAAACCTTTTATTTTCAATATGCTCGCGCCCCCCTCACAGGGTTACCGCGCCCCCCAGGGGCGCGCCCCACAGTTTGAGAAACACTGATTTAGATGTTTTGGGTAGCAAACAGATAAGCGTTTTTTCCAACATCAATCAAAGTTATAAAATACTCGTAATAGATGAAATCGTGTTGGAAAGGACTTTAAAAAAGCAAATAATATTTATGAAAAAAGAAAGCGTGTATCAGTGTGAACACGCGTTAGAAGTTAACTTCTTTGACTTACATGTATTGAATTGTATAATAAAGTTTTATTTTGAAGTAATCTTATATATAATTAACAAATTTATTATTATCATTATTATTTCAAACTGTATTAAAAAATATATAATTAGGATGGAAAAGGTATAAGTATAGACAAAATTTAAATTTTCAATACATAATACTAAAAAAATTTTATTGTATGTATTTTGAGAAAAGTATCATCATTATATTAGTCTAAATCAAAAATCTGCTTCGAAACAAAAATGCAAAATGTTCCATGCGTTGCAATTTTTGTCGAATTATAACAAAACAAACTTTCCAGAAGTATTCATCTAAAGTATAGTTATAAATTCTTGGATGCATTGTAATAGTGATAGGGTGAAAGAAGAAATTAAAGTTTTTTATGTATAGGAAATCATTAAAATTCTTGAAATTTTTATATAAAAATTTGCGTTTACCCATATTTTGTAAATTATCATATAAAACATTTCATTTCATGCAAACATTTGTAAAGAATTGCTTAAAGAAGTTAAATCAGGTGAAAATATGAAATTTAAAAAAAATTTTAAAAAATGGAAAGTTTTTAAATTTTTAAAATTTTTAAAAACTATACTCATTTTTATCTCACCAATTTTTTTTATATGATTTTAGTTCTAAGTTACATAGAGCCAGTAAAAATTTGGGACATGTTTGTAAAAAAATTTACTGCCCACAGTAGTCTTAAAATACAAATTAATGAAGCACTATATAACACTTTCACAACAATCAAATTAATTACATCAAATCATATATATGATTTAAAAACTCACTTCTTAAACTGGATTTAGAAATTCCATTCGATTGAAAACACAAACTTTTATTGCCAAACTATTGGAAGAAATGTTTTGTTGCCACTAAATTTTAAAACAATAGATTGTTGTTTAAAAAGAATTAAACAAATTTAAAAGAATTTTAAAACTGTATATCCAAAATACTTCCCTTGGTCTAATTTTTGACAGATTTTGAACCATTTAATAAATGCCTACTGATGATTAAAGACTGATGAAATGATTAAAGACTTACTTCCGGTTTTTTTTAATTCATAAAATTGTTGTAATTTGACTTCTAGATAACGTGAAAACAAAACAAAGTATGTATCGCAAAGCTAAAAGAGGAAAGGCTTGTTAAAGCTGCTGTTGAATGAGGAGAGGGGATGGCTGCTAGCTCAGGGCTAATAGACGAAAAACACAAAATAAATTTTAAAAGCCGTAATTTTTAATCTATTTTTTCAATCTTTGAACAGATTACGGATAATACTATTTTACATATGGAGAAAAAGTTTCTTTAAATTATTTTTATAAATAATGAAGTTATTAAATATTTAATTAAAAATTTGAGTATTTTTTGAAAAATCGCAAAAAAAAAAAGGATTCCGTCATTTTTTTTATGACTGATTCTAAAAAAGAAAAGCATGAACTTGTTTAGAATAAAATATCAATTCATTAACTCGAAAGGAAACTTAAAGGGAATGATTTAGAAACCATTTTTATAAAAGCGTATCAATTTTGACTCATTTTTAAAAAAATCGTAAAAAATAGAAAATATCGTTATTTTGTTTAAAAAATATACCATATCGTGGCGAAAAAAATGATCTTTCTGATTCTGTAATTATTTTTTTTCTGAGATAGATAGTATGAGTTAGATGGCGTTTTTTAAAACGGGGGGAAAATTCGGAACTTCAGTCATTTCTACCTTACGTTTGTCGCTAACCGTAACTGGTAATGCGTAACGGAAATTTCTCCCTACCGTGTCATATAAGAAGTTAACTTCAATAAGTCTTCATTCTTACACATGATAGATTTAGCAGGTAATCTGGACTGGAATTAACCTATAATTTGATTTTAGTTTTCCCAATAATTTGATTTTAGTCCACAATAACCACCTCCTTACTTAACTTTATTTAGAGTATCAAAAATATAAGTTGTGATGAATTATATTAAGATACATTAATTTTTTGAGTTGTCATCCGGTATAGGGGTTAGCGACGCTGACTGCTGTGCCTTAGGGCCTAGGTTCGAATCCCGGTGAAGGCATGGATGTTTGTAGACGTATAGTGCCATCGTGATATGGGGTACACAGCCGTCGAGCAGCAAGTTTTCTCGTGGGATTGGTGGTAGGGGATGAGAAGTGGGAGGCCTTTGACCTTCACCCAAGGTGTTCTCCCTCAAAATAGGGGTGGAGCCGAGCTAAATCGTACTGTCACCTGTATGGTGCTCAAGGCTACGGCCACCGATAGGCGTACATCTAGCCCCTTGCTATGATTAATTTTGGGGGCCTCGATCTGACTACGTCAGACCGGTGCCGTTAGCAACAAGTTTTTGAGACTAAATTTGATTTAATGGATTGTTTTAACTTAAATTATTAATAATTTCTTTTTTATTGATAGACTCCTGATGTGAGAAACGAACTTCCATATTTTAGTAGAATTCGAATAATCAGGAGGTTTGCTGAATTTGTACATTTTTTTTTCCAAATTTCCACATTAAACCATATAAGAAATTTCAGACTATTTTTTTTAAATAAGCAACATTTCCCACTATTAAATAAGATAGTTATTCTTTGTATAAATGGCTCGGAATGGATTCTACCAAAATCTCACGATTCACTGCAGTACTCTACAAAGTTTTCTAGCAATACCTGAAGCATTCCAACTATACCTTTACTGTGCTTAACATATAGCAGGTTTTTTGCATTAGATAATCTCCCGAACCGCTCCCTTAAAAGGATTTGTAGGCAGATAAAAACGTCTCATAATATATATATAACTTCATTATATAACTTAGTTCCCTGTAACTTTATTTCCTATCATTCACCGCTTGTTAGATTCCTTTATGTTTATAAAAGTGTCTCTAGATGGTAATCTTTGTTTATATACCTCTATGTTATCATTTCATGAAATGGAAAATCAAAACAATGGAGAGATAAGAAATGAATGCATAGTTGGGTAGGTCTAGAGTTTATGAGTACAAAATAATATTTAAAAAACAATTGATTCTTATTTTATCATAATAACAAATTCTTTTTTGTTGATGTAAAATGTTTGAGCAATACCCGATTAAATTCCATACCTGAGATTTATATAAAAAAATGAAAACATTGATATTTATTCGATAGATATAGATCACCGATCCTAATTCGTAAATATTAGTACCAACTACACGCATTTCAAAAATACATTCATTTTCACATTGTTACATGCTTCTGAATAGTTAAAGTACAGAGCAGTCCCCAGAGAAATAGAAAGAGCACTCCGGTTAGATAGGAGGATTTCTTTTTCCGCTGAGAAAGACAATGAGGCTTTACGGACTATTGGGTGAACGCAGTATGATATTATCTATTTCTGTTTGAATGGATCGTTTTAAGACTATTTTCGGGCAAAGTTAGTGATTGGGAAATAATTCCGGGATATGTTTTGTGAATAGAGAAACATTATATTAGAATGTAGTATTTTTATTTTGCTAGCATTATGAGAAAAATAAATTTTAATTTTAATGTAATTCTTTTTATTTTACGTAAATTTTTTAATTAATATGTTTTCTTTAAATGAAATATACTTCGTATTTCATCTTTATGGTATCCGACTACGTTTGGAACCGTGATTTTTAAAAAGCGCATTAATAGATAATAATTTACGTGATATTTAGAGCACTTAGATTAGAATACATGTATAAACTTGTTTTAAGGACATAATGACAAAAATAAATTATTTAAAGGTAATATTTTGGCAAAAAATTAACTTAAAATATTTTTCAAAACGTTCTCTTTTTATAAAAAAGGCTTCTATAATAATAATATTTTGCTTATATAAAGTAAAGTCTTTTCTCTAGAGAGTCCGAACTAGGATTTTTGAAAAATTCACTTTATTTTCAGAGTTACTACCAAGTAAAATTATTATTGGCCTTCTTTTCTTAAAATTTCTCCCTCTCTGCTGTAGTAAAATATAGATAAATCCACTCCTAAGTTGTATATATTCAAAAATTCTAGTTCAGTCTCCGTTTGAGCTATAAACAGACAAAATATTATTATAATAGAAATATTTTTCATAACAGGAGAATTTTTTGAAAATTGGTCATTCTATGTTCATTTTGTGCTAAAACATTCTTTAAAATATTTTATATACATTTTCTCTAATCTAAGTAACTCTAAATGTCATAAATAATATCTATACGGTTTTGCAAAATCACGGTTCCGAACGTAGTCGGATACCTAAATACTTTAATGAAGGATACTTCTAATTTGACATTTAAAGGGAAAAATAATTAAGAACACATAGAATATGTAGATAATAGGGTGTATTGCGGCTATACTGAGGGAAAAAAATTATTATTTGTTAGAATCTACCTATTTGGAGAAGATGTTCTATCGTATGGGAATCAGCAGAAAAATAATTTTAAAAAAATAGTAATTTGAAAATTTAATGCTGCAACAAAGGGGTTAAATTTTTGAAAAAATGGAAAGAATTTTGTTTAGAGGACTTTAGATTCAAAATAAAATTATTCTTTTTGCAATATAAATAGCTAAAAACGATGATCATTGGCAAATGATTTTAATGCAACTTGCAACATTTCATAACCGGAGTTCTGTCTTCCTGCATTGTCAAATCAGTCCGCTCCAAAATTTAATTCACTTTATCGTGCACTGCCATTATTTCTATAGTGGATTTTCAAAAAATGTGATTTTAAAAAGAAACAGTTAAATGTACCTGATGTTTATTTCTTTTTTAGCAAGTGTTTTTTCGTTACAATAAATTTAGAAAAGTATTAAAGTGCCTGCTGTATTTTAACAAAAATTAATTTCCCATTGTGCCACAAAAATTTCTAATGCCTAATATTTATTTCCCTTGTGACAGTACTTATGATATTTTTTTAATTTTATTTCCCCCTTCATCTTTATATCTGATTACATCTTTTCCAAATAGGCAGGTTTTGAAATTTTGAAAAAAAAATTGATCCCCCTCCTCCAATAGATATGTGTTTGCAATGAAAAATCCCCGCCTTTACCATGAAGAAAATAACTGACGAGAAGAATTTCAGTATCATGGAGAAACTACGTCTCTTAAAAACACTAGCCCTAATAGTCTCACTATAAAAACTAAAAATAACTGCCAATCAAAGATATAAATAAGAAAATATTAGGGCCCATATGGGCAAACCGATTGTAGCCAGCTCTTGGTAGCCCGTACGGTATACGGGCAAACCAGTTAAGGAGTTAAGTTTTCCTTTTTAGTACTAAGAGAAAACAAACCTTAAAAGGAATTTCAAAGAATTTACATTTTAACTCATTAATGCAAAAGGATTTGAAAAATAGCAGAAAGAATTAGTAAAAAAATTCAGAAAAGGATACAATTATATATATATTTCCTTACTTACGTTTTTCATTGTGTATAGACCCAAATCCCTGACACATCTAAACTAATATCAATATAAAGAATAAAATATCATCAAACAACAATTGATATTAATAACACATTCTTCTTTTCATTACGATACTATACAAATCCATCAAATCAATATTTAGCTGTATGCTTAGTAAAAAAAGTAATTTAATAATCTTTACTTTAAAACTATTAAACTAAAGCGATAAAGAAAACTTGCCGATGGAACTGCATGTTATGAAATTCGGAGATGAAGAAACGAGTATTATTTTTACGGTTTTTTCTTGCGATTCCGCCAAAAAATGATTAATGATAGAGTCCTTTAACCTCTCAAGATATGATTCATGAGGTATATTCTACATAAAAGAAAATTGCTATTAAGGATTACACAAAACAGTTTGTTTTCAATTTGATGTGTTCCATTAGTAGAAGTGCCGGAATTAATTTATTCTGTCGTTTATAATTTTTTAATTTAATTGTTTTCGTAAGCCTTGCGTAATAAATAAATAACTGACATTTTTAATGTATTTATCTAGTGATCTGATATTAATTGCAAAAAAGTCGTTTGTAGAGTAGACAAGATGAAACTGCAAATATTTGATCATTTTTAGAAGTAATAGAAACAAGTAAAGCTTCAATTTCATTAACTTTCATTTTTATTGTAAGTGAATTGATATTTTGTTTTCAAATGGATACATTATATAAAAACTGAAAATTTCTAATACACATAATATAAAGTATAATACCAATAAAACTAATAATTTAGAAAATCAAACTTTTAAGTTTCAAAATATGTTGTGAATTGAAACGCAAGAACGTACTTTAAATTTCCTCATCGAAGCAAATTCGAAGCATTCCTCGAATAAGCGAAAATTATTTTTAGAATTATTTTTATAGTAACCTTATCTTATTATTATCTCATGTGTTTTTTATTTTGCACCGCAATAAGTTTTAGGTCAATATTTAATAAACTAGTTTTAAAACACTTTTTAAGAAGAAACATATTAAGATCCATATTATTTGTATTTTCATCAATGACGTAATAGAAAATATAAGGAATTTAAGATAAAAAAATAAACAATATTTCATTTCTCGTTTCGTTCTCTTTTGGTTAATATGTGTGTGAGTGTGGAATAAACTTATTTTACAAAACAACAAAATCAGTATGTAAAAGGGAACAGAAAAAACAATTAAACAAACATATTAGAATGGAGTCATTCATGTCAAAAAAAATTTAGGACTCAGGACCGAACAAGTGGGGTTAAGCAATTTTGATGGTACAGCCTTTCCCCCTTTGCGACTCGGCAGACTAACACGAGAATGTCCATAAAGAAAATTACTTCTTAGAGAAAATTGAAAAAGAAAAATAGTGCAATAAGAAAAATTTCAAAATTGAATAAAAAATCAACCCCAATAGAAAGTTTGAAAAATATTAGAGTATTATAAAACAATAGATAAAATTAAAATGATCTCACAATAGATTTTAAAAACTGTAAATCTTGAGAGGATACGAGCATTTTCATCGGTCTTGTTATTTAAATAATATTATGAGAATCGTTTATAGCTTACAATTAACAGAATTAGTTTCAGTTATAATGTGACATTAATGCATTTGATGATATTAATTTCATATATATGCAAACTCAGATTCAAGACTTAAATAAACAACAAGGTATCAAAATAATTCTGATATTAATAAGAAATCAAGAAATTAAATTGGATAGCAGCAATCGATAAAATATATGCGTATTGCATACCTCAAAATAATCCTTTCTACTGTATAAAATATGAATAACTTTGTGAAATATGTATAAATTTACTTACTTGCATATGCACAGTTTCCCTATTCTCTTACTTTAGAGGCTTTAGTAAAATGAATATCTCATGAAAACTTCATGAAACTTGAAATTATAATCAACACAGGAAATGTGAAAGTTCGGCGCTAAGTTTTGATCTGAGAATTAAAAATATTTGCAAAGACTTGTGAAATCTCTAGAGTAGTAATGACATTTCTGAGAATTACAACTTTGTTAATATTTTAGGTAGAGTCTATTGAGACATTTTATTTTTAAAAAAATTGCTACCACATCATTTGGTATATTTTTGTTAAGGAAGTTTGGGTATCAATACAAGAATTTAAGAGTATATATATATATATAAAATGAGCATTTATTATATAACGAGAATATAAATAGAATAATATAAAAATATGCTTTCTTTTTTACCAAATAAAATTTCATATTAGAACTATCACAAAAAATAGAATATATCTTATTTATTAATGTTTTTAGTAAGATTTCTTATTACTTTTTCTCTTCATAAATACTTACAAAGATTTTTTGAAAATTTTTCTATCGAAGTGAAAATAAGTGTATCTTTTTTAATTTGTTTTGTTAATTTTTTTTTTTTTGGCAAAATTTATTCTTAAAGGAAAAAACAATCTTTATATACTACATTACCATAAAAATCGAAACTTTAAATATTAGTTACAAAAATTTAAATTTTCTTTTTTAATGAGTTATAAATATACAAAGTAACAAAAACGAAACTATCTGAACCTTTAACTTATCACGCATCCTTTTTATGTATCCTCAGGACTATACAACCAACCAGAATTGAAGGATAAAATGAAAAACTCTTAAAATAATTGAGTTTAAGGGAAATATATATAAATTATATAGTAGAACATTGAATGGAAATTATACTAAAAATATTTTTGAAGCTTCGCGTAATCAAAAAGATAAAGCGTGTTCAATGTATTCATACGAAATTGTCTAGATTTTTTATATAAAAGAGGAAGAGTTAAGTCCAGACCTTTTCATTAAATTAGGCTGCAAGGACCATGATGTAAAAATATTTATACAGCTGATACATGAAGTAAATCGAATTAGAGTATGTTTTGCTTTATTGAAGGTGAATTATTCTCTAAAAATCATGCAATGACAAAATTAAGTTCTTGCCCCTTTTTTTTGTCCTGGTTTAAAAATATTAATGTCACATCATCAATATAACTCCTTTCATAATTAAATACAAAACATTTTAATTAATTTACTTGTATTAGTCATTTCTGCTATTTTACAGTAACAATACAGTATCAAATAGCTAAAAGAAATTGTATGAGATTAGGGCTTAGAAAATTTAGAAAAGTGTTTATTTTGACATTTATCACTTTTCAATTTTCTGTAATACACAAACACTCACAATTAAAAATTCAATCTGTATTATCTTTTCTAATATATGTAAATGAAAGGAGGAAGGTTGAAGCTTTGAAGCAATATTTAAATCTGCAATATTGTTTCTTTTATTTATAGACTTTGCTGTTGTATTACTGGAGTCATTATTCTTTGATCAGTACTGTTTATATTTTTTATAAGATTTTTAGTATCAAGTGGGAGTTATAATTTCGTATTCAATTACTGATTATATATACATTATAGATAGATCAGGAAATTGAAATATTCATAGCAAACGTCTTTCCAAATTTTTATGTTATAATATCACAGGTTTACTTTGCATCCATTCAATGTGTGTTATCTTAATGATGCAATAGAACAAAACATTACAGGGCATTAACATTACATGTATGTCAGAGAGTCATCTATGAGACTTAAATATTACATGATAACTTATTTAAATTATTGTGAGGTCTCAGACTGCACCTTTTAACTATGCTAACATTTTTTTTCTAAGCTATTAAAGAAACTTTAGATTCAAAATGTTACCATTAGAAACTTTTGTAATTTTGATAGTTAGTTTTAGATTTAGAGATTCCTTTTTATTTGCGTCTTGCTGTAGGTATTCACGTACTTAAAGTTTTGTTTATTAATGCCCAGTTCTATGTATGAAATGTTTGCTTATTTGTACATTTATTACACAAACTAATTTCACCAGTTTTAATATTTTTTTTACAATTAATTATTGCAATCTTCTTTTATTTTTTAATCCCAGTTTCTTTAGACAGGTTAATGTAATAAGGACAACTTATACATGGAGAGAGCTTATGCAATTCCTTTCTTATAAGTTTTTAGTACATGTTTTGTAATCATTGATTTTTTAATACTAAATTATTAACACACTATTAATTAACGTTTACTTCTTAACACAAACACAATTCAATCTTGAATTAAGTGTAATACAACCATTGTCACGGAGAACATCTCTGAGCTGTAAGTGATACTTAAGTATTTTAGTCATATTATTCATTTAGCATTTTCTTGCCAAAGTCTGTAAAAAGAAAGAAATATATGAAATTCGTACGTCCTTAATTTTCAACAGAATCTTAAGATTCAATCTAGCTTAGTAGTTAATGCGGCCCTGATCACAAATAAAAATGAAATGAAACAAAATAAAAGCAGCCAAATCCTACAACGTCATAGTCATATTTAAAGCTAAACGGCTCATGCGTCAACTCATGTTTTTAACAGAAACTTTATTTTGAAATGTATATATTTGTGTTACAATTATAATGCACATAGGTAGCAAAATGCACTTGATATAACATTAACCCGTATAACATAAGAAATTTTTTTAAAATTTTTTCTTAAGATTCTTTAGATTTAAACCCATTTACACAATTAACAGACCTGAAATTTATCTAGACTTCACAAGAATAATCTAACGTAAGCTTCGAATTACACGGAAACACGTCATTGCTCTTATTATGTGACCGTCATGAATTGAGCACAAACAACTGAAAAATAGTTATTAAGTGCAATAGATTAAAAAATAATATTTTTGAGCAAAATTTATTTTTTAAATTTCACCTAATCTAAGTACAGAATAATATATTTATTTAAACAGCACATTTACATATTTTTATAGAGAAATATTCTTCTAATCTGAGTCGATGAGTTATTAAAATGTAGCATTTATTCGAATAAATAAAAATTGCACTTTAAAAGATAATTGAAAACAGATATTATTACATTTGATTTCTTTATATTACATAATACCAGGTAAAAACGCGCGGCTCTTCTTTTAATTTAATATGCATTCAAAAACATTTCATTAATCCTATAAGATGGAGGGAATCTATTTTATTTGTAATCTGGTGAATTATTCGCAGGAAAGCGTGATACTCTATGACTTTCTACTTTATTTGTGCACTATTTACAAGTGTTCTCTTAAGCACGAAGAAAATCGCAAAAAAAAAACAATAAAACAATCGTAATGATTTTGAGTTCTTTTTGACAATGCGGTTTGCATAAGTTTAGTACTGTTCCTTACATATTACCTTATTGATTACTGAAGCAAAATAACTACCCTAAATCATTCAAGCTATGATGTCCTAAATGGATAAATTATGTCGTTCTGAGAAATATCATCTTTCATAACATTCAATTTCGTCAAATGGTCATTATATTGAGTAACGAAAGCATGTAAAAATGGATTAAATTCTGTAATTGAAAAACCAGCATTGAATGGGAAAATAATCATTTTCTAATAGCCTATGTAGAGGACTTGGAACAAATTAAAGCTTGAAAAAAACTAATCCCACATGAAATTTGTTACTTTATTGAAAGGAAAGTATTTTAAACCGTCTCTTTTTCGCTGAAGATGAAACGAATCTATTAAGTGAAGTCTGCAGATTCATGAGCTTTCTTGCCAATCTTTAATATTTAAAAAAATGTTTAAAGAATATTCGAAGTTAGTTCTTTCTTTATAATAAAGTAATGTAAAATTTCTCTGTTTTAAATGATTGTATATACGGAACAGTTTAAAATGTCTATGTAGTTGCATGAAAAGACCTGTAAGAAAATATTTGTAAGGAAGACTTTATGTTTTTAATTATTAAAAGCCGTTCTGGGAGATAAATTAGCCTTCACGAACAGTTTTGTTTTATTTTTAACGGAACATAATTCAATAAAAGGATTCAATGAAACATTTTATTTTCCAGGAAATAAAATTAGAAGATCAAATGCCGTTTAAAAATGAGATTTAGAACATTACACACGCTACTTGAATTAAATTGATTTCGACTAATTTATTTTATTTTTGTTTATCAAAATTGCATTCTGTTTACTTATTAATTTACGCATTTTCAGTTGCGTCTCCTTCAGCTTTTTTTACGGATTTTACATAAGTTTATCAGATCTTAAAAAGGCTTAAAATAGTTTTTATAACATTTTGTCAACACAGAATTCTCTGATTTATACGAGTACAATTATCGTCGTAAGAAATTATTCTCTGGAATCAAATTTTGAAAGATAAGCTTTGTTTGATCAATCTGTTTTATTTGGAAAAGTCGAATTAAAAAGTTGAATATTTTAAATTCATAAACATAAATTGTAAGATCATCTGACTAAAGTGATAATATGACGTTAATACATATTTTTTAAAATTTAATTTCAAAGTATTTCTTATAACTGTAAATATTCTCCTTTGTTTGGCCTTCAGTTTTTGTTACTATATAAAGTTTTCTGTATCAATTTTAAAGGATTCTTAGAATTAACAAACGACAAAAATTTTGAAACATGTTTCACAATATTCACTCCGTTTCAAAGTAAATGATGTATTCCACTCATCAACAGAAGCGAATATGAGAATCACGAGACAAGTTTTTAAGATCTTCAAATCTGAACAAATTCAAAGAAATTTTTAACCTTTTAAAGAAAAAGAATGGTTTTATTCACTCTAAAATTTCTGCCTATTAATTCTTAATGATCTGGTTTTGGAACCAAATAAAAGTACGAAAACGAAAAGAATGTGAATAATGACATAAAAAAGGACGTTAAAAATATAATTATAATTTCACAAATGCCTATTTCAATGAAATGTTTTAAGTTTGCTGTATGTAATATTTGAATTACTTATATTAAATGGTACATTAATTGTTCATTTTATTTCAAATTTAACTAGCATTTGAATGACACATTAATGCTTACTGCAACTTACTGCAACAACCATTTTGTGATAGGTTGTATGAAATCGCTTAATTAACAGATCAAGTAAATTAATTTGTTTTAGTAAATATTTTTCACTCTGTTAAAGTAGAAAAAAATTCAAGTTAAATGTAAAATGCTTAAATATTTTCATTTACAGAATATCAGAATTATGTGAAATACTAATTAAGAAATGTCCATATTTTTTCCTGAAGCTACAGGAAATTCATTAATTTAAAAAAGTAACAAATAAATGCTTTGAATTGCATAAATTTAAATAACCATTGTAAATTTTTCAGCTTAAAAGAATCGCAATTCAGTATTTATGTCAAAATCTGAATGAACAAATAAACAAATGTTTTTTCTATCTAAACTTCGTTTTTACAGCTGAATCCAACCAACAATATAATTTTAGTCTGGAACCTTAATTTAATCAGACTCTTATGAACAGTGGCTTGTGTTGTCGCCATTTGGAGAGAACGTGACCGATGTGTTCCATTCCATTGCATGGAATTGTAACTAGATTTTTTCAGTACAATCTGGTGCCGACTTTCTTTACCCAATAATTTTCTAGAAAATGTCGAATCAAATATTTCTGCATTAGTGGACTTCGATAATCTGATTTCTTTTTACTTGCATTCTTTTTATGATTCCTGAATTATCGTAGGACAATAAGTTCTATGTTAAATATGGAACTTTTTTGACTAAAATGCTGTGGAAAAGTCTTTTCTTTCTTAAAAAATATTTGCTATATATAAATAGAATATGAGCGGGTTGCAGTATAATATATTTACCGTAAAATCCGTCGAATAACGTGCACTTATACTTTCAAGCTGTATTTTTGAACTTTTAGCTATATTCGCCATGTAACTCGCACCCCCTTTTTTACGAAGAAGCCTGAAATGTAATTATGCAATTTTCTTTATGTTTCTGTAGTTATTTATCCGAGGTAATATCTCAGACTTTTGAAAAAATATCATATTTCTAGAAATACAATTCTTTAAGTTCATTAGCATGTCATTTCTTTTAAATAAGCTATATTACCATCTATGTAGAAGTCTAATTTTTCTATGCTCATTTCTTCTTTTATTGTGGCCGCGGTAGCCGAGTGGTATAGGTATCGGACCGTGGCTTGCTTTGTCACGGGTTCGAGCCCAGTACCACTAAAGACCCGCCGTGTAGGGCAGCGATGCACGTTAAATCTGTCGAGAGCTGAAACGTCCTCCCGTTGGTGTGGTGTGGTAGTTAGGAGAGGGGGGTGCCAGCTCAGGTGTCGTCCACGTCACTTGACCATGGTTCAAAATTACGTGGTCCGTCGCCAAAAGCCCTTGTGTAGCTGAATAGTGCGACGTTAATATTCCATCAATCAATCTTCTTTTATTTTTAAAGCTATCATTTTAATGCCTAGCGTTATAACGCACACTCGTAAATTGCGATTTTAGTGTATTTGGATATTAAAAATGTTACGAATGAAACACATTGTTATACGAAGATACAAATGGTATTACAATAAAATTACAAACAAAAAATTCTTAACTTATTATTTTTTTGCTTGACTTTATTACATTTCAGCATTTTAGCCTTAATTACGCCCTTACACGCATATATGATATTTCTAAATGAAAACGTATTTGTTGGATAATGATTAATCATTTAAGCAATTGATAAATAGAATATTTATTTGTGTTTCATTTTAAAAGGTTCATAAGTAAACCCTTACAGAAAGGAATAAAAAAATAAAAACACAAATTTTGAAAGTTTTAATTGATATAAATAAATTTTTTTTTTACCTAAATCAATTACAAAACGATCGAATGTATTATTTAAAAAAACGCATAAAAATTTTAGCTATTATTCACAAGACCAATTAAAAAATAGGCTTTACTAATAAGATCCTTGTGGCTATTATTTTGAAATTAGCATATCTAGCTCTCAAATTTTGTGAGAATTGGATTTGTTTTTACTGTATAAAAGACAATTACGATGCGTTTATTAATAACTTTATCACCCGCTTAAAGCAGCATTCCATTTTATAAAAAGTACGAAAAAATGATCTTGAAAATACTTCTAATTTTGATTTTCTGGACTTTTTCGTGTGACATCAGTTTATTTTATTATTAAACTATTTTATAAATATTTTATCATAAATCATTTAATACCAATAAGAAATATTTGAATTACAGTTTATTATTTACCCCCAAAGCTTCTATGAACCAATAGATATTCTTGTAAACTCCTGTTAGGAAGCAATGTTGTAAAAGCCAACAAAGAAGTATCTTCATAAACGAAATTTTTAAGAGGAATATTGATCATTTACTAAGATTTGAACTAAAAGGTGTCGAATAAGTACAGAAATGCCATCAAGTGATCTTGCAAGTTTGGGATTTTTTTAAGAAATAAAAGATTTTATAAAAACAGCATTTGTATTGTTGATACAAATTATATACATGTTTTGACACACAGGTGGTCGTATGGAGTTAGCATAAGAAGCAATAGTCTTTAAAAGTCATATACCATATAAATATAATTTATACTTGGTGAAATATTCACAGACATATTAATTCATGATTAAAATAGAAGTTTATTAAGAAATGAATGTGTGTGTGTGTGCATGTGAGGGAATGAAAATGGGAAAGAATCGGGATAATCAGTCTCTATCATAACCTTCCTCTAAACAAGTACAGTTAAAAAAGTAATGTAATGTATAAAATTCAAGATTTTTTTTATTCAGATTTATATTAGTTTGAATATTTTACTGGAAGTTTTATTACTGTAATATATATTCCATTTTTTCTATATTGCAAAGAAATCTACTTGATTAACTAGACACCCAAATTCAACAAAACAAGCTGGTAAAACAAATACAGAATGTGACATTATACTGGTTGTTCTTTATAATTATTTTCTTTAATCCATCGGAGACATAGTAATTTAAATATTTTACATTAAAATATTGTATTCAAAAATATATTCCTTGCTAACAAATTTATTTGCATAAATTAGAATAAAATATCTATATCAGGCTGCTCTAAGTAATATATTCGCTGCTCAAAATTATCAATAAAAAACATTATTTTATTCCGAATTAAAATTTAAACGGGTTTAAATTCTAAACCACTCTAAAGCCAACCGAAAACCAACGCGGGAGGATAACAATAGACCGATCAAAACTGCTTCCTTGCGACATAAACCTCGAAACGCTTAGAACGGCGTCAAGTTTAATCTAGCGCACACATTATAAAACTTAACAGCTCCAGAACGAACCCAGCCTCGCTTTGAAAGCAGAGGATCGGAATAAATGAGCGTAAAAAGGACCCAAACACGATTCTAGAAGGGGGAACTCTTTTAAAGAGCGAAAGGCGACAACTTTGCGGCAACGGAACGAAAAGCCAGTATTCTTAATCTACGAGTAACTCACCTCACACATCTTCAACACGGGCGTATCTAGATTCTCTAAGCAGTCACGGAATCCATGACTGGAAAATTTTCGGCAGTAAATTCGAAGCAAGGAGTGAAAGAACACGTTTCTAAGGACGTTAATGCATCGTCGGTAGCAAGACAAATGTCAAACTATGCTTTTCGAGGAAACAGTTCATCTACTTGTGTCTTCCTCAGACACGCCTAGTTAAGAAGTTTTTATGTCTCCACATTTTATTAACCGTACTTCTGTCGTGATGTATAACTTCGAGTAAAGTTTATGGATTTTTTTACTGCAGTAAGAATTAGGTTCTGTCTAATTCGAACGTACTTTCGAATGTGGCTGTTGAATTTTTAATCATATGAATGTAATCAATGCATTCAACTGGCAGATTTTTTCTGACATCTGAATTGGTTGGTAGGCCATAAATAATTTTATTCTTAACACTTAACTGAGTATTTCTATTATATAGGAAGTGTAATAACTTTTTGTATGATAAATATATCTTAAGAATTAAGTGTGACTAGTGAAAATATATCGATGAAAGTTATATTTGTAAAGGTACGAAGATTATCGACATTTGACACCTATGCGTCTGAATCGTAATCTATCCATTTACATAGCTTGTTTATAGATGAAATCTAATTTGTTGGTGTTTGTAATGAATAAAAACCATCATCAATGTTTTACTTTTATCATTTTCTATTAGCAATCTTAATATTATATTCAAAATATGGAAACAGTTAGACAGTTACATTAACCTATGTTTATAAAGTTTTATCTTATATCACAGAACTTATAAAGATAGCTTTTAATAAATGCATTATATTTGTTATCAGTGACTGTTTAGCATATCAGTGCAAAGCATTATCAGTGACTGTTTAGCATATCAGTGCAAAGCATTATCAGTGACTGTTTAGCATATCAGTGCAAAGCATTATCAGTGACTGTTTAGCATACCAGTGCAAAGCATTATCAGTGATTGTTTAGCATATTTTTACTAATTTTCTTTCTTTGACTAAGAATGTACAATGTAATAGTTAATAATACGGTAGGTTCAAGACCTACTTTAAGTTATTTATAAATTAAGTGCAAGTTTTATCACAAAATTATTAATTTCCTATTTAAGAAAATTTGATCCCGTACAAATACTTTTAGCGTAGTAAGAAATTTATAGTAAACATCACAAGCTCTAACAGATTTTTAGAAATTGTGTTTGAGATTTTAAAAATGTCAGAGGTTGAATGTATCTTATATTTAAAATCTTTGATTTAATCTTTTTCATTTTCACTCCTTTATTCTCAAAGTTTTAGATCTATTTTATTCTTTTTAAATTATTTGAAATAAAATTAATATTCAAAAACAGATTTCAAACAATTATGCAACTTCGAAAATTGCTATGATCATGGTTCAAGATTACGAGGTCAGTCGAAAATAGCCCTGAAGCAGCTTTACAGTGTGGTGTTAATATAATTCTCACTTTCACTCCCTCAAAAATCGTTAATTATAATTAAAATTGAAGAGCAATTATGTGAAATTTCTTCTTAAAAATTAAACGAAGAGAACAATTTGAAGCTTCCTTAATTCTTTAATTTAATATTTCCCTCAGGAGTTTGCTTTCTTTGGGTACATCAAGATTTACACCTCTGAGAAGTCGGAAACATCTTTCTTTTCACTTGACGAGTTTTCAGTATTGCATAAATATAGATGACACCTCTGAAGATGCCCAAAGATTTTTCTGTATTTTTGATATTTTGACATTTTTCTTACTTTTAAGGGAGTAGAGAATAAAAGACAAAAAAAACCTAGTATTATCAGAATTCAGGACTTTTCGTATGCATTTATGCTGTGCGAAATGTAATACAGAGTGTTTTTTTTCCAGGTATAGAAGTTTAAGTTGGCATTACTTTCCAAGATGGCCACCGATTTAACAGCTGTCAAGTGATTTTATCTCAATTTGGTTTGGCAATTCATCATGGATAGACTCACGCCTGAGCAATGCTTTCAAAATGTGCAGTTTTATTTCGAAAATAATAGTCGATTTTCATAAGCGAATTTTGTTTAGCGATGAAGCGTACTTCTGGTTGAATGGCTTCCAAAACTGCCGCGTTTGGAGTGAAGCTAATCCACAAGTGTATGTCGAAACACCGTTACATCCAGAAAAACTGACTGTTTGGTGCGCTTTATGGGCTGGCGGAATCCTTCTTCAAAAACGATGAAGGCCACAACGTTACAGTTAATGGTGATCGGTATAGAGCCATAATTACTAACTTTTTCATTCCTGAAGTGAACAATCATGATGTCCAGGAGCTGTGGTTCCAACAAGACGGCGCAACATGTCACACAGTTCGTGCCACAATTGATTTATTGAAAGACACGTTTGGTGACCGCCTAATTTCACGTTTTGGACCTGTGAATTGGCCTCCAAGATCTTGTGATTTAGCACCGCTAGACTATTTTCTGTGGGGCTATGTAAAGTCATTGGTCTATGCGGATAAGCGACAAACGCTTGACCATTTGGAAGAAAACATTCGCCGTGTTATTGCCGATATACGGCCACAAATGTTGGGAAAAGTCATCGAAAATTGGACGTCCAGATTGGACTACATCCGAGCCAGCCGTGGCAGTCCTATGCCAGAAATCATATTTAATATGTAATGCCACAAGATTATCTTTCGAATAAAAAACAATTCATGTCAATCGAATAATAACATCGTTGTTTTATTGCAATTTAAAGTTCTATACCTCTCAAAAAAACTCCCTTTATTAAACAATTTGTTGAATTTGTTTTTGTCACCTCAAATAAAGGAGTTTCAAAAGGAAATTTGAATCAAATTTCCTTATTTAGAAATAATTCATCTTTTTGCGAAAAAAGCTGATTGAATTTGCTCTAAATTTAATAGATCGAGAGAAATAAATCGTTTTGTAAAATTAAATTGTAACATTTAAATAAAAAAAATACTCTACATTTCAAATAAATTTAATTTATGATTACATATACACAGTGCAGCAAATAAGAGCGCAGGCTGTAATAGTGCCATGATTGCAAATGCGCATGCGTCATAATGTCCATGGTCTGCTGACACACTGTGAACAAGTTAATAGCATTTGTTTAAGTAGCTGAGAGATGACGAGCGTTCTTTGCAGAAGTGAATATTTTTCATGTTGATTTTTTAAGATGGATAAAACAGCTGTAATCAAATTTACACTAAACTTGGTAAAAGTGCTTCAGAAACATTCCAACTCATAAAAAAAGTTTACCGTGACTGTTGTTTAAGTAGATCAAACGTTTTTGAGTGGCACAAACGTTTTTTGGATAGATGTGATGCGGGAGAAGATGACCAGCGGAGTGGAAGATTAAATTCGTCTAGAACACCTGAAATTATTGAGAAAGTACAAAAGTTTGTAGCAAACTGATCGCTGTGCGTCATTAAGAATGATGGTAGACTCTTTAAACATCAACACAGGAACAATTTGAACCATCTTGCATGAAAATTTGGGGAAAACAAAAGTGTTTGCTAAATTTGTTCCACACACTTTATCTCCTGAAAAAAAGCAATGAGAATTGCACATGCAAAACCATTATTTAAGCCACGGAAAACGATCCAAACTTCTTGAAGTCCATTGTTACATGTGTTGAAACCTGGTGTTTTCAATATGACCCTGAAACAAAGTGAAAAAGTGCGGTAAGGAAGTCAGAAAATTCACCGTAAGCCAAAAAACAAGGAAAATTCCGCCAAAAACCAAAACAATGCTTATTGTATTCTTCGATGCTAGAGGTATTATCCACAAAGAATTTGTTCAAAGTGGATAAGAAATTACAGGTCAGTACTATATAGCTGCTTTTATGTGTTTGATGGCCAGAATTCGTAGCGTTCGTCCAAAATATCGGACTGAAAAAAATTGGTGTTTGTTACACGACAATGCACCCAGTCACATCTCCCTTGTTGTTCGTTGATTTTTGGCAAAAAATAACGTCTGTGTATTAATTCATCCACCATATTCACCTAATTTAGCACCCTGTGACTACTCCTTGTTCTCAAAACTTAAAATGAAATTAAAAAGGTGTTATTTTGAGAATCTTTTGTCCTTACAAGTAGCTTCGACGCATGCTTTGCAGGCCATTCCAGAAAGTGATTTACAACAGACGTTCGATTCCTTAATAAATCACTATAACAAATGTATTGTAGCCGGAGGGTCCTATTTCGAATATATGGGCATGAGTGTGAGTAAAAATATTTCTTAACATGTTTCCAAATGACCTATTATTTAAAAATAAATTCATGGTTTTTCCTCTGGTATACATACAAAAGAAGAAATCGTATTCTAAGTAGAAATGAAGAATAAGTGATGCGTAAATAAAGACTATTTTACTATGGCAAATGTAGTGAAGAAAGCATTTCACTCTACTTTACGCTCCTTTAGTTCGAATAACATCTCTATATAAACAATTCCATCGCTAAAAACACACCTTTTAAAATCTGTCCTTTCAAATAATATGACTTAGCACAAAATGGGGATTTATTCACCAATCTGGACCCAGCGTTATAATACGAATTAATCATCCCATTACGCGTTGCCGATAAAATTCATCCTTGACGTTTATAGAGACTTTTCTCGCCTTTATCTCCCGGCACATCGCGGGAAAAAGCGTCCGACTGCGGCTGACGTTTAACCGATAGTTACCGACCCTCCTCGCCCACTTTATTGAAATTTTCGACTGCCCTTCGTCTAGCGATTGAAAAGAAAAGAGAGGGGAGGTGGAAAAAATATTCTGCCATCGCGTGTTAGTGGAAGGAAAAGTTATTTCTTGGGCATAGACAAAATTCGAAGAAATCCCTTTACGATTGTTTAACTTAGGTCGTAAAAATGGAATTGACTTCATTTTGGAAAGGTTTTTTTTTGTAGGGTATGCTTGAAATGGTTTTTGATTTTTCTTTTTAATTTTAAGTCTTGAATGTTATCTTGAATAATAAGACATTTTAGGAATATGGGAAATTACAGTGCTTCTCTAATATGCTTAACATTTACTGAAATTAAAGAACCCATCAACGTCTTTCTGTGAATTGATTTGAGTTATGGATTAGAAAAATAAAAGCAAGAGTTTATAAATTCTTGATTTTATTAAAGCATTGCAGTAGTAAGAATTAGATATTATTCGTTTTACAAGTAAATAAGCACATTATATATTTATTTAGTTAATATTCTCTTAGTTTCTGTATTGATTTCGCTAGCTCAATAAATAGTATAAAATTGTAAATTTAATAATTTTACTATTTCTTTATATAAATTGAAATTGATCACATGAAATTCGTAGTACTGATTATTTACTCAATATTTTCGACTTATTTATTCGATATTATTGAAAGGAATTGATTCAGTTTTTACTTTAAAAGAACTAAACTACGGAACCGTAATTCTAAAAGAAAGAATTAGTGAATAATACTCTGATATATTAGTGTTAGTTGAATTATAATATACAAATAAACTTGTTTAAAGAATGCTATCACAAGAAAAAATATTTAAATGCAATTTTCGCAAAAAATGAACAAAGAATGATATATTTTCAAAATATTTTCCTTTTTATAAAAATGCTTCTATAATAATAATGTGTTTTCTATATATAGCTAGGACTTTTATAACAGGCCTGAACAAAGAGTTTTGAAAAATTCACATTATTTTCAGTTGCAATATATTGAAGCATGAACGGGTATTTTTAAATTCGTTACTCTGATGTTTTGAAATATGAATAAATCCACGTCTAAATTATGCCTTTCAGAATTATGTTCAACCCCGGCATAGAAGTCCTAGTTATATATAGAGAAAATATTGTTATTATAGAAAAATGTTTCATAAAAGGAGAATGTTTTGAAAGTGCGTCAGTTTTTCTTCATTTTAGGACCAAAAATTGCATTTAAATATTTTTCTTGTAATAAAATTGTTAAAGCAATTTCCTATGCATATTCTAATTCAACTGGCGCTACATATCAGAAAAATTATCCATTTACACGCTTTTTTAAAATCTCGGTTCCAAACCTAGTCAGTTACCTTAATATACGACAGACTTTTATTTTCCTCATCCGGAACTAAAAAAAGCAATGAAAATAGAAAGATATGTTTTTAGAAATCAAGTGCTGAAAGATATGAGATGAAAATATTAATGTATACCCCAAAATAGCAGTGATTCTTCTGTGAACAATACCTTACTATATTAAAATCCTCACAGTAAAATTAGTGCAAGTGGGAACAACGTAAGTTACCGACTAGTTGACTGGCATAATTATTGCAATAAATTAATTTTGGGGCTTCTGAGAATACAGATACTGCATATAAGTTTCGTTGTATAAATTCATTTCTATTTTAAACTTCTTTTTATATTCAATTTTCTTAATAAAACGTGAATTTTCGATAGTATTTCATGTTAAATAAAATTCTGGATATGTATAAGATTTTTATACGTTCCACATTTTCTATAATAAAGAATTTAATAATATTCTACTTAACTTTTATTTCTACAGTTTTAGTTAACTACGCACATCATTGTAGCCTTATTTGGTAGAAAAAAAGGCTTCCTTAAAAATTTGCTCTTATCTAATTCATTCTGACTAATCAATTCAAACAGGAAAGAGCTCTTTTTATTCATTCTGTGTTTAAATTACTGAATTGCGACTGTCATCTACATTAATTATCGCACAATTAAGGCTAATTTATAAGGTGCGAATAAAAAACCCTTGTCTCACGTAAGTTACAAAGTTATTTATAGCCACACTGTATTTGACAAAATTAGAATATTCTGACACCAAATATAGTCGTTCTTTTAATTTAATAGAACTATTTAATGGGTGTTGATGGAAGTACAAGAGAAAACTATTTTCAATTACAATTATTATTTATATCTATTGTTATATTGTGCGTAAAGGTTTCCCGCGCGCGCGCGAATCCTGGTACTTACTATCCTAACCGATAAATGTAAAAATGGCAGACTTCTGTCTCTTATAATTCTGATTACTCTATTTTAAAACTGATACAACAATTTTTTTAAGTATTAAAGAGGAGGTTATTTTAAGGTAATTAATATAGAACATGTTATTTTTAATTTACATTTTTATATTATATCTTATCAACATGAATTTTGAACTTAACCTTTAAATAATTATCTGTGCAAACTATTAAAGGTAGTAGAATAATGATTTTCAAGATTGATAATATTTTCCAAACTATTTTACACTTATTTTGTAAAATATACTTGTACTAAATTTTTATACCTATAAACTTTAGAAAATTTGTTTTCATTGCTGTAATGATTAAAAATTGAATTAATTATGTTTTTAATAAGTTTATATTTTTAAGAAGTTTTTTTAAGAAGTTTATACGTTTCTTTTCTCATAGATTTCAAGAAGTTTGTAGTATACACCAATGTGTAACCTTGTTCTTATTTTATTCCTAATTTTTAGATATAAATTTAACGAATGTTAAAGTATATGTTGGTTACATATTTTTTCAACGAATTCCTGTTAAAAAATTCGAGTACATTGAAAAATCTCAGAAAAAATATGGGATTTTAAATTATTAAATAGTTAACCTAAGTAGGAACTATGTTAGTACCATATTTAATATAAAGGGGGAACAAATAAGCAATTTTATTTTATTTTCTAACTAAACATTTCAAGAGGAATTTATAAAATGTAGTTATATTCAACTATGCGAGATTAAAATTTTGTTCTAAAAATAATTTTTTCAAAAGTAAAAATAACAGTATATAAACAGTAAATTTTAAATTAAGAATAAAATAAACAATAGTTTCGTTATTTATTTGAACTTTTATGTTCAAATAGAATTTTCGACATAATATTTATCAGTATTCGGAGATTCATGATTCAACATTTGCAAACAGAAGAGCAATAGGGAAAATTATACTTCTACTAGCAATGTTTTTTTCCCGATAGGCAGGTATTGCACGAACATATGTGAATCCTTTCCTTATGTTTTCTTGTAAATAGCGATATATGTATAAATCAATTTTATTACATAAAGAGAAAAATTAGACTTAAGTAAATTTAGCTTATTTATTGCATACTTCAAAAATAGTTTAAAAATTTTGAATTTAATTTAACTAAACAATTTATATTTGTTTCCTTTATATATAATTATGCTTTTTAAGCATGTCTGTATAAATTTAGATAAAATGTTCATCAATTCATCTTTGAATTCTATACGTTCATATTTTTCTGATTTTTAAAAGAAAAAATCAAATTTGTCATAATTTTATGTATGTTTCAAATCTCCAATTCTGCTAATGGTAAAGTTAGTAAAAATATCAAAAGCCTTTCTTTTAAAACAGTATTATAAAAATTAAAACTATGCGCAATTTGATTATTAATGAGAGAAAGAGGAAACTATTGCGATAGTTTCATCTATATATCTATAAAAAAAGATAAATTTTACTTTTTTACATTCCTTGGTTATGAAAAACATATGATTGCAAAATTCTTTAAAGTAGAAAGTTATTTATATTTATCACGTTACTCGAAATATATAGCACTATGCTGGCTAATTTCATGAAAGAAACAATAGAATGCCAACAGGATATGATGAAGTTATAGCGTAGCAAATAAAGTTGTTCTACTGGAAGGACATTGTGGTTCGTACAAAAGAAAAGTTTTAGGAAAACTTTTCGGTACAATGATTTAAAGATCTTTTGATCGGGATTAGTTCAATGTTTCACGTATTATACACGTATCGTTTTAGATTTGCTTTCTTTTTGATAAAATGAACTTAACAACACGGCACTATTTTTAAGCATTCAAATTTTTTTTTATTTCATTAAACTGTCATCTTATATTTCTGCAAATAATTTTACAAACCAGAAGTGTGAAATTTTATAAATATAATTTCTGTAACATAAAATATTTACTTTTTCATTCGTTCGAATGAAATTAAAGTATTTTAATAATAATTAAAAAAAAATCAGATTAAATCTACTTCTGCTAATGTTAATTTTTACTTAAAATTCTCCCTCATGAATTACTTTCTTTAGGAAATCTTTTTATTGTGTCCCATATAAAATTTTATTTAAATTTTGTAGCATTTATCAATTTTTTGTTGGATTAATATTATTTAATTTTCAATTAACCCCTTAAGTAGTCAATTTTTTTGCTCAAAATGTTCCAAAAAAAGATGCATTTTTTATTGCATATAACTAAGCTCAATGTTTTTAATAGAATGTGGAAATGGAAGAAATTAATTTTAATTTTCAATTTTAAAATTTTCACTCTATTTTTTATTTTATAATTGTGGAACACACACAAAAAACACCCTAAATGCTTTTTTTAAGTACACTCTGCTTGCTATGAAGAATGCTTCATACTCTTAACAAAATATCTCTCATACTTACAAAAAAATTTGATGTCCGTACCTCTTTTTAAAACGATTGAGGATTTTGTGTGTGTGGCACACATAATTTGAAACATGGTGTAATACTAAATGTTACATTGCATTGGGAACAAAGATAATATAAGCCCTTTTGGATAATCTATCTATTTTCATTTCTTCTCAAGCAACAAACTGCTCATCGCCTTGACATAAAGTGTTCTTTATCGAATATTTTCAAGAATCTAAACTCCTGCCTTGAATGAAAAATTCCTGCCTTCATCACAAAGAAAATCCCTGAGGAGAAGTATTTCAATACCATGGACAAAGTGTCTCTCTTAAATTCACAAGCACTAACATCCTCACTATATTAATTTAAAAAAAGGGCCGTGGGTAGCCTAGTGGTTAGAGTACCAGACTCCAGACTGGAAGGCCTGGGTTCTATGCCCGTAACGCCAAATACCCTTTGGGTACGCACGGAGTACGTGCTCGTTAAATCAGTGAGTCCGAAAGTCTTGTGGGCTGAATCACGAGTGCAGGGAACTGAAGAAAATTCCCCTCCACTTCAGTTCCATGCCTAAATTGTGGAGGTGGAGATAGATGGGGGTGCCATCTATCGTAATGTCCTATCGTCCCTTCGGGAATTTCACCGAGCTAAATCGTACTGCCACCTGTATGGTGCTAAGGCCAATGACAGGCGTATATCTACCCCATTGCCACGATGAATTTCGTGGGCCTCGACTGACTATGTTACACAGGTGGTATGAACAACAACAACAATTAAAAATATGTACAAATCAAAGATAAAAAGAAGAAAATATCAGTGCCCATACAACGTACCAGGTTGTGACCAGCTTTCATTAGCCCGTACTGTGTGCGGGTTAACCGGTTAAGATGGCAATTAATATTATTTTAAGTTAAAGACATGCTTTTCTTATTCCGAAATGTAAAAGGGAAATGCTTTATTTTAAATTCTCAAAATTTCTAAAAAATCATTTACAAACAGAATACAATTTACTGACGCTCACCCACTATTTTAGTTTTTTATACTATAAAAATCGACTCAATGAGTAGTGTATTTTCAGTTAACCCAGCTCCAGAACTTTCCCGAAATATTGCTGAATAAAGTGAATGGTGACGTAAGGACATCTTTAGCATGTAAACCTTGCCATTAAAATATTCAAAACTTCTAAAAAGTGATATTTTTTTATTATATAAAACATTCGATGTATTTTTAGATGAATAGATAATCGAGTAAAAAAATTTGAATATTTTTATAAGATATTAAACATATATAATTGCCTAATTACTAGTAAAAAATACAACTCGAATAAAATTATTTTAATTATAGAATTGAAATCTAATGTGAGACTACAAAAATTATGAACAAAAATGTTGACGAAATGAAATATTTAGGGGAATGAAATGAAAAATACTAATGGGTGAAGTTATAAATTTTGTAATATATACGCATAAACATATCCGTAATATAACTAAAATGATACCGATATTACAAATTTACGCATAAATTATTTAATTTTATTTTACATTAGTCTACCACATTTTAATTGCTTATATTCGTAAAAGGGTTTGACTACAACATGTCATAAATATTAAAAATTTGGTTATAGGGCCTCAAATTTAATGACAGACATGAATTTTTATAACATTTCTGCTTATATTTTTTCTAATTAAAGTAATGAAAAAATTTGGATCATGTTAATTTTAAATATATTTCTGGTTAAGACGCATACAAATTTTCTCATGTAGCTTTCATAGCGCAAACAAATTGTATTATCTTAAAAACAAATGCATAAAATTTAATATAAATAGCAAAAAAATTCAGTTGTTTTCTAAAGAATTTATCAAAATTATATTTCCTCTTCAAGGAGTCTTCTGATATATATATATATATATATATATATATATATATATATATATATATATAATACAAAGAGAGTAAGATCACTATTGCCACCGTCAACGAAGAAATTTAATAAATATACCCTTGTGCTATGCTATCAAAAAGTAAGAAAATGCAACTTTTTTCTGGGATTCTTTTGAATTAGAAGACGAAAAAAATTCAGTTTCAGTAATTTAAGAGCTTAAACTAACAATATTTCCCTACTAAACTTGCAAATAGAAAAATAGGCTATTTTGTAAAAAAAAGAACCTTGTGTGGTAAAGATCCGGTTCTTAACTGGATAAAGCAAAACAAAAATCTAGATTAAATTTTGGGGAAAAATTTGAAGATTTTCAGCTAAATATAAGCAAGTAAAAAACAAGAAAAACGAGGCCTTATTTTTTTCTCAAATTCCAAGAGACAGAAATGAGTTATGGGAAATTACTTCCTAAAGTCTTGAAAATGTAGCCGGTATATAGTCTGTTTATCTTAAAAACAATTTTAGTGATAAAAAAGTGTTGTGTGAAAAGTTTCTCATTTATATGCATTTCATAAGAGTACAGATAAATTAACTATTTAGAAACACCCATTAAGTTCTTCATTAACTATAACATAAAAAAAGAGAAAACATTTAAGGGGAAAAAGAGAAAAGTTATACACACACACACTTCTATGATTTGATAAGTTCCGCAAAGAATTTTCCTTTGAAATTACCTAACGCTTTATATAAACCCCATATAAAAAGGAAAATTTCAAAATGCTTCCATTAGTTTGAATTCGCAGTATAACTCAATTGGGAATGCATAATTAAGACATTAGGTGTCGGGGATTAAGACATTAGGTGTCGGGGATTAAGACATTAGGTGTAGTACACAGATCCAAGCGTAGCTAATTTAGTTGAATTCAACCGATGAGATGGCAATTTACACGTTGCGCTTCAAAACGGTTTGGTTTTTCCACTTGTATCATGAACTATTTACAATAATATCGGCTAGAGTTTTTAAAGTTATTCCTTTATGGTAAAGTGCGCTTATAACTCATTCAAAAACTAATTAAAAGATATTCTGCTACACATAAATGTTAAAAGTTATCTCTATTCACCGTAAAATTATGCGAAATTATTAGAATTTTTTACATATATATTTCAATATATTCACATAAAAGAGAGATTGTTTTATACAATTTAATAAAAAAAGTTCATACAACTATATTTACTTAAGGTATCCGACTACGTTCTGAATCGTGATTTTAAAAATGCACATAAATGGATGATTTTCATGATATTTAGTGTCACTTAGATTAGAATTCATGTATAAAATTGTCTTAAGGTCATTTTGACAAAAAAAATTATTTAAATACACTATTTCGGCAAAAAATTAACTTAGAATAACCTTTTTTTTAAATGTTCTCCTTTTGTGAAAAATGCTTCTATTACAATAATATTTTGCCTGTATGTAGCTCAGACCTCTGTACAGAGGCTCAACTATGAATTTCGAAAAATTCAAAATTTTTCAGAATTACAACCAATTAAAATAATTATCGGCGTTTTTTTCTTAAAATTTCTTCCCTCTGTTGTCGTAAAACATGGATAAACCCACATCTAAGTTATATATTTCATAAATTCTAGTTGAGCCTCTGTACAGAGGTCTGAGCTATATACAGGCAAAATATTATTATAATAGAAGCATTTTTCACAAAAGGAGAATATTTTTAAAATTCGTCATTCTATGCTCATTTTTTGTCAAAATATTGTACTTAAATAATTTTTTATTGTAATACTATTCTTAAAACAATTTTATATACATTTTCTAATCTAAGTAACAGTAAATATCATAAATATTATCCATTTATACGCTTTTGCAAAACCAAGGTTCCGAAAGTAGTCGGATACTTTAAAGCGTTTTTTCATCTAGTGTGAAAACCATGATCGTAAATACAATTATTTCTTTTTTTCTCGGGGTAACTGGATTCAATTATATTCAACGCATTTTAATTTTATTTCAAACTTAGTCTTTTCAGAAGAGAAATCAAGTTAAATTTTTTTATCACTATTTCTTACTTATTTTTCTTCGTAAAAGTTGCAGTTTAGTTAATCTAAATTTTTTTATTAAAATGTATAAAAAATTTTACTTCACTAGAACTATTTTTCCTTGCCAATGATGTAATTTTTATAGACAATATAGACTGAATATTGCATATTAAAAGTGTTTATATCTTTGTGAAATGCCGTTATATATATATATATAACTTTTAACTCAAAAAATATTTAAAACCATTTTTTTTAAATTGTGCTTTTTCACGATTAAGTTAATCACAATACAATTATTTATATAAACAAAAGCAAAAAATGTTATTAGGAAAATTAACTTTGCCAATTTTTCTTATTTCATAGCTTTTAAAAAAACAGGAACAAGTTTCTTAACAGCAAACATTTTTTAAAATTTTTGCAGTTAATAACAGTTTCTTTATTATTAGAAAACGACACACCTGCTTAAAAAAGTATTTATCGTTTTAAATATGCGTAAAAATTCATAGTCGTTTAATATTTATGTGTTTATAAAATTTCAACCATATTTACAATACATTTTACAAACTTTTCATTTAGAAAAAGAAGAGTTAATAATTTTTTAATGCTTTTTACTTTTTGAGGTTTTTTAGTAAAAATATAAGCATATCTATCTAACACGTTCTCTATTTTGATGACTATTATTATAATCATGTGATTATTTTTTTGTATTTATACTAAAATAAATACCAATTTTAGACATAAAACATTGCTACAAAACTAAACGGACTAATAATTATAAAAGTTTCTAAATAAAAAAAAAACTCTAAAAAAAGGTATAAAATTAATATATATATATTATTGTAATTAAACTATATTGAAAAATTAACCAAACGATATTAAAATAAAAAAAACCAATAAAATTATATTTTTTTAAGAACAAGTGTTAGTTAAAAAATTAATGTATAACACATTTTTAATAAAAAAAACTATTAAATATTTGAGGAAAGTAGCCAAACAATATTGATACGGACAAAAAAAGAACAACAAAGAGAAACGGACAACTGACCGTCAGCGACGCTGAGGAGGAGGCAAAGAATCGTTGCGGGGAACATTTCTCTCCGCTCACACCAGAGGGGGTGGGCAAGCCCTGGTGTTCCGAGCCCTGTCGCGGCCCGATATCGTCTGCAGGCGCTTCCGACCGACCCCTCCGAGCGACCGGAGAACGGAAGTGGGGGCGCTGCCATTGATTACGAAACGGATTGATCGGTCGGACACGTGTCGGACCCTCTTATCGGGCCCCAAACGATAATGGGGGTTGAGAATTTAATTTTCGTCTGCCCTCCCTGAAGGAAGGTATGGAATAAGTTTTTAGATGGATTCCTCTGAAATATATAAAATGTTCTGAGTGATTTTTTTTTTCTTCAGGTAAGTTTTTGGAAGTTTTTGTTTCACTCGTAAGAAGTTTCCAAATAGTTTCATATATGTTGAGTTTACTGAGAAATGTCTTGATTTAAGTGATGGAAGGATTAATAAATTTAAATAAAATCTGTTTCTTACCAATTAAATTATTTATTTTTTCTATTGAACAATATTTGACGAAATATTTTTTTAAAAAAATGGTTAAAAAATAACAAAATTGAAAAAATGTTGAAAAGAGAAATGAATGAAATATAGAGAAAAATATTTTTAAAAACGTGCTTCATTGCTGCATATATATATATATATATATATAGCAACAAAATATGTTTTCTTTTGTTTTGTTTAATGTGGAGTATTTTTCCTGTATGCTTTTATGGCCATCGCTTAGAGATGCTATTTCTTACAGGGTTTGTGTCAGTTTTTTACTTTGAAGATATTTTTATCTTATTGTTCTTGTTAAAACTTGTTCAAAATCTGGCAGATTGTGTAGGAATATGGAAGTTTTTTCCTTCGCAACAATTGAAATAAGTTTTTAATTACAAATACTTCCTGTCCAAAAATAATAAATTAGGAATGGATTAAAAATTAGTACTTTAAAAATAAGAATCAAGTCAGTTTACTAACTATACATAGGGCAAGCTTATTTTTTGTATGACGATAACAGATTAAATTTTTCTAGTGTTTTGTGGAAAAAAGAATTTTTTGTTTAATGATACATTTCGAGATGTAACTCTTCAAAATTAACATATTATTTGCAAGAAAAAATTAAATTTTAAACTATACATATTTTGCATAAAGTTTGCTCTTTTTATTCAAACTAAAATAATTTTATTTATTAATGTGCATTGATACTAATTAGTGATTCCATTGAATATTACAATACGTAGCTCGTAATCAAAGATGATTTTGAATTAAATGCAATAGTTTAATATAAAATAAATTTCTTTGAATATACTGAAAAATAATGATTTGAAAATTATTTTAAAATAAATAATAGCTCTGAAATGCTAGATTTAGATTTAAATAAGTTTTATATAATAAATAAAATTCATAGAGAACATTTGCTTATAATTTCAAAAAAAAATATTAATTTAAAATATACTCTCCCTCAACACAGAATGAATGTACATTTTAATATTTTGTAGGAAATGAAAAGTTGAGTCTAAGAATATTGTTTGATTTTTAATGTCTTAAAAAAAAGTTTTTACGATCTTGTTACGGAGGATACAGTTTTATTGTTTATAAAATATATATAATAGATTAAAATAAAATTATATCAGCCTAAACGAGATCGTATAAACTTTAATTTTGCTGTGATATTTTATGCATATTGTAAAATCGCTTACGCATGCTATTCTAAAAAATCCATTTTATAAAATATATTTTTAAAAAGAAAGGAAGCGATAAAACTGGAGAAAATAATTTTAAGTTGTAGACTATCCTTTTTATAATTAAAAAAGGAAAACATTAGAAAAAATTGTTTGAAATTATATTTAAATGTATAGGAACTAAATATACGCTATTATAAGTTACTTACTATTTCTTTAAAAAAAATATGGAAACATTTTGGTCAAAGTTTAGTGGAGCATAAGTTTTATTCAATTTTGAGAAATTTTATTTTCATGAGGATAAATAATGATGGATTATTTAGCTGTTGTCCCAATATTAATATTTAACCTAAAATAAATTTAGTTTTAATGAATTATTTTTCAAATTATGAATTTGGAATAGTACATTAGTAAATAAAAAGTAGTATATACTATTGTTTTTATTGCAAAGTTTATAAATATCCAGATGTGTAATAGAGATTTGAATATTTTTTCATAGATAAGGCTGAGACGACTATAAAAAATTACAATTCTTAAGTAATTAAAAAATAAATGTCGACAATAATTTTTACCCAAAATTTTATCAACTTCTTAAATCAGTTTGTTTGAAAGCTCAAAAACAACACAGCAATGATTTAATTTTAAATTATTTTAACCAAGCCGCTTTCATTTATTTTACCCCTCCCATGAAGAATATGTTTAGTTTATGCATTTTCTAAAGAGAAAAAAGAATTGAAATAACAGAGGCTATTAAATTAAAAATATTTCACAATAACAAAAAAATTTATACCAACGAAATAAATTCTAGGAGTGTATGAAGTAAATAATAATGTAAAAAAATAAAGTTTTCAATGAAAATCAATGGATGTCAAAATAAAGGAAAAATTTTGTTCTTTAAAAACTGAGACACATATCTATATCAGTTTATTACAGTAATTAAATTCGTTGTACCGCTCACTATCCCTGGGGACACAATGAAAACTAAATAATTAAAATTAACTCACAGAATTAGTTTTCCTTTTGTATTGTTTTTTTTTAAATTATAAACATTAGCGGCTGTAATATATTGTGCATAATTTGTAACTTGTTTCCGATTTTTTTCAATATAAGTAAAACCCTTTGCAAAAGGTTTCATGATGTATATTCGAAATAATTGTTTCCATTAGGGGAAAATTTTTGCGAATTAATCTCATCAATTTTTTTCTGTAATAATTCCATTAAGCTGAATTCTTCGGATTAAAAATTAGGTGTACATGTTAATTCTCTCATAGATTAGTTCTTTCTGAACTAAACTTGTTTTTAATTCTGAGCAAAAAAAAAAACTACCTTGGATTAAAAATTTCCAAGAACTACTATTACTGATCAGAGAAACATAAAAGTAGGCGCGAACAAGAAGCCCACCTATCCATAATCATATATATGTAGATGGGTGTGAGTGTAATATATATATTCAATATTCATATGCTCTTTATATTTTTATCGTTGTGTGTTCATCCCACGGGTAGATACAGGTCTCATTTTCAATAGGGTTCTATTTCTCTAATATATCGAAAACTTCTGCTGAAGGGAAAAGGTGAATCCGTAAAGCAATGCTTAACACTATTTCACTGTACTAAATCAGTGACAGCCTTAGAAATCATAATAGTCATCCATTTTAGTCCAATAACTCTTTATGTATTTACATTTTTAATTGCTCCATATTTCAGATTCTTGAAAAATTCTATTATTCTCCAATCTTAGTTCAATAGGATATTCTTTTGTATCTCTTATATTATTCATATTGTCTCTCTCTCTGTGTATATATACAGGAGAAAAGCAACTCATCATTTATCACGAGATTAAAATTTGGAAGGATTTGTTTTGTTGAGTTGAGATCTGCTAAAAATGGGTTTTATGGGAATCGACTTCCAAAGGGGGTTAAATTAACAAAAACCCTTTTTACAACTATTAGACCCACAGATTTAAATTTTTACAAACAGCAGCGTGTCTGTACTCAACAAAAGAAACATAAAAATAGGCGGCACGAGCGCATAAAAAGTATACTTCCGGTATCAAGGTCTGAGAGCTATAAGAATGTTTAGAATACAACTGGTAGCCTAATATTAGCATAAGAACTTATATATCACTAACTTTAAGACAATATATAGTAATACAATATCACAATACCCAGAGAAGTGGATGAGTGATGCATAGTGCGTGTGTGTGCGTGTTAAACGTAGACACGGTAAGAAGCACATAGTTCGATGGCTTGAGTTTGGAGTTTTTTTAAGACCCTATCTACTTCAAATGAAGAGGTTTTAGCATGAGTTGGCATCCCATTCTCCACATCACGCCAATGAAAGGACTTAAGAGTCCGACATATCAGCTCCTCTACCCCATCAGCATCTTAAATGGAATTTGGAATCAAACGCGCTGCTTACCGGAAACATCGCAGGTCACAAGCTCGTTGTCAGGATTGCGGTCACATCAAATGACTTTATAGCTTAGGAAAACGGTTGTAAGAACAAATTTGATCTCATAATGCACATTCTTAACTTTCAACTCATAAATTTTGAGACGCCACTTCCCTTGCCATGCCTGCTTCTATCATATTCTGCAAACTGAGTTCTTAAAACTCGAGAATGAATCATCGGTCATGCAGCACATACATTTTATCATTGAACTGCCCCAGTCCAGTAAAAGGAAATTTTAATTAAAAAAACACATAAAATAAGTTAAATGTATAATTTACACACACACACACAAGTCAAATAATTGTTCAACCTTATAAAGAGGAAACATTTGTAACCAGAATCAAATATGAGGTTATAAACCCCAAAAGATAGTGAGAGATGCATAATCTTGCACAGCATACAAATGTTAGGAACCAACTGAAAGATTACTATAACTTATTCCATGCTAAAACATTATGCAACTGTTTGAATATCATTTGTATGTTTCTATCAGCGAATACAAATTGTGAAAATCTTTCAATTCGAATTCAGAACAATATTTCAATGTTACAAACCAATATCCCAGACACCCTTGGTTTCATAATATCCCATTTATCTAAAAACAAACATTCCCAACGCTATCTGGATCTAAAATGACTATAAGGGAATGACAATATTGTTCCATCAGTATTTACCTGTTATTGTCGTCACAAGAGCTTTAGAAAATCCTTCGGTATTCTGTCTCATGAAGCTCTGAACTTCCTCCTTTTGTGAATTCTCATTGGATGGCTGAATTGCAGAGCATTTGTTGACCTCTATATGGTCATTGAATGGTCCCTTGCACTCATTACCTGCTAATGGATCATTTGAGTCCATTAATCAATATTTGAATAAGTTTGGATAATTATCCTGAAATGTATCAATGAATGGAATCCGTAGAGTTACACATAATGTCTTCATTTTAGAGGAGTATAAGAGAATGGACAACAGAATTCAAACCCTAGTTTTATTTTGTTTGATCTTTACGCATTAAGGTATCCGACTACGTTCGGAAACGTGATTTTCCAAAAGCATGTAAATGTATAATATTGATGATATTTGGTGTCACTTAGATTACAAAATGTATATAAAATTGTTTTAAGTATAGTATTACAATAAAAAATCATTTAATATTTTGACAATAAATGAACATAGATTGACCTATTTTCAAAATATTCTCCTTTTGTGAAAAGTGTTTCTATTACAATAATATTTTGCTTGTATATAGCTCAGACCTATGTACAGAGTCTCAACTAGAATTTTTGAAATATATAACTTAGAAGTGGATTATGCATGTTTTATGACAACAGAGGGGAGACATTTTAAGAAAAAAACGCTGATAATTATTTCAATTGGTTGTAACTCTGAAAATAATATGAATTTTTCAAAAATCATAGTTGAGCCATTATACAGAGGTATATCAGCTATATTCAGGCAAAATATCATTATAATAGAATCATTTCCCACTAAAGGAGAACATTTTGAATAAAATGTTATTCTAAGTTAACTCTTTGCCGAAATATTGTTTTTAAATAATTTTTTTTGTCAAAATGTCCTTAAAACAATTTAATATATGTATTCTAATCTAAGTGACACTAAATATCATGAAAATTATCTATTTATGCGCTTTTCAAAATCATCGTGCCGAACGTAGTCGGATACCTTAAGCCCTTGTGTAGTAATTTTTTCTGTAATTATCAATTGCAATCAATTTCTAAGATTAAATTGCAGTTTTGGAGTGGAAGAATGCTTTTACCGACTAAGCTAAGCTAAAATGCTTCACGATTCGGGATTCTAGAATCGAATCGACGACTTTTAGGAATAGTCCTGTACATGTAATTAATTAAATTGTAAACCGCAATTTAAATTGCATTGCTTTATTGAGTCCACACATGACCAGTTGAGAAAATCAGGAAAGTGAGGTGCCATCCCCGTTTCTTTAACATAGCTTAAAATTGGAAGATCTCATGTCAATAGAGACCATTTAACTGTAGATGAACGCTAATTTAGACTAAAAACGCATAGTACAGTGAAAATCTTTAAGGTATCCGACTACGTTCGGAACCGTGATTTTGCAAAAGCACATAAATGGATAATATTTATGATACTTATTGTCACTTAGATTAATAAATGTATATAAAATTGTTTGAAGAATATTATTACAATGAAAAATTATTTAAGTACAATATTTTGACAAAAAATAAACATAGAATGACCTATTTTCCAAGTATTCTCCTTTTGTGAAAAATGCTTGTATTATAATAATACTTTGCCTGTGTATAGTTCAGACCTATGTACAGAAGCTCAATTAGAATTTTTGAAATATATAACTAGAAGTGGGTTTATTCATGTTTTACGACAACAGAGGGGAGATATTTTAAGAAAAAAACGCCGATAATTTTTTTAATTTGTTGTAGTTTTGAAAATAATGTGAATTTTTCAAAAAGAAAAAATAGTTCAGACTCTCTGAAGAAATATTTACTTTATATGAGCAAAATATTATTTAAGAAGCATTTTTTATAAAAGGAGAACATTTTGAAAAAAGTTATTCTAAGTTAATTTTTTGCCAAAATATTGTATTTAAATAAGTTTTGTTTGTCATATAACGTCCTTAAAACCATTATATACATGTATTATAATCTAAGTGACACAAAATATCATGAAAAGTATCCATTTATGTGCTTTTTTAAAATTTAGGTTCCGAACGTAGTCGGTAACTTAACTAGAAACTGAGGGAACTGTAATATTTTTTCGTGTTAAGGAATATTGAAAAAAAGCATATATTCAAAAAAATTAAGTTTATTAGAATACATTTTATTTACATAGATATGTATAAATGTATGTACTTAGTAAAAATCAATGAAATATGAAAAAATGAAATTTAATAACAATGTTCATGTTGGGGAAAAACAGATATTTTGGATTACAGATTAAAGGTTTTGGAAAATAACCTGATTTTTTTTCTTTTCATTGTCTTTTCTTAGCATCAAATGATTGTATACCGTCAATTTTGATATTCATTTCGCCATTGAAATGTGCGTCCAAATAACTGCGTATCCTTTTCATGATGTTTCTCGTTTTGGATGACGTTGGAATAGACGCAGCATTATTCATTTTATTTTCGCCTTCGGAATCTGCATCAATGATATTTCTTTCAGTTTTGAACAAACTCAAAAATGTCTTTGTCTGTCGTAATAGGGGCTTAATTGGCTCGTGTCGCAAGCTGTCCCGAGTGTATTTCAAAATCAAGTTAGTCTCCTTTCTACGAAACGTGAAGCCACTTACTTCTCTACGTTCATACTCTTGAACCTAGCTTACGTGCCGGTGTTTTCCGTATGTACGAGTAGTTCATTTGCAGAAAGGAAAATCTGTAAAGCGATTTTCGTTTCTTGTTAAGGGGGAAAAAATGCATGGAAATTCATAGCAATTTTTCGGGACCGTAGTGTTATTTCGTGTTAATCGATATTTCGCCTTAAGCGTTTTCCACTGTATTCCATTGTATTATATTCTAGCTACTTTATTTTTATTTTTATTTAAATTTAATTACTTTTCCAGATATTATATATATCTGTGTGTAAGTGTATGCATTTTTGAGTATACTAGATGATGACGAATCAAGATGGATGCTGCAGTATTATAAGCAAACCTGACTGATGGCAGCTTTCAACTCCATAAAAAAGTTAAAAGCTGTTCTCAGTCAGATAAGTCAGATCTGTCTTATAATACTGCAGCATCCATCTTTTTTGAGCTTCCAATATCTATACAATTCTTTCAACTTTAATCTTCAAGTAAAACACAAACACATGTGTGTGTTAGTGCACCGTTACCTTAATTCCTAGTCAAATTATTATAATTTTAAACAAAATATTTCAACTTAAAATCCAATATTACGAGCATTACATTAAATAAATTGTATATACAGGATTAAAAAAAGATGTTCGTCTAAGATATTCTGTGATAAAATTAAATATTAAATTCGAAGATACTAAACAAATATAGGTACTATCATAAATTTCACCTGAAACATCCGAAATTTCTGCTTTCTGACATCACATCATTATAAAATAATTTACTCGTATCATTGAAATCTGATAACTTTGGTTTTGTACATTCTCAAGACTTAAAAGGTTTTTATCACTCATTGAAAATAATTAGTATATTTATCAACAAAACATACGCTAAATATTTCTATCCAGTCTGGAGAAAAATCATTTAAATATTTTAAATGTCGTTAAATTTTAGTTTCAAATATATTGATTCAGTACGTCATTTGGATTTTCCATGAAACTTCTTGAACTCTACTAAATAATTCTTTATACAAATTTATTCTTTAAGTATTTTATAAACTTTTTTTTAAAACACAACATTTTCTCACGCATGTCTCTTTTCACATTTGAAACAGAATAAATTTAACAGAATTCTAAATAAAAAAATTACTAATCTTTAATCGTGTAGTCGCTAATTTCAGAATAAATAACAGGAGCCTACTTGATTAACTATTTTTATCTTTGTTTGCCCAGCTTACTTTTGCAATTCTTTAATAATTTTAAGCAAACTTTCCCCCTCTTAAACAAAGCATTTTCTTCCCAGTAATAGCTGCTATTAATGTACTACAGCTTCCATCTGGCAAATTATTCCTTCTTTAGTAATAGAAATTTAATTAATACTTAATATATTATATTATCAAAAAACAATAAACGCAAATCTCGTTTAATGAAAATTGCAGTTTCATCTTCTATAAGCGAAATAAAAAAATTTTTTACTGGAGTCTTATTTATAAGATACAGCATTTATATACTGTGATTAAAGTGTGTTTTCATCAAAGATTTTACACTAAAAGTTGAATAACACTTTTTCAAAAACGTGTTCTTCCCTTCAAATAGAATTTTAATCGCTCTTTAATTACGTGAAAAATTTACTGCGTCTAAATTCATTTTGCGGAACCATAAGAAAAAACTACGGTTTATGGTTGCTTAAATTTTAAGCCTGCAGAATATGAACGTTCCTCTTCGTGTTCTTTTTAGGATAGTCCAACCCTTTTTAATGTTCTGTTGTTTCAAACAAAGGACCCTCTTTATTCGCACATCAACATTTTTTTAAATTTTATTCCCATGGACTTTTTTTTGTGCTTAGTAAAATGAACCGGCGGTGATATCATAAAATTCTAGGGAAAACTGAAAACATTGTGTTGCCTCCACATTTCCAATTAAATCACTTTGGCGTTATTATTAAAATTACCTAGATCCCCCATTGTTAAAAATGTTTTTAAATGCGTTATAGTTTTTCATTGTATTTTGAAAGTAAAAGCAAGTTTACATTAGTTTTAATCTTCCTATGCGAGGAAGAATATTAAAAAAGAAAAAAAAATCTCTTGATTCTGGGATTTCAATGTACTCCTTTAACCCTTTATATACCAATGGTACTTATAAGTAAGACTCAATTTAAAATAACATAGAATAACTAATTTTAAGAATATTCTGACAATACTTATAGCAAGAATATTCTTTTAAATCCTCTCTTCCAAGATATTTGGCAGCACGGGATCTATGATGATTATTTCAGCGGGGAAGGTGAATAGTTTTATAGCAGAAATTGCGTTTTCAGTGGTTTGCAAGGATTATCATTTTTGTCCCGAAAAATAATTAATGTCAAAATTTAAGTGTCTTATGTTTTTGTATGTTAATGAGGATCTTAGAAAACGATTTGACTCTTTATTTTAAATGAACAGTGTATATAATTAATTTTACATTGGGGTATCTTTAATTAATTAGCTCTAACGGATTAAATTTACTAAAGTTAAGTATTTTGTTTATGTATATCTCTTAATTTTCAATGTAGTGAACCCAAAAAAAAAAAAAAAATATTGCATGAAAAAAACTGCAGTAAATCATAATGTGGTAGATAGGGTTAAAGAGTTGAAAATATTTACACTATAAGTACTCTTTATCTTTAAATTAAAGTAAATTCATAAATACTCTAATTTGAGAGATAGATGGGTGATATTTGTTAAACTATTTTCACATTAGTTTCTGTCTTCTAAATTTTTAACGGTAAGAGATTTAATTCAAAGAGTTCTCAATTTCCTTGTCATTAAAATTACCTTAAAAGCGACTAAATTAAAATAAATATGCTTTATTATTTTAAGCATCAAATAATATTTGTTTAATGCAATATATACAGCCAAAATAATAACTTTGTCCAAAATTTATCAACTTAAAAATAGTTTAAGAAAACTATTTTATTATAAAGAAATAATAATATTAGATCTAATATTTAACTATAATGCAATATTATAATTAAATAGTATCAACTGAAAAACATTATTAAAAAAATATTGAAACTCTGATTTTTATCACCACATAAAAATTTTAATTATAGATTCTGCTACTTCAAATAGTTTATAGTTGCTGTGTAATATATGTTCGATGTTACATACAAAGTAGTCACTTAATCCTAGACCTATGATAGAAATGTTGAATTGCTCAGTTGAAGATAAACTGATCACTGTTAGTTTAAAAATATGTATTAAAAACTTCTTGAATCTATTAGATAATTTAAGGAGGATCTTTTGCTTATTAAATCAAACCAAACATCACATTTTCATATAGTGTGCGTATTATAGAACTTTGATTAGGTACCAGTTCAGGTATACCCTCTACTTCATGAGACCATTTTCAAAATTATGAAATACGTGAACAAAAAAAAATAGCCCTTGTGTTTTTTTTATAGCAACATAATATTAAAATGCGAATTCGGCCAACTACATTATTAATCAGAACCACTAACTTCTTACAATACTCATTTTCTTAATCATTAAGTGATGCTAATGTAATTTTATCAGCATTGTTGTCAAAGTAAAGATAGATACAGACAAATTCTAACTCAAATCAGAATAATATAGTGCGATGTCAATCAATTTTCTCACAAAATTTTCATTCTCTTAACTTGATATACTTTAGAAAAATAAAAAAAAAAATGTAGTAGAACAATTTACCTATCAATGATATTTTTGATTTTTTTTTATATTGCAGATTTCGTCAAAAATATTTTTTCTTAAAGAAGTATAAATGTTTTAGATAGTATTATTACGTAGAAGAATAAATCCTTTACACTTTTATTAAGAATAAATTAAAATACTTTTCTCTCTCTCTCATTTTAAGTCAACATTTATAATAATGATGAATTGTTTATGAATACACTTTTAGCTATTTTCTTTCCTTTTTTCACTCTGCATTTGTAACCTTATAAACAATGCCATACGTTATGTATTGCGAGACAGAAAAAAAAAAAACAAATTTCTGGCAAATAGAACTTTACTTAGTGCATAGATTAAACAATCATTTGCAAAAGATTTTAGGAAACTTAACCCGTTTGCAGGTTTTTAATTAATGTCAAAAGTGTGAACATTCTGAATAAATAAAAATAAATACATCATTTTCTACTGAACTTCGTCAGAATTTAAAAGTGGATGGTCTATTAAATTATGCATGAATATTGAAAAGAGAGCATTGGAATGTCTGTCACTTAGAAACGTTTTTATAGAATATTAGCCATTGTAAAATGGAATATTATGGTTTATCAAAAAATGTACAATCCTTTGAAAGACTTTTCTGACTAATGCACTTAGATTTTAAAATGATTTACAAATAAAGCCATTATTAACAACTGTTATCTTTATACTTAGTCCTCCTAAAAATATTTAGGTAGATATAGTGGAACATTAAAATCTTTAGAATCTAAGTTATTTTATATAGAAGAAAGTTAACGAATTTTCAGAAAGAGAACTGAGAAAGTTTTCAGAATCGTAGCTTAGAGTTTTCCAGAATTCATTATTTTATGGAAAGCTGTTTTTCCCTTACAGAATGTTTATTTGTAAAACTGCAGTATTCAAACGGAAATGCTTAAGCTCATAACTATTATCTTCTGTTATTTCCTTGGGTTGTTTATATTTTCTTAGTTTTCTTCCCTTAAAACCTTTATTTTTTTTTTTTAACTTTTAAAATTAATTACATGCATTTATTTACTTTTCATTTTATGCTTCATTTTTTTTATCATTTTGTTTACATTATTTTTTTAATTTATATTTCAATTTCTATTACTTTTTGGAAACTTTTATCTTGTTTTTAATTCATTACGCTTTTTTTCTGCAATGTTTCATGAATAGAATGGTATTTGTATTGCATGAATAGTACTTGGCTTAACTTTGTAAGTGTCTTGAAATATCTTGCGTTACACGAGTTTTAACTTATAGAATTTTAAGGAATTGTATTCCTCTTACTTTGTTTATAGCTAAATTATTATATAATGTGGATTTTAATCGTATATAGGATGCACCAAAAATAGCACCCAAACACTGGAAAGTTAGATTTCCCGTTGAGACTACATAAAAAATGCTCAAAAAGCTATAATTGTACGATCCATAGCTTAAGAATTAAATACAGTGAATGATGATGAATGATGGGGCTCCGGTGCAGCTTTCCTGTGCTGCGTTTGCACATGCTTGGCTGAACACGGCCTTTTATGGCTGCTAGATCAGGAATGTATATTCGGTTCTGTGACTACCACGATCACCAGATTTCATTCGTATGGATGTTTTTCCAATGAGGAAATCTCAAAGATTTGGTGCATCGAGAAGTTGAGACTAAGCAAATGGACTTAAATACTTGCCTGCACGTTTCTTGTACTTTGATGGACATCGGGCTACTGCGATCTGACACTCATCCAGTCCACGGCGTGATCAAAACTGCCTCGATATGAACAGAGGTCATTTTAAATATCTAACTTTATAAATATTAGCAAATACTACTGTTGATGTGCCCATTATGGTGTTTTGCTCTAGCTTCGGCATATTTTTTTTCTTTCTTATTTTCCTTGTTAACTACTGATCTTACACGTACAGCTCTTTGACTAATTTTTACATAATTCCCGAATAGGAACCTAGATTTGCTGAGTTTCGGCACTATTTCTGTATTATAAAAATTAATTAAATGCCCTAATTTATTCAATCGCCTTTTCCAATAGAATTATAAGACTTATTTTGTGTATTAAACAATACAACTTTAATCCTTGAATACCTTAGCTAATGAACGTATATATGTACGGATAAATTATTAATTTTACATTTTAAACGTAATTTGTAACTAGAAAATGTTACGAGTGCATATAATTAATGATACATTATCGATATCTATATATATTTTTTTATTTCTAATGGCAGATTATGAACAGAGTTCATGAATCTACTTAGTACATTCACCGAAAGCTGTTATCTATTTTTAGTACGGGTCCATATTGGCGTATACTATCACCGCAGGTAATCTCCCCACCCCCACCCCAGTTTCCTCCCTGGAGGAAAGCACCCGAACTTTGACGATGTGAATCTTGTATTGGGATTTTAATTTTGCCTAGGGCCCCTCTAGGGATCTTTTACATGCCATATAATCATATGGCATGGCCGCTGTCAATTTTTTGCATCATGAAAATCCATCGACTTGGGCCGGAGTCGAATCCACAATCTTGGGTACTGAAGACCAGCGACAAACCAATCACGCCACCCAGCCGACTCTATATCTATATTATGCAAGTTATCTATGGTTTGTTCAAAAATATCAAATTTAATTTAAGCTTATTTGTGATAACATAATGATCTAGTTGTAATGTGTTAAAATTTCTTTTTTAAAAGATGATTGAAAAAATGCAATAGAACATTCAGTGTAAGTATATATTAGTGCTATCAATAACAGCGGTTATTAAGGAAATTGTATTACACACAAAAAAAATCCCACAATTTACTTTTTTTAAATTTTAAATTTATTCCAATAAAACACACAATTTGAATATTTTCAATCCAGTAATAAAATTTAATTTTAAGCCGTATGGTAATCAATAAATAAATTATTCCTATCACAATTGCTCTACATTCTGAAGAAATTGGAAAGCCTTGGTATAACATAATTAACTAATTTAATCAAAAGACAATACATTGCATTACGTATTTCGTTGCAAATATATTTCAAAAACTAAATCTTATGTGTTTATTCTTCTTTTTCATTCATATCCAATTGTTTTGAAAAGCTACATCATCTGTAAGCACAATAAAAAATTGGGAAATGCCATGAAATTTAAAATAAAAAGTATAAAAATTTATGCATCTTATGAAAATTACCCTTTCTTCCTGCTTCCCCAGTGGCACGACAGCCCAAAGTGGGCCTTGGTCTTCTCAAGAAGCCTTTTCTAGTCTAGCCTTCTTCTTCATGCTAGTGTTCTCCAGGTCCTAGTTCTAAAAACTAGGAGGTCTTTTTCTAGGCCATCAAATCCTCTAAGATTTGGCCTACCCTTTCTTTGTTTGCCAATGGTTGAGCATTGAAGACTTTTTTAGAGGTGTGGTCTTCGCTCTGCCTGATAACGTGACCTGCCCATTTAATTCGTTATACTTTGATGAAGTTAGCAATGTTAGATTCCTTATATGATTGATGGAGCTCTAAATTTGATCTTCTTCGCAATGTTCCATTTTCCTGAACTCCTCTAAAAATGAGTCTTAAAATCATTTTTTTGTAGATACTCATCATGTTCTCATCTGTTCAAGACATGGACAAAGTTTTACATGGATAAGTTAATACTGATCTTAAAAGACTTTTATACAGTAGAACCTTTGTGTGTGTGTGTTTTTTTTATTAAATTTGATTTCATGTTTTCGTACTCCATTAAGTCATCTATTAACCATAGTAATTCTCTTTTAGATTTTAGTAGTGAAGTCATTTCTATTGTTAAAATTTCCCAACCTAAATAAATGAAAAAAGATGTCAATACCTTCAAAACTATACTCTTCAATTTTAAAATAGGAATAATTAAAATATGATTTAGTGCAAGGCATGTACTTGGTCTTTTTCTCATTGATTTTCATCCCATCCTGAGGGCCTCTTTCTCTAAAGATAAGGTCTTAGTGCTGAGGCTGTTTGAGCGATGATATCAATGTCATCAGCGAAAGCCAACAACTGTATCGATTTATTATAAAGATATTTCCTCTGGTATTGTGTGTGTGTGATATTGGAATCTCTTACACTCTAAAATCACCCTAATGCATTGAAATTTGAAATCTATTTTATTTTGATAACTTTCCGAAATAAAATTAAGAGAATATGCGAATACAAATTGATAGCCTTAAATAAATTCCAGAGTTTAATTATTTTCAACAGAAACCCGTGGCAAATTTTCGAAGGATAAGAATTTTCTAATTTCATAAATTTGGGAAAAAATATAGAACCTACCAGAATAAAAACCATCAAATTAATCAAAAAAAAAATTTCCTCGTCTTCTTAGCATTTATTATCTTTTTTTTGTTATACCCCTGACAGTGATGAATAACGTATTCATTATTTTTATTCTATACAAACTTCTTAGCGTTCGAGAAAAAAGTCCATGAAATTCTAAGATTAATTTAAACCAAAAATTAAAATAACAAAAAGACATACACCTTTCTCTTATAAATGTATTTCTAGCATAAGAGAATTTATTGTACCCACAGCTCTATGGTTTGAAAACTTATTATTTAATAATAATAATCATCTAGTAAATATGTTCTAATTTTGTTATTTTATGATTTAAAAAATACACAAGTATGTACACACTTTTTTGAGTTAAAAATAAAAAAAAAATTTGAAACTGAAAAAGGATACTCCTGTTTGCTCACTTGCTTTATAGATTTAAGTTTTTGTTTGCACTTGATTTGATTTTTATTTACGTCAAACTCTGAAGCAGTGCGGTGATCAATAGGCAACAGATCTCGTCATTCTGAGTCACAATCAAGTGACGATGACAACTTCTTAGCTGGAACCATCCTATCCAAGCTATCATACCACACCAACGAGATTATTTTGAGCCTCGACAGATTTAACATGTATGATCCCCTCAACACGGAGGGTTTTCAATGGATTCAATATTAACGTCGCACTGCTCAGCTACACGAGGGCTTTTGGCGACGGACCACGTAATTTTGAACCATGGTCAAGTGACGTGGATGACACCTGAGCTGGCACCCCCATCTCCTAACTACTGCAACACACCAACGGGAGAACGTTTCAGCTATTGATAGATTTAACGTGCATCGCTGCCCTACACGGCGGTTCTTTAATGGTACTGGGCTCGAACTCGTGACAAGGAAAGCCATGATCCGATACCTATACCACTCGGCTACCGCGGCCAAGAGTTTTCAATGGAACCAGGTTTCGAACTCGACAACGTCAGATACGAGTTGGTGTCAATCACCACTTGACGACAGTGATCATTTTTTTGTGCATAAAAGAATCATGAAAAGTTTGAAGAAACAATATATATATATATATATATATATATATATATATATATATATATATATATATATATATATATATATATATATTAATTACTGATGCAAAATTCTACAGATAATGTTCATGATGAAGAATCACATACGATTTGTACTTGATTAAACTCCATCACAATTTACTCATTGTAGTCATTGTTGCTGCAGTAGCCTAATTGTTATGGTTCTTAGCTCGTGGCTGGAGTATCACGGGTTAGAGTCCTGATGCCACTGAAGGCCCACCATATAGAGGGGACTGATGCACGTTAAATCTCTCAAGACTCAATGTCCTTCAGGTGATGTGGTTGATAGGAGAGGGATGTGCCAACCCAGGTGTCTTCCTCGTCACTTGATCGCGGTTCAAAATTACGGGATCCAATATCTCTCGCGTTCTTTTACAGTGCGCCGTTAATATAACTCTCTGTCATTGTATTAATAACCTTTCTCTGCGTTATTCCTTAAAAAAATAAATATGCCTGAGAAGTGAATGAGTGAATATTTGCGTCGCACTGATCAGCTGCTCGAGGGCTTTTGGCGACAGACCTCGTAACTTTGAACCATGATCAAGCGACGATGACAACATCTGAGCTGGCACCCCTCTAGTAACTTCCATTCCACACCAACGGGGGAGGGACGTGTGAGCTCTCGATAGATTTAACTGCATCACTCCCCTACATGGCGGATCTTCATCGGTACTAGGCCCGAATTTATGAATCGCCCCGGCCACGAGTCCGTTGCCTTGACCACTAGACTATCGCAGCCACTAAATACGCCTGCAATCAAGAAACTAAAAATAACACATAATATCGAATAATTAATTTCCTTTTTTGATTCATTTCCCTTTAATGGCATACTTATGCTACTCTAGTGGGTATTTGCAATGAACTCTTGATACGAGACGAGGGCCGCAGTAGCCGAGTGGTATAGGTATCGAACTGTGGCTTGCTTTGTCACGGGTTCGAGCCCAGTACCACTAAAGACCCGCCGTGTAGGGCAGCGATGCACGTTAAATCTGTCGAGAGCTGAAACGTCCTCCCGTTGGTGTGTTGCAGTAGTTAGGAGATGGGGGGTGCCAGCTCAGGTGTCGTCCACGTCACTTGACCATGGTTCAAAATTACGTGGTCCGTCGCCGAAAGCCCTCGTGTAGCTGAACAGTGCGACGTTAATATTCAATCAATCAATCAATTGATACGAGACGAGGACATCAACCGGTATCGCACTATCTAAACTTCCCCATCACCTCATGTAAAAATTCAATTAGATATATCGTACAGCACACACATACACAGCTCCCGTCAATCTACTTTAATCTCTTGAATTGAGAGGAGACTTAATTTTTACATGCTTCCATTGGTATAGAGTTACACTGAGCAATCAGTAGCCCTCGAACATTTCAGGAAATCGCTTCTCTTCAAAAATGCGTTACAATTCTTCAAACATTGATCAAAGTCAACTCGAGGCCTTTCATTTTCACAAGTGGCGTATTTGACATCTGGTATTAAACATCTCTATCACAGCGGTTGATACTCTAACCCATTTTAAATTTATTTCGGTCGTTCCAGAGCAAAAGGGCTATCCGATGACCACAACAAGGCCGAGGGGTTTCGGTAAAAGGGATTGGGTAATCAGAAATGAAGGGGAAATAAATTACAGTTACAAATTCACCGACGCGAATGAATTTCCTTCAACTCAATTATGATCCGGCTCATGTTTATTTGAAGTGTACATTTGATTAAGAAAGCTTAGATTTCACATCTGGACAAGATGGGAAAAGCAGAAAGCGTTTCGTCTGTGTTCCTAACAATGCCCGCTGTTGAGAAGATTGTTATTGCAAGATTATCATCGTATGGAAGTTTAATTTACAGAAACTAATTTATAAAAAACTTTATTTTCTAGAGTTGTGTTTGATATCTTAATATATAGTTATACGTCTCATATTTCACATTCAAAAACTCCTTAAGCTTGCAAATTCAGGTGTCCTCCTTCTTACTTGCCCATGTTATTCAAGTGAGTGGATATTAACGTCACACTGTTCTGCTACACGAGGGCTTTTGGCGATGGACCTCGTTATTTTGGAGGACGACACTTGAGGTGGAACCTCACTCTGCAGACTTCCTTACTACACCAAAAGGACGACGTTGGAGCATCGACAGATTTCCCGTGCAGCGTCCTCAACACAGCAGGTTTTCAGTGGTACTAGACTCGAACTCATGACACGCCTGCCACGAGTCCGCGTTACCTTGACCTCTAGGCTACCGCGGCCACTTTTCAAGTGAGTGAGAGTTATAATGAAGGCCCAGAGGCTGAGTGGCACCGTATTGCGCTTCCACACCACATATTCGAGGTTCTATCCTCGACCTGGGCAAGGTCAAAGCAGCTTTTCATCCCCCCTGCATTGGGTCGATAAATGAGTACCAAGTTTGCTAGGGGACTGGAGGTCTAGCTTTAGACTGACCACTTGCTTGGGACGCCTGCTCATTCACCTCAGCGCCCAATGGTCACGTACACTGAGATGGGCACAATAGGCATTGGCCTTCATGGGCTGTTGCACCACTGAGTTTGAGAGTTATAATAATGTCACGCTATAAAGCTGCATAATCTCAAACCACCCTAACTTTCACACCACACCAACGGGAGGATGTTTCAGGCTGGATAGTTTTAACACGCAGTGGCCTCTTCTACAAGGTGGGTCTTCACCTACATTATGCTCGAACTCACGTTACGCCAATAATGAGTACGTGACCTTGACCATGAGGCTATAGTAGCCACGGCTTTGTTGTTTAAAATATGAGTTCCGCTAATAGTCCTCGTGTTGCGTCACGGGATGCGCTTGTGTGACCTAAACTATAAACAAATTAAATCTAAGTTGCATTAGAAACAAGATATGTATTAATTATTTCGCAAAGGAGTTCTTAACTTCTTTGTTTATTTATTCTTGCCTTTTTTTTGGAAGTACTATTAAGGTATCCGACTACATTCGGAACGGTGATTTAGCTAAATCGTATAAATGGATAATTTTTATGATATTTAATGTCACTTAGGTTAGAAAATATATATAAAATTGTTTTAAGAATAGTGTTACAATAAAAAATTGTTTAAGTGCAATATTTTGACAAAAATGAACATAGAATGATTAATTTTCAAAACTTTCTCCTTTTATGAAACATGCTTCTATAATAATATTTTGCCTGTATATATAGCTCAGACCTCTGTATTGAGGTTCAACTAGAATTTTTGAAATATATAACTTCGAAGTGGGTTTATCCAAGTTTTACGACAACAGAGGGGAGCAATTTTAAGAAAAAAACGCCGATAATTATTTCAGATGGTTAAAACTCTGAAAATAATGTGAATTTTTCAAAATTCATAATTGAGCCTCTGTACAGAGGTCTGAGCTATATACAAGCAAATTATTATTATAAATAGAATCATTTTTCACAAAAGGAGAACATTTTGAAAAAAAAGTTATTCTAAGTTAATTTTTTGCCGAAATATTGTATTTAAATAATTTTTTGTCAAAATGCCCTTAAAACAATTTTATCCATGTATTCTAATCTGAGTGACACTAAATATCATAAAAATTATCCATTTATGCGCCTTTTTAAAATCACGGTTCCGAACGTAGCCGGATACCTTAAATTTTCACGCCCTTCTCAGGATTATGATAATTTTAATTCTATATTTAATCTACCTGAAACAAAAATTTCTAGATAAATAACTATTATTTCTAAATTATTGCTATAGGTATTTTTAAACGGACAATAAAGTATAAAAAAGTATGGTACGATTCATAAAAAAATCATTAATTTAATGTTTATCACTACAAATTTTAGTTAACCTTTATGTATATGTACTATGCAAAACAGACTTTTTTGTGCTGAAAAATATTACAAAGTACGAGGTATTTAATTTCTTAAAGAACAATTTAAAAAATCATGAAATGATTTTAAAATGCTATTCCTACAATAAAATTAGGGACCGTGGAAACCTAGCGGTCAACGTAATGGACTTATGGCTTGCATATCATGTGCTCGAGCCTAGTACCACTGAAGACACACCGTGTTCGGGGGCATTGCACGGGAAATCTATCGATGCTCAAATGTCGTCCCATTGGTGCGTGGTGGAAGTTTCAAGTGGGGATGTCAGATCAGGTGTCGTCCTCGTCACTTGACCATGGTTAAAAATTACGAAGTCCGATGCCAAAACCCTATGGTAACTGAATAGTTCGACGTTAATTTTCACTCACCCTACAGTAATTGACGAACACACACATGAAATCTGATTAACATCTCAAATTATAAACAACAAAAGTTGGTATTGGTGTAGTAATAACATTATTGATATGCGTAAATTACTTTTTTCAATGAATACTTATTTAAATATCTTTAAAAACTGTATAAATTCTAAATTCAGCTATTTATACAAAACAAAAGTACCGCTTTGATTTAAAAATGCATGCTAACTTTTGTTATTTGCTTTTACAGAAATAGAAAAATATCAAAATATTTGGCACACTAGGATAAAAAGGCCTAGGAAAATAAACTAATGATTTTTTTGCCCTTTGAGATAAATCAGCTTAAAGTTCTATTTGTTATTGGAATGAGAATATAAAGACTTATCTTATCAGAACTTCGAGGTTTTATTATCTTTTAACTTAATTTTTAGAGCCTTAAAATTCTATGAGAATATAGAAAAAATGCATAAAAAATAATTTAAGCTAAAAAAAAATGATTTGATTTTGTTACTGGTATTAGTCAATTGAATCGCTCTCCACCCACTGAATTAAAAAAATAATTCGTGTTTTAGACAACAATTAAAAGGAAAAATAAACAAAAAATAACTAAGTTGCTGTTACGTATTCAAATCTGCTTATACATATACACTAATACCTTAGAAACCAAATGCCAGAGATATATGGTCAGAGCTCACCTGCCTAGCATTATTAGATTGCGGGTATTGAAGGGATATTGGGGGAATGAGGATTTCATTCTACTGGCCCCCTACAATGCAAATCCTTAAGGGGTCACAGGGGTGTTAAATTTCTCCAGAGGTCTGAAAATATAAATATTTTTCAAACATGTATAATTTCTTTAAATTTAAGTTAAATAATTCGAATATTTTACACATTACTTATACAGGAATGGGGCTTCAGAAAAGTATAAAATGTTTAACATATGATCATAATTTTAAAAATTATAAGCATATGAAAATAAGAAACTTTTCTATAAGAAATATTTATTAAGTTTTACGTCGCGCATGCTATTTTCTAAAAGAGTAGGTTTAATTACTAGCTATATATATATATATATATATATATATATATATATATATATATATATATATATATATATATATATATATATATATATATATAAGTTGATTTATAAAGACAAATGTATTCTTAATACTTTGTAGCTACTTTTATATGAATAGAATAATAACTTACATATTTTAATAAATAAAAAATACATTTTAAAAAATATTTAAAAAATTGCAATATTTTACAAATATTTTGAAATACAAAAGATATATAATACTAAAATTAGGTAGGGTTTAAAGAGTATGATGCATTGTATAATTCTATAAAGTTTTATACATCAGAGGCTAATATTTTAGTAAATAGCGTGCACACAGCAAAAATACTTAATATTTATTATAAAATTTTCATATGCTTACAACTTTTAAAATTATTATTATATTTTAAACATTTTATACTTTCTGAAGCCCCATTTTATTTTAAATAATAGGTAAAAAGATTCGAATAATTTAATTTAAATTTAAAAGAATTATACCTGTTTGAAAATCGTTTATATTTTCAGACCCCTAGAGAAATTTAACACCCCTGACACCCCTTAAAGGATATTTAGAAAAATATTTATATGATGCCCTATAGAGGAAAATGTACGTCTTTTCTAGTCCCGTGGTAGATGAATGGACATTAAAATCCAAAAGACACTTCGATTAGTAAATATTTTAATTAAATTTAGCTGCGTTTTTTCTGCCCATCTTCAGGTCTCAACATAGGCAATATACCTCATAATTTTGAGTTTCAGTGAGTTCATTAGCCCCATCTCTCCACACAACATCAAAATAAAGAATTTTATTTTTGAAAGATTCTAGTTGTAAATTACTTTTTTGTGTGAAATATCAAGTCATTTGTTGACATATGCGCATTTTCAGTAACGGTTCCACAAGACACTGCGTTATATACGTAACGATTCCCCCCCTCTTATACCACATTTTTCAATTCCTACTATATATTTCACTCTCTCCCTATATTTATTTATTTATATGTACATATCTTGTTCAAATTTTCAATCGTTAATAAAATAATTTTTATTCATCCACTGAAGTTCAAACACACTTTTTTAAACTTGTAGTGGATGACACTTGAAGTTAATACAGTTTTTTCAAATGTTAATTCATTAATTAAATTTTATTTTTTAATTTTAAATTTATTCTGCGTGATTTCTGACGGAGTTAGAGCTAGTACCAATGGCACCAGCAAGTTTTTCTAACGAATTTTTTCTTGGCTTAAAATATATTTACTAACTGTATTTTCACACATTTGATGGAAACACAGTTTTTCAAATATTAATTCATTAATTAAATTTAATTAACTAAAATGAAAATTTTCTCTGTTGACCTAAGTAGGAATTGAGTTAAAAAACTTTTTATATTATAATTGTTTCTTTTAATTTTATTAATAAATGCATTTATAGTAATTATTTTATAAATACGTATTCAGTATATTTTTATCATGACAATCGTTGAATGGAAATAATTTTCTTAGTAATATTCGCAATTTCTCAACGTAAATGAAAAAAAAAATTGTATATCACACGATGGCTAACCGGGAACTAACTACTGATGGTAATGATTAGTTGATTAACTTAATTAGGATAGTTATTTATATAATTTCTAAAATATTCATTTTTCATTACAAATGCTACTTTTTCAATATAACTCATTATAAAGAAGAGAAACTTTCAAATTTGAAAAATAAAATGGAGGGCTTATGAGTTATGGATTATAAAAAGTGGGCCCCCTAATGCGTTAAGTGTCTCACACATCACGCAGCTCGCAAATTGACGGTAAATTACTTTTTTACTTTTCGCTTTTAGAATTTTTTCTCACTAAAAAAAACAATAGATAATCGTTTTCTTTTAAAAATTTTAAACACTTTTGCTTTATTCTAAAGGGAATATACTGTACCCATATCTAAGAGATCCTGATTATTGGAGGAAAAAAATTATGAATTCCTTGTAGGAATGAATATATTACGAATATGTAACGCATGAATTTATAATATTTGGTCATTTTGTCATCTTCATCAAATATTTCTGGTGATAGCATAGGCCGAGTCGTCATTGTCGCAAATTAGTGCTAGCTTTGAACAGGATGGGGTGTGTGAGCTTCCTTTCTTGAAAAAAAAAATGCAATAAAACACACTACATATATCATTCGACTTTATTGTTATTTTCCGCCTTCCTACAATCTTTGATTTTTGAATTTACACAGTTTTTAAACACAATGTCAGTTAAATGTAGCCCTCCATTATAAATACATCGGTACAGTCGATTTCAAAAACTTTGAGCCACCTTTTCAAGCATATCAACCGGGATATTGCCCATTTCTGCTCGCATGTTGCTCCGCAGGTGTTCCAGCGTCTTGGAGTGACGTTTGTAAACCAGGGACTTGAAATAAACCTACAAGAAGTAATCAGGAAGGGATAAATCAAGTGAGCACGCAGGCCAGTTTACGGGCCCTCGCAGGGAGATCATCATTGGGGGAAGGCTGCTCTTAAAACACCCATTGAAGCATTGGAAGTCCCATCTTGTTGTAATTATACATTACCAAGATCCTGTTCATGGAGAGTGGGTAAGAAGATTTGTTGGATAATATTGTCACATACCTGTCTGAATTGACACATGAACTCGTTTTAACGGTCTTCGGAAATCCTTTACTTTCTTTGGAGACATTCTCCATTCCTCGGAAAGCATCCATCTACATTAAAATACATTTCCAATCAGGCGGAATACGACTTCGTGAACGAATATCACACTGCAGCAACAGACTGCTCGTTCGAGAAATACGCCTCGACGGCAAACGCAACCTGCTGCCTCGATCATAACATATTTGAGACTGAGACAGGCAGAAAAACAAATATCACACTCCACCCCTTCCTATAAATATCATTGCGACATGTTCATTCAAAAAAGGAAGTTTTCGCACTTCACCCTGTACCTGTAAATACGTGGATTCGAATCCTCTAGCTAGAGCAGACCTCCTTAAAAGACTGATGCAAATGTAATATATCGAAATATCAAGTCCTTGAGTTGGAGTGGTGCCAGTTTAGAGAGTGGGGAACCACAGTTCAAGTTTGGTGTCGTAACAAAAATTATTAGTTTCCTCGCCTATAGACTTTGTATAACTTCGTAGAGTAATATTAATGAATTATCAATTCGAATAATTTTGCAACTATCAATCAGATTCGAATGAAACTTGAAACATTAGCTTTTTATGCATTAGGTTGGGGAAAAAGAAATCCATTATTTCTTCGGAATTTGGCTGTAGTGTCGATATCTCATGAAGTATTGATCAAACAATTTCAAACTTATGCTCGTTGTCAAAGTGACATTTCACACTAAAAAAATATTTTGCTGTTTTTTTTGTTTGGTCCAATCAGTTGTGAGCTACAGGGTGTTAAAATTGGAAGTCAACAAAGAGAAAATTCGGTACATTTTGCAGTTTTTCTTTGATAAAGTCGAAAATACAAGCCAGGTGGCCGAAATTATGAAGGGTGTTTTTGGTGCCAATACTGTAACAGCTAATTACGTGCAATTTTGATTTCGTCAATTCCGTTCAGGTATTTTTGATGTTAAAAATGTACCTCGCACAGGCGTCGAAAATGTTGATAAAATCACAGAAATAATCGAAGTTGACCACCATGTTAATAATCGTAGCATCACCCAGGAGCTAAAAATCGACCATAAAACAGTTTTAAACCATTTGCGCAAAGTTTGATTCAAAAAGAAGCTCGATGCTTGGGTGCCACACCAATTAACACCAAGAAACGCGATGGGTTGAATTTCCCTCTGTGAAGCCTTGGCCAAACGGAATGAAATCGACCCATTTCTTAAGCGGATGGTCACTGGGGATCAGAAATGGGTCACATATGACAATATTGCGTGAAAACGATCGTGGTCAAGGCTCGTTGAAGCAGCTCAAACGGTGGCCAAACCAGGACTATCGTCCAAGAAGGTTCTATTGTTTTGTGGCATTGGAAAGAAATAATTTATTATGAGTTGCTTTTGTACGACCAAACACTAAATTTAGATCTTTACTAGTAACAACTGGACCGTTTGAAGCTAGCGATTGGCTAAAAACGGCCAACAAAAAAGGTGCTGTGTACCATCAGGACAACGCCAGACTACACACGTCAGTAGTGACTCGCCAGAAACTCTGGGAGCTTGGTTGGGAAGTTTTAATGCATCCACCATATAGTCTGGACCTAGCACCAAGTGATTATCACCTTTTCTCGCTTTGAAAAACTTCCTAAATGATAAGAAATCGGGATCAAGAGAAGATTTTGAAAATTTGATTACTAGAGTTTTTCGCCAATAAGAACCAAGACATCTAAGAGAGAGTCATTATGAAGCTATCTTTAAAATGGCAACAAATTATACAACAAAACGGGATACATTTGACCCAAATCCGACAATCCGAAACATGTTAAATAAAGTCTTGACTTTCATGCAAAAATAATAGATTTCTTTTTCCCCAACCTAATAATTCTCTGTCTAAATCTGCAAAAGCTAAAAAAAAAAAGGTCTAAAAACTATATTTTAAAATTTAGCTCAAAATTATATAATTATATAAAGAAATGCATTTATATACTATTTACCTTGATTCCTGTTGAGTGATAACAATCTTATTTAGCTTCGATGAGAGATTTTAAAATACTTATATGAATGTGTGCCTTTTTTTGACGACTGAACACCTTTTTTGACAACTTAACATTTAAAAAACGGTTTGCCTATATCTGTACTATTATTTACAACTTGTTAAAAGTAATAACTCTATTAATGTATCATTTTTTTTATTTTTGAATGTCAGAGTATCACACATCTTATTCAAAATAGACATAAAAGCAAGGGAAACATAATTGTAAGATGAAGTATACATTTAAATTCATACAATTTTCAAGGTTTTGCATCAATTAAGAAGAGATTCAGAAGTCTGTCGGATTTGGAAATTCTTCGCAAAAAGCATGTTAAAATTTCGAATCTCTTTATTTTTAGATTATGTTAAACAATGACAATTTCCTTAAGTGGCTATTCCTTATATTAATAAATATTGTTTTTTAAAGTAAACTCGATAATATAATCAAGTGAAAAATAAGAGAATGTAGCTCAAATGTCTTCCTCTTTAAGACTGAAACGATACGTCATCAAAAAATTATTGCCTTAGATTTAAATAAATCAAGTCCATCTAAATATTTTGTGAATTTAGCTTCTAGCTTACTAACCGACAACTATTACGAAAGAGTTCCACCAAAGGATCATTGTGCGTGCGTGCATGTGGGATTTCAAATAAAGAATCACGCACAAGTGAACAGTTTTTAACCATTTGGAAAGAAAATTCAATTGCATTTTGATACAATTGTTGAAAAAAAATTGAGTAAAATACATGATTCTTCCAGTAATTGTGAAAAGATTATTAAACTCAATTTGAATTCATCATCCAAAACGTTGTTAAAGAATATCGCGAAAGCAGATGAACATTTTTTACATACTTTATCCTGTTATTGTAAGTACAATGACAATGAATCTAATAAAGAGATATAGGGAAACAAAAAAAATGGTATACAATGCTAGCTTAATTACTAAATTTGATATAAAAGTGACACACACACAGTTTATATGTAATCTTCAGTTAAATAAATTATCAGATGTTAACTTATTATTTAGAAAAATATTAGGTTTATTATTTAGAAAAATATTAGTTATTGAAATCGCACTGTATTTCTCATAATTAGAAGTGGAAATGTGTTAAAAAGCACAATAAATGCCTTATAATTCTCGCAAAAATGAATTCGATAAACGTCGATGAAATCTCTAGTTCCACAGGTATTATCATATGTTTAGCTTTTAAAGTAAGCGAGTTCGAAATCAAATTTTTGACTGATTCTTAGTATTTATTTCTAAACATTCCAAATTTTTCACCTCTAAAAATAGTAACAAAATAAGCTAATATAGTTTGTTTTAATCGAAGAATATGCTTATTATTGTATATGATGTAAGCTAAATAATGTGTTTAACGCTACATATTAAATATAATTTATAAAAATTTAAGTATAAAAAGTTCTGAAAATTTTCAAAATAAACGAGTTAGAAAATTGTTTTAAATTGTTTTAAACTCAAAAAAGGGAATTCAATTATTTGATTTGCAAAAAGTTATATGAAATTTATGAACAGTAACAAAATGTAACAAAAATTTGATGTTTTGACAACAAATGGCTGAGTAAAGGAAATAACACGAACATTTTTAGATACTACATTTTCTAAGATATTATTACATATTGTTTTAAATTATTATCATAATACAGTATACTCAAATAAAAATCGTTAAAATGCATTTTCTATTACGCCATCTAGTCCTATTAATACTTTTAAATTTATGTCTTAGTTTTATTTTGAAACATAATCTGTTTATTTATGTAAAACGGCTCAAAAAAGAATAAGTTATTTAAAGATTAATCCGATATGCCCTTATAAAATTACGCGGAGCTGCATTATAAAATTACTGGATTTCGAGAAACTTAATAAGGCTTACTTTTTATCAATGCTCCTTCTCATTAAAAAAGCTCTAGTCTTCCTTCTATAGGATTAAGGATTAAAGGACAAAAGCCAAGGAGGATCGTAGAAGACGAAAATAATTCATGTAAGTCTGCAAAAAATATAGGAACGAATATTTTGGAACACTCTTCGAAAAATTTCATTGTGTTAGTCAAAATAAAGATTAAGTATTCGGTAAAAAAAAAGAGCTAAGTACGTAGAAATAAAAACAATTCAATCGGTGTATAATATTGCTTAGATATATTCTCTCTAAATAAGATCTTTTCATAATAAACTAACGAAAAATGCATTGTTTTTAGTTAAACTTTGCTCTGGGATTGTGAAATATAAATCCCAGAAGAGGGAATAGGAAAGTGTTTAATTGAATTAAATATCAGGTTTATATATATATATATATATATATATATATATATATATATATATATATATATATATATATATATATATATATATATTAGTGAGAAACTTTTCCTGGTTTTAGATGAAAAAGACTAGCGTGGTACATGTTTACATGTTCAGCTCTTCTGGGTATATAATGGAACGTTTTGTATAGAATGGAAAGCGTAAATAAAGAAATAAATGAAATGCTAAGTAATGAAATTTCATTGAAATATCGTCATTGATTAACCGCCAAAATAGAATTCAAATTAAAAAGAACGAATTTAAGACCTCGGAGTAAAAATTGTTGCTTAACAATCGTCTTGACATTTGAAAAATTTGACTTCATTTTAACTTATTTCTTGAGTTCCATATTACATATAAAATAAGATAACATCAATTCTAAGATAGAAATATTTACATTTCCAACGATTTCTCGGAAATTCAATTATAATCTTAATAGAAATTTTATTTAGGTGTTATGTTTATCAAAATCAGGCTCATTTCTTGTAAAATCATGTCAGTGATATAAGCGAACACAAATTTTTCCAGAAATATCCACAATAACTTACATATTGTGTGTACGAATTCCTTTTTTAACAATCTTTGATAAGCTTCACTTGTATGTTACGGAATATTTGCTCGATTTTTACCCACTTTAAAAATTTTGCAGACTTGTCAAGGACCAATGAAAATACAATAATTTCATAATTTTGCTCCATTTTCCTGATCAGGACTCATCAGGATTTACTATTTTCAGATTTGGGGACTAATTCCATGTACCATTTCCATGTGACTAACTCCAGATTTGGTGACTAAAAGATTAAGTTACAATCTTAAAAGTGTTCTTTAGGTGAAAAAAAGTGGAGGGTGCGTCAGCAATTTCTTGCCATAATATAAACAATTGTTTAGTTTTTCTGAAAATAGAAATAAAAAAATAACTCATACATGGGAAAAATATATGTTCTAACTGCTAAACTGTGACATTTAAGTCAGTTTTTCTAAATTCTTTTGTTGGATCTGTGCAATGGAACATCATTCATTGCTCCATTTTACCTAAACAGCTGATAATTGATTCAGAGGTCACCGGATTAAGTAATTTCTAGCAAACCCTTCGATTCAAACAGGTACTTATAAGTCTGATGCTAATGCAAGTTTCAGAGAGAAGATTGAGCTCTTTTTAGTAAAAAAAATTCATAGACTTTACACCTTCTTCCGCATGAAATATTTCAAACTTAGCTCTTCTAGATTTCCTTCAGTTGGCAGGTCCTACATTTTGCAAACAGGCCGTATTAACGCACTGATAGGATGTCAATGGGTATTCCAGATTCTAAAGAATGACGCATTTAAGATTAATTCATCAATAAAAAAATATAGTTTAAAAAACTAAGAAAGCATCATTGTATTGCAGATCTAACTAAAAAATGAAAAATAAATTTTAAAATAACTAAAAACACGCTTTTTATGGTTAATCGAACTAAAAAGTAAAAAAATAATTCTTAATATAAGAATAAAATGAGATAAACGAACTTTGAAATATTACATCTTTACAATAGGTCAGAATTTCGGAATAGAACTAATTAGAAATTATAACAATTAATATGAGATAAACGAGAAAATTGATGTCATTGTGGTAAAAGCGTGGGGTGCTTTGAAATGTTACATTTTTACAATAACTTAGCATTTCGGAATAGAACTAATAAGAAATTATAACAATATCGAGCACCCCACGCTTTTACCACACAATGATATTAATTTTCCCCTTTATCTCATTTTATTCTTATATTAAGAATTTTTTTTACATTTTATTTCGATGAACATAAAAGTGTGTTTTTTTAGAAATTTAAACCCTAATTTATTTATTTTAAATTATTTCGCTTCTTTTACTATACTCTAATAAAATTTAAGATTAGCTACAACAAATAATTCTGTATCAGTAATTTTTATTAAAGATACACAATTATTTGTTCCAGCTAGGCTCACAATTTAAAGTAATAGTCAGATGACGAGGTTTGACTTCCTATCTGGTAATCCACTTTCCTAACTTATTCACTAAACTAAGTGGTTCCGTTTATTGCACAATTTTACTGACAGACGATGCGTATTCCGCAAGTCAGAATCTTTACAGAGCATTACATGAAATTAAAGGGACTGATGAACTTTAAATTAAACTGGATGGATCCCCAAATCCTCATTAGACAACACGGGGAAGTTAGGACAGGGAGATATTATCTCAAATGTTGTTCTGATGTGAAAAGTCAGCAATAACCTTCGCTTTATTTCACACGTTATAACCACATTAATTTATATGAACCAACTAAAATCTGCTTAACCAACCACTATGACGTGAAATCTCGTGTAACACGACGATGGTCACAAAACTCGTGACCATGACTACTGGACTACGACAGTCCATTCAGATTTTAAAACAGAAATCTATTATTTTTATTACTATAATTTTTCTTAAGGTATCCGACTACGTTCGGAATCGTGATTTTAAAAAAGCGCATCAATGGATCATTTTCATGATATTTAGTGTAGCATAGATTAGAGAATGCATGTATAAAATTGTTTTAAGGACATTATGAAAAAAATTTAAATACAATATTTTGGCAAAATAATCTTTTTTCAAAACGTTCTCCTTTTATAAAAAATGCTTCTATAATAATAATATTTTGCTTATATAAAGTAAAGGCTTCTCTCTCTCTCCAGAGAGTCTGAACCAGAAATTTTGAAAAATTCACATTATTTTCGGAGTTACTATAAATTGAAATAATTCTCTGCGCATTTTTTTCTTAAAATTTCTTCCCTCTATTGTAGTAAATTATGGATAAATCCACTTCTAAGTTATATATTTCAAAAATTCTAGTTCCTCCTCTGTACAGAGTTCTTAGCTATATACAGGCGAAATATTATTATAATAGAAGCATTTTTTATAAAAGGAAAATGTTTTGAAAATTGTTCAGTCTATGTTCCTTTTTTGTCAAAATATTGTAAAATAATTTTTTATTGTAATATTCTTTAAAAAAATTTATATACGTTTTCTAATCTAAGTGACATTAAATAATTTATGCTTTTGAAAAAATCACAGTTCTGAACGTAGTCAGATACCTTAAGTATGTTGATCTAAATATTGGTAATACTTCAGAGCAAGGGTATCCAAACCACGGCACGAAATAGTTGTAATAATGGCACGTGAAGATTTGCTGCAAAACTAAAAGATTTGAAAAGATAATAATAATTTTTTTAACAAATTTATTCGAAAGTGGTTGTGTTTTAAACAACTCCCCTCCCTCTCTCTTCAAAATTTATTTTAAGTACGCTTAATTAATTGAATTAAAACAGAAAATTATTTCGCAGAGAATACTCTTGATTGTTGTGTGTGCTGACTTTCCAAGGAAGCGCACTCACGAGATTTTTAGAATTTGTGGTGGCTTGTTTGAAAATAACTGGAAGAAAACAGTAAACTGCCCAGTGAGTGCTTGCTAATCAAGAATAAAGATTGGCTGTGGGATTTAGCTTTTTTTTACGGATATTATGGGACGTTGAAATAATTTAAATTTAGGATTACATGGAAAAAATACCGGATGTTTCTAAAAGAATATGGTAGTTTTAACGCTTAATAGTAATTATCGCATATAAGTTAGAAGTATAATTCATACATTGAATGAAAGGGCAACTGAAACAGCTTTACCTATAAGTTTACATATGTTCAATGTGAGCGCCATTCGTCACGGCACAAATCAAGTCGATAGGCGAGTACATATCAAGTTTTTTTTCCGTGTGTCTGAGGAAATTCTTGCAACATCTGCTTCTATCCTGAGTCTTAAGTCTGAAAGTCAGCTGGTAGTGGAGAAACGTACACACAATCCTTTATGAACTATCACAGATAAAAATCCCATGGCATCAGATCGGGTGAACGTGGAGGCCATTCGATGCAAGCATTATCGGGAGGCTTTTTGCAGAAAATCCGTTGGTTGGGTACAATGAAATTTAACCAATCGCGTTTTGAGAGATGCCAGTGAGGTGGTGCACCATCTTATTGCCAAATGAAGTTATTTGATTCTCTTTCTTCCAATTGAGGAAATAGCCATTGGTGTAGAGCAGGCAGAACCAGTTACAGTTGGTTACCAGTTATAGCCTTTATCGTCCCATATTTTTCCCTTTACAAAGACAACCAGTTGTTTCAAACTGATGATACCACCTAAGAATGTTTTTATCATTTGGAGGTTGACAATCGAGCTTCAAACGGAGCACTCGTTGCACAGTAATAGCAGATTCTGTCTCTGAAAACTGGAGAATACAAAACGCTTTCTGTTTACTAGTCGCTATTTTTCTAATAGCGCGTTTATCGGCAAAAGAGGAGAAAGAATTAGCATTCGCTTCGCGCACACGCGCACACATGCCAGCAAGCAAAACTGTTTCAGTTGCTCTTTCATTCGATATATGAGCCGTACTAATAAGTTATATGTAATGAATACTATATAAAACGTTAAAACTCCGATATTCTTTTAGAAACACCCGTTATAGTATTTTTCCTACCCCACTTGCTTTTTTGCCTTGATTTAGGAGAGAAAAAAAGATTTAACACATTTCACATTAATGAAAGTATTATCTACCAAAGATATTAATGCTCCGAGCTATGATAGATTTAAAATTTCAGATGACAGGTTTGATAATTTAGGTGATAAAAAATGCTGTTCGTATCACAATTTCTTTTTCAATTTCTTTACAAGCCGTTAATTGTGACCCATCTAAAATCAGAACTAAAATTATTGACCTAAAAATGTGTTATTTAAGTAAAAATCCCATAAGTGGGGAACATTTTTTCCCCTATTCATATTTTTTGCTCGTTAGAAAAGTTGGAAGTGTCATGTATTGATTTTTTTAGACGATACTAGCACTCTTCTCTAAAAGGTTATCCATCCCTGTCTTAGAGAATACTTGTAAGCGATGCTTCTCAAACTTTCAATATTTGCCACCCAATATTCAATCATAATTTTCATCTTTGTAATAACAATGTATTGAATTCAATAATACTATACCTTGACACTACGACTTTAACTTCGTAAGTGCCATCAGCTTAAACAAACGTTTCATTCACCCAAAGCATTAATTGTCCCGGACGTATATATACGTATTTCCGAAGTACGATTCTTTTCTTGCATTGCTATCCATAAAATTATTCCGAAGGCTTTGGAATGCAATAAAAGGACCTTGATAGAGTTTGTGAAGGATTTACTTATTTCAGAGGATTAGCTTATTTAATCCTTTTCTTCCCCCTCCCACCCAATACATCACATACGCGTGTCTGCGTGGAAAACGGTAGAATTGGGGAGCGAATGCGTAGCTTTTTATCAGCATTTAAGGGATTAATTACAAACCGTACAACTTATTAAGATAAGTGTTAATTTTTGTATATAATTTTATGTATTACAAGCCCATGTGGTTGCTGGTAACTATTAAACTTGTTCTTATAGTATTGGTAAATTAATTACGAAACACATTATGCAGCCCTGTGTGTGTGATACACTTATAAGTTTATTATACCAGAGTAAATGTGAATTTTTTTTATTTTTTATTACGTCAGAATGTATTTTGCTTGTTTATTTTCAGTAATCATTTTTTTTAAAAAAACATTCTTTTGTTTAAGACTTTTCAATACGCTCGCTCCCCCTCAATATGCCCCCTAGGGGGACACGCCCCACAGTTCGACAAACGCTGTTATATAGTTTATTGCTTATTCGATGATGATATCAATGACACTTGAACTGAGTAATAGTAATAAAGATAATTTCAAATCTCTGAATTTTATTGAGTGTTACACTTATGCATACATGATTCATGTCACAATAAGTACATTTCAATATTGTGCAAGGTATTCGTTTTTAGAAGTAGCATTTATATTCCATTCCGAAACAATATGCAAGTAGAAATATTAAGTTGAAAACTAAAAATGTACACAAAATGCTTTTAATCTATCCAATTCTCTTCATGATGAATTTTTAATTGTTAATTGCTCATTTCTTCATTATCATTACAAAGGTTTAGAAGGATGTGCCGTATTTGTCAAGGCATTCTAAATAATAATGTCATAATACTTATTGGGAAACTATAGAAACTGTTTGAAGCTCATGTATCTAAGTCAGCGTTTATCAAACTGTAGGGCGCGCCTCTCTTGGGGGGCGTGATAGCTCTACGAGGGGTCGAGAGGATATTGAAAAGTAGAAAACAGAAGATTATTTTAAAAAATATAAATTAACTGAAAGTAAACAAATAAAATACTTTCTGATACAATAAAATATAAAATGCACATTTACACTGATATAATACACTTATAAATGTATCAGTATTGTTCAATGTATTTTATTGTTAATTTAACAATACTAAGAACAAGTTTAAAAATTACCAGTGATACCATGGGCTGATATTAACACTTATCTTGATATTTTGTACGGTTTATTATTAATTCCTTAACTGCCGATTAAAAGTTATGTGATTCGCTTCAAAACGCCACCGTTTTACACGTAAAAGTGCGTATTTTGATGTTTTGGGGAGGGGAGGAGAAAAGGAATAAATAAGCAAATTTTCTGAAATAAGTAAATCCTTCTCAAACACTGTCAAGGTCCTTTTATTGCATTCCAAAGCCTTGGAAATAATTTTATTGATAGCAATACACAGAAAATATCATACTGTCAAAAGACGTATATTTACGTCCATAAAATTAATACGTTGGCTGAGCGAGACGCTTATATACGTCGATGGTAAATAAGAGATTAAAGTCGCTTTGCAGCTTTAGTGTCAAAGTATAGTATTATTGAATTCAATACATTATCATTGTATGGAAGGGGACGCAATGAAAATAATGATTGAAAATTGGGTAGAGAATATTGAAAATCTCTGAAGAAGCACTGATCTAAGTTCATATAAATACATATTCTAGCAAAACATCATTACTTATTTTTTTTCTTTGCCATATTTTACTTAATTTTAAATGTTATTTACTGTTTTAAATTTGAAGATTTTTGAGGAATTGAATGTAACAAAAATAATACAGAGTGTTTTTTTTCCAGGTATAGAAGTTTCAGTTGGCATTACTTTCCAAGATGGCGACAGATTTAACAGCTGTCAAGTGATTTATTCTCAGTTTGGGTTGGCAATTCATCATGAAGAGACTGACGCCTGAACAACGCTATCAAATTGCGCAATTTTATTTCGAAAATAATGGTCGATTTTCATAAGCGAATTTTGTTTAGCGATGAAGTGCACTTCTGGTTAAATGGCTACGTCAACAAACAAAACTGCCGCATTTGGAGTGAAGCTAATCCACAAGTGTATGTCGAAACACCGTTACATCCAGAAAAACTGACTGTTTGGTGCGCTTTAAGGGCTGGTGGAATCCTTCTTCAAAAACGATGAAGGCCATAACGTTACAGTCAATGGTGATCGGTATACAGCCATGATTACTTTTTCATTCCTGAATTGAACAATCATGATGTCCAGGAGCTGTGGTTCCAACAAGACGGCGCAACATGTCACACAGCTCGTGCCACAATCGATTTATTGAAAGACACGTTTGGTGACTGCGTACTTTCACGTTTTGGACCTGTGAATTGGCCTCCAAGATCTTGTGATTTAACACCGCTAGACTTTTTTGTGGGGCTATATAAAGTCATTTGTCTATGCGGATAAGCCACAAACGCTTGACCATTTGGAAGACAACATTCACCGTGTTATTGCCGATATACGGCCACAAATGTTGGGAAAAGTCATCGAAAATTGGACGTCCAGATTGGACTACATCCGAGCCAGCCGTGGCAGTCATATGCCAGAAATCATATTTAAAATGTAATGCCACAAGATTATCTATCGAATAAAAAATAATTCATGTCAATCGAATTATACATCGTTGTTTTATTGCAATTTAAAGTTGTATACCTCACAAAAAAAACACCCTTTATTTACATATTCGTTGATACGGATACATTTTTTCTTCTTTAATGACTAAGTATTAAAAATTTCTCTGAAATCTTTTTTTTTCTATTTTTCACAATGTTAAGCTCACTTTGATTTAACGTATCATGAAGCCTCTGATAGAATTAGTTATAAAATATGTTTAATGTATGGTTATATTATGTTATTCAGTAATTATTAAAAGCAATAAATGAATTCATTAAATTTATAACATTCATTGCCAAATATGGTGAAATTTTTCAATTTTAAGTGAATGTGCGAAATTAGCATTAACATGATTAAAATTAATGTAACTTAATTTTTATTATAAATTTCTTAATTTGCAAAATCATTTTATTTCAAGCAAAAATTAGAAGCAATAAAACTTGTTTATAGATTTTGTATTGTTGAAAGCTTAGAAAAGGGTTTTAATGCATGAAAAATAGAATTTCAACATGTTAAGGATGTTAATAATCTATATATATATATATATATATATATATATATATATATATATATATATATATATATATATACTAGAGAACCCGACAGACATTGTCCTGTACACACATCTTAAACTCAAAATAAAAGATTTTTGAATATTCGATACTGCGATCGTAGCGCAGTCTGCCGGATCCAATGTAAAACATTCCAATATCAACAATTTATAAATAAAGAATTAATTCAATAAACATTTCTAAACCGAATTATAAATCTAAACCATACTCGAGTCCACTGGAACAGACAAAAATTTTCATCAAAATCGGTCCAGCCGCTTAGGAGGAGTTCAGTTACACACACACACAGAAGAATTACATATATAAAGTTTACTTGAAAAGTTATTAATTAAAAATCTAAAAAGCGTGAATCGTCTGCATTTCCGTAAGAATAAATACCGGGTTTGGCCAGTTTGGCTGAAAAAACAATTTTCGACGCCAATTTACGACTTTTTCAATTCCTACTATTAGCTCACGATCTATTTACATATTTTATTTGCTTGTTTGTTTATTTATTTATTTATCTTGGTGGAATTTTCAATCGTTAATAAAATACATTTAAAAGCGCTTAATTGAGCTGAAATGTAATGTACATGATTATTTTGGAGGACAATACAATAATTTAATTATAATTAATAAAAATTAATTTTGATTAAAACTAATTATTTAGAAAATTACAAATACAGCCACATTGGCGACTTAGCGACCCTTTTGGCGATTTATGTCAAAATTTGAAAAGGTTTTTTTCTCACGTGGTAAAGCATTCTGTTGAAAGGAAATTTTAATTTATAACAATAGCGTTGTTACAACAATGCAGGTGAATGTTGAGTTGTATTTTTTTAATGTTTTTAATTAATATCTTCTTAACTAATTGCGATATCGGACCTAATTGGAAATCTAAACCATTCTCGAATTTACTTGAACCCCCACAAAAAATTTCATCGAAATCGGTCCAGCCGTTTAGGAGGAGTTTAGTGACAAACATACGCACAGAAGATTTTTATATATAAAGATATATAATATGCATAAAAATGGATGTTTGTATATATGAACCCGCTTCTATCCAACACCTTTCAACAGATCACTATTAAAATCGGCATACATATGTATTTTTTGTGGAGTAGGTTTTCGTGTTATAATCTTTGTTTGCAACTCCCCACTAGGTGGTGCCATAGCATATCAACTTCTCCATTCAATTAATCGCCAAGTTGCCAACAATATCACCAAAATTGATGCCAATTTTGGCTCTATCACCAACATTTCGCTATGTTTCCATTAAATTGCCATTATAATGTGAAGAACGTCGTTGCCTGTGAATATTACAATTTTAACATAAAATAAATACAGAAGAGAGTAACATTAACAACCAACAAACTTAAAATTGAACAAATGTGATTTTTTGTTCATCTACAATATGCAGAAACCTTTTTTTTTCATTTAATTTGCAATTTCCGTAAAATTAACTCATTAAAAACTTCTTTATCCTTCAATTTTTATTGTTTAATTTTCGATTCACCCGTGTGAAGTACATGCAAATATATTTTTAAAAAAGAGTACCCCAATTGTAAAAATGCTCTTTGCATTTATACTGCATATTTTATTTCCAGCTCAGTATACTTTCTCTTTATCTTTTGATTATTGTAAAAACATATTTATTTCTATGAATATTTTTTTTTAATTTCTAAGTCTTTAGAAATGAAAGATTCTTCCCAGAGATTTATAAATTAGTTACATTCTTATATCAGAGTTCCTCTGAAATATATTCACACATTTAAGATTATCATTTAATTCAATTAGTCTTTAAAGTTCTGCATAATAACTCAGGATAAAAATTTTATACATATTTTAAAAAATACTGAAAAGTTTTATAATTATTTTACTCAGACAAACACAAGAGTATTATAAACTAAAATAATACATATAATCCCTTTTTGATTAAAAATATAAAAACGGCAAAATATATTGGTAGAAATTTTCAGTTAGCTGTATTGTACTAAAGTGACACATGTATATAATAGTAAAATTTAATGCCTTTAAATTCTACTTTTTAAATAATAATAATAAAATTGTACGAGTAATCTGAGTTTATTGCTTTTTAAAATAATTAATTCATAAGAAGACACTTGTATGATAAATTTATATGAAAGATTGATAAAGCCGTTGTAGAAAATAACAATTCCTTAGGAAGCAAAATTCTACATGCTTACACCTCACGTATATTACACTTTATTATTTTTGTGTTTGACATACATTAAATAAATTATTCATAAATTCCATGTATTTTAATAAATAATAAAAATTTTATTTGAAGCGAAACCTTCCATTATTCAGATGAAAACAAGTTTTCCTAAAGAGATTTTTTACGGAATTATCAGAATTGAGCATAACTCTCGTAAAGAAGTTCTTTGAAGTTGAGGTAGTATTATTTACAGTTTTAACAACTACTGAGGGAGTATTTTGACTGCAGTGAAATAAAATATTGAGGTATCTGAGCTTTTTAAAAATCATAATGGGACACTGATATTATCTAAAAATTAATTCATATACTTCTGTTTTCCCCTGTATTATTAATACATTGATGGGCTGAATATTGATTATAATATTAGCAATATCGAAAGTATTAATGTTATGTTGATATTTTCAGTAATATTTTTATTTATATAAGTAATATATTGATAGTCATTCATACTGTAGAGAATCTCGATGCATGAATAATAAAAAATAATTCCATGTCATAAATTAAAACTCATTTTTGTCTGAACTTTCCCAATATTGTTGAAATTCGTGCTTTCGATATTACATATATAAGAAAAGACACGTATTTTTCATTGATTGAAGTTGGATACAATGACTTTTATGCAAGAATATTGCGAAAAATTGTTCCATGCGATAAATATTTGTAAATTCTTAAATAATTTAACTAAAAACTACCTTCTTATACCAGATGAAAGAAACTGACTGTTAAACGTTCAAGATCATAGCAATGCAAAATTTTTAACTGAATCTAATGAGCAATTGTATAACATGTACTTTTGAAACTGAAGTTTATTAGCATATTATATTTGCACTGAAGAGTCTAAGATTTGAATATCTTTATTTATGCGCAATCATTCAAAGTGGTCATGAAAATAGTTCCTTTAAGAAACTGAATATTGAGAACCTCAGTTTTTTACTTTAGTTGTTGCTTAATTAACTATATTGTCCACTTAAATAGTTGACGAGTAAATAAACAATCGCAATATCTCAGCTGCTACATGTTTGTGAGCGAGATAATAAAGATTCTCAAAATAACTGCTAATAATTCTAATTTTCTTGCATAGTTTAAAATCTTCATGAAATACTAATTCATAATTAGACTACTAATTAATATTAAGAATAATGAAAATGTTTACATAAGAAATTAATTTTTGGCGAAGCTCTGTTTTTAACAACGTGATTCTATGTAGAATGTTTTTCCTTGATGAACTATTCCCTTAAACTGTAACGTGGTAATTATTAACTTTGATCAAGAACAAATTAAATTATAAACTTTTAACGTTTGATTGTATGTGTAATCAGCAGTGTTAATACAAATTTTGAATGATGCTTTGAAAAAATTGTTTTTGTATGTAATTCTAATTTTGAAGGCATGATACAAATTATGTATGTGTGTGAGAGTGATAAAGTACACATTTCTGAAAATTCTTCTTAATATTTCTGTATTAACTTAAAAGGTCTGGTCTTAAATTTTTTAAAGATTTACTATTAATAAAAAAATTTTAAAATTATTGGAAAAACATAGTTTTAAAAATGCTGTCATATTGGTTTGCAATATCATTATAAGGATATTTAAGATATTTTTAAAAACCCCTAGATCCAATTCATAGAGGAAAATATTGTTGTCAAAAGACCTTCCCTTTAATGTAAGAATTTTTCCAAAATATTCTAGTTTTTCAGCATTTTAATTTCAAAGAAAGTATTTTAGTTCATATTTTCAGTATAATTTTTAATGTTTGTTTATGTAGCTTGAGGTATTCGACAGCGTTCGAAACTATGATTTTGAAAATGCCTATAAATGAATAAAATTTTTGATATTTAATGTCAAAATGTTTAATTAGAATAAATATATAAAGTTGTTTTTAAGAAGATGACTACAATAAAAAATTACTTAAATGCAATTTTTTGGCAAAAAATAAAGGAAGAATAATATTTTTTCAAAACATTCTCCTTTTACGGAAAATTCTTCCATAACAATAATATTTTGCTTAAGCATATAAAAGACTTATATACAGAACCTGGACTAGGAATTTTGAAAAATTCACATTATTTTCAGAATTATGATCAATTTAAGTAATAACTTATATGTTTTGTTAAAATTTCTCAAATATGATGTATTAAAAAATATGAATAAATCCACCTCTCAATAAAATATTTCAAAAATCCTATTTCAGGTTCTGTATAGAAGACTTAACTATATATAGGCAAAATATTATTATAAAAGCATTTATCACAAAAAGATAATGTTTTGAAAAAATGTAATTCTGTTTGTCCATTTGTTTTCAGGAAAATGAATTTAAATAATTATTTCTTGTAATAATATTATTAAAACAATTTTATACGTACATTCTAATTCAGGTGATGCTAAATATCAAAACAATTTATTCATTTGTACCCATTTTAAAAACCCCGTGAACGTAGTTGAATACCTTAACATCAAAATATTTTAAATATCGAAAAAGATTACCAATTACGTTGATTTCTTTACTTCAAAAAATTGATTCCAAATAATAAAATACTTCAGTAACAACTCCCAACTGAACAAAAAGTGTAAGATTTATCAAAACTTATCTCAAAACCCATCAACACTAAAGTCAAGTCTCATTTTCATCAATCGATTCTTAAAAAAAAGGGAAGTACTTCGAATTTAGATGCTCATCACGTTTTCTTCTGTGATTTGAATAATCAGCTTACTAATAATGGAGAAAAAAATGGATGGAAAAATATACATGAAAAAAGGATTTGTTTTTTGAGTTTATTACGTTAAATTTAACTTGATAATGCTTCCCGTCGACTAATTCTCTTATCAGCAACCCGCTGTCGTCTCATGGCTCGGAGAAAAATGACGCGTATGTAATTTGAATAACAATCTTTTTACGGTATTTGGAACAACATTACGCCATTCAAAGCTTCTTTTTTTTAAAACAATGGGAGTGTTTGAAACATTTAGCTTGGGTAATACTTACGTGAAATTACACATTGAGTGGTAGAAAGTTTGAACTTTATCTTTTGATGATTGTGTATTGAGATACACAACGCCAGCGAAATGTAGAGTAATTATTTTAATCGAAGTTTTAAATGTGGGTGTGTGTGTAACGTAAATGATGCTATTTCAGGTACCCAACAATTTTCACTGATAATGTTTGGAAAAATACCAAATATTTGGAGCTTATTTTTATGCAGTTTTCGAATAGAAATTCATTGAAAACATATTTTTAATTTAAAATTTTATGTTTTTAGAAGATTTTATTTCAAAAGAGAATAAAATTTTGGTGAAAACGAATCAAGGGCTTTTTTACAAAGCTATGAGGATCTTTTTTTACTTTGTTACCAATATTAAGTTCAAGAATCCAAATACTTCGAGCCTATGCTACAAATTAAAATGGTCATGCTCTGAATTAAAAGGCACAATTTCACAAAACCATCTTTTATAAATATCTCTTCATACAAAAAAGAATTCAATAATATTGATATTTTTTTTATTTTTGTTTCTAGTGAAACATTCCAAACAGGAATTTGCTAATACAGCTTATTACTAGTTCGTAACAGCAGTAGTCAAATAATCACGATTACAAACACGTAGCCTGCATTGTTTTTTTGGAACTGGGGTTGAAATCCTGGTACCATTCAAGACCCTTCGTGTTGAGGAGCTGATGCACGCGAAATATGTTGAGACTCTATGTCCTTTCGTAGGTGTGATGAAGAAATTTGGAGAGAGAAATGCCAGCACACAGATTTCGTTCTTGTCTTTTGACCATATATATAGTTCCAAATTTTTAGGTCTGTCACTAATAACTCTCATGCAGCTTCTAAATGAAATGTTAAAAAGGATCTGTCAATAAATGTTATTATATTTTTGCCAAATGAATTTAACTATCAATAAAAAACACATTAAAATTCAATTAGCTAAAAGAGTTGTTAGTCTATTGGAACACAAGATGTAATCTATAAATAAAAGATGTTTCTTCAGTCTTATATTATAGAAATTCCTTTTTACAGAAAAAACGAAAGTAAAAAAAGAAATCATTTTTTTGAGAAATGAAAACATAATTTTAAGATTTTATGTCTCTCGCACACCGCTTAAAAATATTACATTAAGAAAATAAAGATTATAATTAAAACTAAAAATCTATACGTTCCCGATCTTGATTAATAGCAAAAAATGAGCATTTTATGAAAATAACTCTTTGTAAGGTGTGAGTAAATAACTTTTATAAGTAACATGATATGTTGAAATGGAACTTAGGAGATTAAAAACTAAAATTTAAAAAAAAATGTATCTTGCCTTGCTTTTTTAATCGTATAAAATTTTATTCAGGTTAAAAATATATTTTGATTTCTAAACAAATATGATTTTTCTTGTATTGGCATATTAAAAAATTATTTTAAGAAATTAGGAAAAAATTGAGAAATATGTTGACATAGTGAAGGAGTGTACAACACTGTATGCATATACATGAAAACCTTTAGTTTTAAGTCCCCATTTCTAAGGTACAAATGTTCGACTTGGTAGTTTGCCCTCTAAATTTTTATATATTTGTCATAAGATATTTTAAAGTCCAATAGGATTTACTGTGTAACTGACTCGGTTATTCTGTTTTAAAATCATTTTTAATAGGAATCTTGTTTTAAGGTATCCGACTACGTTCGGAACCGTGATTTTAAAAATGCACATAAATGGATGATTTTCATGATATTTAGTGTCACTTAGATTAGAATACATGTATAAAATTCTCTTCAGGTCATTTTGTCAAAAAAAAATTATTTAAATACACTATTTCGGCAAAAAATTAACTTAGAATAACCTTTTTTCAAAATGTACTCCTTTTCTGAAAAATACTCCTATTATAATAATATTTTGCCTGTATATAGCTCAAGCATCTGTACAGAGGCTCAACTATGATTTTTAAAAAATTCACATTAGTTATAACCAACTGAAATAATTTTTTTATCGGCGTTTTTTTCTTAAAGTTTCTAACCTCTGTTGTCGTAAAACATGGATAAACCCCCTTCTGATTTATGTATTTCAAAAATTCTAGTTGAGCCTCTGAACTATATAAAGGCAAAATATTATTATAATAGAAGCATTTTTTTATAAAAAGAGAATATTTTGAAATTTGGTCATTCTATGTTCATTTTATGTCAAAATATAGTACTTAAATAATTTTTTATTATAATAATATTCTGAAAACAATTTTATATACATTTTCTAATCTAAGTAACACTAAATATCACAACTATTATCCAGTTAAACGCTTTTGCCAATTCATGGTTCCGAACGTAGTCGGATACCTTAACTGATTTTTCAAATATCGAAATCCACAATTATCTTCATAAAAGAAACTTTGACGAAAAGTTATAGAAGATCATTTTACTGAAAAAATTAACCGTAAAATTATATTCATCTACTGGTCTTATACAGTGTCCACTTGTTTTTAAAGTTGTAAAATAGATGAACGAGTTACCCTTGTTCCAGATTTTTCTTCTTTTATTTAAGGCACTTGGAATTATTTTTGTAGAACGAACCGCAATATATATATATATATCTTCCAAAGTAAAAAAAAAATTAAATACATTTTTTTTATTTACGTTAGTTAGTTTTATAAATTGATTGGTAAGTAAAATTAGCTATGAAAATTAAAGAGAAAGTATTGGGTAGTAAAATAATGGGCTATTTAGAACTGGAGATGGTTGCAATACATATTCGATTTCTAATACATATTTTAATTCTTCAGTAAAAAAGTGCATAACTGATATTAAACAACTCTTAAAACTTTTTATTATAAAAATATTGTGCATAACTGATATTAAATCTTATTTTTGACAAATTGTATAGATTCTTAAAACTTTTTTATTATAAAAATAAATTGGGAAAAAAAAACAAATTACTTTGTTTAATTTAAAAAAAACAAATTTTAAATTGAGCACAGCTTTAAATTAAAGGCATTTTTAGTTTCTTATTCCCTTCTTAACTCATTTTTTGATAAAATATTTCATTGAGTCACTGTTATTAAAAATTTCAAGAAATAAAACAGATGTGAAAACAGCCAATTTAAAATAGAAACGTCACTGTTATTAAAGATAAAAAGAAACGATAAAATATTTGAAACGCAAAATAGATGACTAGCAATGCCGTTAAACTGCAATATAAGATGAAGTACAAAAGAAATAAGCAATTATTGGAATTTTTCAATCTTTAATACAGTGTTTCAATTTATTAAATTCATTTTTAATTCAAATAATGCATTATTAAATAAATCACAACAATACAATTCATTTAAAAGCAACTTAAAATAAAAAAATACACAATAAACATTTGTGTGTGCTCTCTCTTTACCTCCAATTATAAATTTGTATCTCTTAAAAAATCCTTCATTTAAAGATAATCTTTTGAAAATTTAGAAATTGTGTCACAATTAATAAACAGGCTTAATTGTCCGTTACCTTTCAAAATTCGTTCTTTACTCGATTAACTCCACAAAAAAAACTGCCTTCCAAAATGAAAGGAACAATTAAAAAAGAAGAAACACATTTTTGCAAACGAAAGCAAAGACATTTCTTTAAACAAAGGGGTTGCATTAATTTATCCCAAAACTTCGCACACAATAAGCAGTAATGAATAAATGTTCCGATTTCAATTTGCGGTTTCCAAAGAGACAGAAAGAGAGAATATACACCTCACTAGCATTCTAAAGAACGGAACAGAACGTTGATGGGTATGGTGAGGGAAGGAGAGAAAGAGGGAGGAAGATGCCCTCCCCCTTCAAATTCAAAACATGGCACCCTTTAAAACTCGTTGTTCCGAAGCCAGTGTCCTGTGAAGCGTACATTCTAAAGGGAAGGAGTAACCACCCAGAAAAGTCGGCTGAATTAAAATCAAGTCGTGCTGTAAGAAGGAAGGGGGGTGCAAAGAAGACACAATAATTGTCGAAGTAGAAGAAGACCAAACTTTATGGGTCTCATTTCCCGCTCATGCATCTTTTATGACATTCAGTTGATAGTACTTATCTTTCAATATTTGCTCCGGTCGGTGCGAAGTGGGAAAAAAAATAAACAGAAGAGAAAAAAATAAATATTACTGGCCGGGCGGCTCTCTTCAACATTTTACAGCGTTTTGCGGTTTATTTTTATGTTCCTCTTCCCAGTCTTTATCGGCTCCTTTCCTCCAAGGCTAGTAGCGAGTAAAAAAAATAGTGGAAGAAAAGAAGTGGGAAAAAAATCGCGCTCACACAAAAATAACGGTTTTCAGCGCCACTTTAGCGAGTTATTCTTTTCTTGCACATAGTATAGTTTAAACTTTACAATTGAAAGACTCAGACTTAAAGAGGTACAAGAGGGAATGTAAAACATTTTTTTAAAGAAAGATAGGGTATAGCTTTTAATTGGGAATGAAGAAAAATGCTCACGTATTTATGGTTTTTAATGTGTATCTAAGTGCCGATATTTTTGTTTTGAATATGGTGGTAAATATTGATGTCACTTTTTATTTTTGTTTTCAGTATTTTGGATAAGGTTTTATTTAGCATGTTTTATTTATTTTGCGTTTTTGAGCTGTTGCTAGATTAGTTTGATTTTTCTTCTTACATAAAATATTTATTTTCCTTTTCGATATTGAAAAATTCACATTTTTAATTTTTTAAGAGAAAGTTTCAGAAGTAGAGTAAGAGCATTTATATATATATATATTCATTATTTTTTACCTTTCATATTATTTTTATCAACATTTGGAAGACAGTTGTTGTTTTTTAAGATCCTTTTAAAAAGAAGAGAGTTTAATTATATAAAATTATGTTAGTGATAAGTGGTTAAATGAAAATTGCTGTTGTAATAAAAAAATACACTATTTGCAATCAAAAGGCAAAAAGTTTTATAATTAAATGAAATCGCAACAATATAATTTTGTCCATGTTTTAGTAAAGATTTTATCTGTTTAAGTGTATTGTCTTAAAAGACCAATTGAAAGCAAATTGTTATTTATATATAATAAAGTAGTTTTAAACCACACACACACACAGTTTGTTATGATGACGATATTCTTTAATTTCTTACGTTATTTGCATAACTAAGACGTTTGAAAGCTCAATTCCTCAATACGGTCTCTTATCGTTAAAAATTTACTCTCAATCATTATAAAACTCCAATATACTATAAATAACCCTTTCATTTTAGTAAAGCCACTAAACATATAAGCATATCTTACACTAAACAATGGTCCGTTCACATAATTTTCAAAGAACAGTTTCCCACACGTTTTACTATTGCGTATATTGAGTTATTTATTTCTTGATTCTTCATTAGTTATATTATATTTATATTAACTATCTCGAGCTTTAAGATATTTAATACCAGGAGACTTAGTTAGAACTGAATACATTCTCTGTAGAATTTTACACTAAATTCAAAAAGCTTCCGCTATTAATAGAGAATATTTCTTAATTTATTACTCATTTCGATGTTAATGTGTGCAATTATTAAATTGAAATTATTAAAATAAACTTTTTGGATCTTCAAAAGTATGCGTTTAATAGTTTTTTAAAAAATTTTGCTGCATTTGTCACTCAACTAAATCGTAAATGTTTCATAATTTTGAATTGCTCAATTAGATAAAAATCTTAATTTTATTTTAATGTTCTATATGAGAAAGCTTTGGTAATCACTTTATTTTTAAGAGATATATTTCTTATATTTAATTATAAATCTGTAATTTTTATGTTATATCCCCCATAAATTAGGTTAGGTTGACATTAAAGAGGAATTAATCGTAATACTAGTATATGCCACAATCATGACCGATAAAAAAAAAATGTTTATGTGTATTTTCATCTTATTTTTAAGAATGAGCAATACACGTGGCTTACAACAGGGATGGGCAAAGAGCTTTTCTGCGGCATGCTAAGACAGTCAGAAAATTCATTTTGAAAGGAGATTTGTTTGTCTCTTGCGTAATCAAAGATTCGTCTTGCATTTTTCACTATTAGGAAAAAAAATTTTATTTATTGGGAAAACAAAGGAAATGATTTTTTTTCTAGTAAGGGATTATCTGCAGAGGTTCTAGGACGAGGACACAAGAATATTTTAAGATGCTAAGAAAATTGAGCTTAAATTCAATTTGCTCTCTTATCCCATTGCTGAGTGTATTGAAACGACACTTTAAGAGCTTCAGCTTGAACTTATTGACTTGTAGTCATATCACTGAGTGAAGGATTTATTCTAAAACTAAATGTGCATACAAATAGATAGATGACATACAATTAGCACAATAATTAAACTAAATAAAGCTGCCATTATTTTATTTAAATTATACAAAACAAGTTGCTCCACCCCCGGTTTACAAAATTATTTAATAGCATGCTTAGAACATTAAAAACTTCTGAAACCAAGAAAAGAACTGTGTAAAAGGAATTATTTCGAAAGTTTGAACAGAGAATTGAAGAATCTATGTTTTCCATTAATGCTGAATGTGTATACTTTTTGGAGTTCAGCCAACCTAAATTACTTCATCTCAAACAATAACTTTTCTCTGACTGCGAATTTGTGTGAATTGCACGAAACGGCTATGGAATATATTAACTTCTGAGATCATTTATTTTCCCCACAGATTTTTTTTTGTTGCTATAATTGGTGTTTACGGTGAAAACAAATTTTTCTGTGTATAACATAAAGCTCAATTTTTAAGGGCTTCTAATGGTTAGTCACTTGTGAATTTTTTTATGAGAATTTTTTGTAGAACTTTTTTTTTACTTATCCAAGAGCTGCATTTGGAAAATTGTAGTTGATAAACACATAAATAGTATTTATTTCACAGATTATTTTCCAAATTTTATGCATTTCAAAAGAACAAAAGGAATTGTACTTTTTTTTATTTTCTTATCATACAGACATTTAAAAATTTGTGATTAGTATATTGGCTCAATTAATGTTGCAATAGAAATTGCAAAATGGTATTTGAATCAAATCTACCCTTAAAACTGGATTTCTTTTTCATTATAATACAAGACTCCTAAAAATTGTAAAAACTTTTAGCTTTTTGAAATAGCAAATAATTAATGTACCAACATTAAAATATTGCTCTAACGTCTCAATAGAACTCAGAACTACGCATCTTCTAGCTTTCAGTCACAGTCAAGTCAGGATGATGAATAAGGACTCAAACATCGCTGGTCACGAAATTTGCTGACTTGACTACCTGATACTTTAGACTGATAAATTCCTATAATGTATGCTAAACATTTCAATTATTTGTGTGTAAAAAATAGTTTAAATTATCTTACTAAGTACACATAATTTACTTAACATCACTAGACACATTTTAAATTTTAATTTTTTATTATATATTTGCTTTCTATTTTATTGAAGTGATATTTTATTTTTATGAAAGAAATGTTGAGATAAATGGCTACGCAAATAACAAAAGGTGGCTATCACATACATTCTACCGCTAAAAATTTAAGAACAACCTTCATTCAATTTTCGATATGATTATGCAGCACATCTGTTGATGTAAAAAGTAGAAATGCTGATGAAAAGCTTTCTTTTGCTTAAAATCACCACCTCTAACGTGGAACTCTTCTGTTCTGGGGGAGAGTAAATGAAATTTGTGAGATTTTGAGCCCAGTATACAATTCGTGCTATACGTACTCGTATGATTTAAGACACCAGAATGAGTTAGATATCTTTAAAACATCTAACTTCTTTCATTCTTGTCCTGCAACACTATCATGAATCTTTAAAGAACAGCAATTAAGCCAGAAACATCGAGCATCGGAAAGCAAAATAGTGAGCGGAAATTGTTTCTGAATGAAATACTACAATAAACTGCAGCCCAATATAATTGGGATAAACACGGATCTTATCAGTAAGTATTGGTTTTAATAACCGATGATCCACAAAGGTCCCCCTTGATTTCGTTAAAAAAACAGAAAAATGCTTTTGTGTTAGCTATAGAACACCGAAGTGAACATAAATTGAGGAAGATGCTTGGTGTTACGAGTTAAGATTTGGCATTGATGGCTGGGTCCGTAAATGACGCAAGAAGCACGAAACCATTGAATGGCACGATACATGACAACTTTTAAGGTGATTGTGGTAGACAATATATTCTGCCACTGTGCTAGAATTTTATTAGAATGATTTTAGGAGCACGATTTAGTTTAGTTTACTTCAACTGCTGTTTCAATCACCAGACTAAACCCAAATGAACACATGTGAGACAGGGTTAAGGGTCTGTTAAAATCCCTAAAGCCTTATTACTTAATATGGGAGAACTAAGGTCTACCATTTTCTTAGAAGGGCTAATAATCCTCTTCGATAATTTCTAAAACGTATACAGTACATTCCAATAGGATATTTATATATACTACCATCACAACCAAATAAAGTGCCACATGATACTAGTAGTAAACATCAAGGTTTTCAAAACTTTTTGACCACTGAATGTATAATAATCTGATTATGAAACATCAGTCAACATAAAATAGTGATGGGCAATTATTTGCTTCGAATATAAGCTTCATTAAAGCTACGCAAAGATTACTGGTGACAGACTTTATTATTTTGAACTAAGTGACGAAAACGACACCTGAGTTTGAATTCCTCACTAACCAAGAAAAATCCCGTTCGTAACAAGAATTTACAGAGTCAGTTATATATGTCGATTCTAATTTTTTAAGATTCTAAACAGTTGTTTAAATCTAATATATGCTGGTTAAAAATAATTCTTGTTAAAAATTCATCTCGTTAGTTTAATTAACTTCAGTTAAGACATTAACAATCATTGGTTTCGTGCCATAATTTAAAGAAAATTCACGTGTGCTTTCTAATTGAACTTTTATGTTGTAATTTGGCATTTGTGTCAAAATAAAATTGCATTTCAAAAGAGAATTAGCATATTTGTGCGTGTGAATACATTTATTAGTTGAAACCTCACTCTCTTTTTAACTCTTTCATGTGCTGAATATATCACAAAAATATTCTCTAGAGGGAAATAATTACAAATATTTTAAATAAACCTCACAAAACTATAATTATTGAAAAAAGGCTGTTACATATTAATAATATTAAACACATTTTCAAATAAAGGATGTCCAGAGTTTTAAAAAATAAGTTGTACATATTTTGTACCACCATACTTCAAGCAGCAGGACAATTCTGGAAACATGATTTTTTTCTCCCTGGGCGCAAAGAAACTTAGCCGACAAAACACATCCATTCTGTTCAAACTTAGATTGCTTTTGTACTGCAAGCAGCACATCGGCTTCTTGTAGATTTTTCTGGATGGTAGGCAGAACTTTCCAAATGTGTTTTATTGGGGGGGGGAGCACATAAGGCATTTTATTCTTGATATGAACACTTATATTGGTTGTCTGACGCTTATTTCTTGAACTTACAAATGCAGAACTGACAAAATCTCTGGATATATCTATTCTGAAGTGCTTCAAGCTGAACTGTGGAAGATTCTTTTCCCGATAGATGACATAAGCATTGACTACACTGACATCTATGAAGTACTAGAAAATTCTGTGCCATCATTTACTTTCTCAAGCGTACTCTACAGTTGATCAAGTCTGTACACACAATTCATTTGACTGTTACAATCAGACAGAGCTAAGGGACAAGAAACACTATGTGGCACAATAAACATGTCCATTATTGCAAAAAAAATAATCGGGATGCATTTTGTATTTATAAAGAAGATGACCTTCATTTTTGGACTCATACTTTCATACTAGCAATGCAGATATGAGGTGCTAATTATTATAATATTGACTTACTTAGCTACATAATACATGTACTTATCTGATTTGTATCAAATATCACAAGAATCACTTTCATTTACACTTAAAAATGTACAACACAGTCATTTCTAAAAAATACCACTCAACAGACTCACAGCTAATCAAAGAATGATTGCACTCACAATGATCATTGCATACAATTAGCTTCTGACATCTGTCAGAAACCAGAGTAAAAATTGCTAGAAGTTGACCTCTGTGGTGGTTCAGAGAGTGTCTCATCTAGCATCAATTTCTGAGTCATTCAAACAAGAGGTGCGTTTTATGTACCACTACACAATAAACGAATAAGTATTAGGGGTAGAACATAGGTACCACATAGCATGAAAGAATTAATGCTAAAAGTATTTTGAGTTTAAAACTTCAATCTATGACAATTACTACTTATACAGAAAAACATATGAGTAAGTAAAATGTATATAACTTTTCGAAATGTTATTAAATAGAATACAACTTTATATCTTAAATTTTACTTGTTTCCATTCTAATAAATCATGAACATCACAGTGAAAAAGTCTAAATGAAACTTAACTTTCTTTTCGATCATTGTGCTGTAACTACACATTTGGTTATTTTCAAACCACATTAGTGTGATAACGTTAATATCACGTGAATTTTATATGCCCTAATCCTTATTGTAGGATAGGCTTTCGGGGATTGAGGTTGCATACAGTCACTAATTCATAACTACTCCACCAACCAAACATATTTGTTATAATGACAGTATAAACAGCTTATATATATAGTAGAGGAAACTTTCATTAAATAATAATCTTCCGATTTTAAACCGTTTAACTTAAATCCTATGAATTATAAATCAGGTGAATAATTAATCGTATATCGTTTATGCTATTTCTACAGTAAGTGGTGTATTAATAAGTCTTATTAACGTATTTGAATTCAATTCTTCAAAAAACACTCTCTCTTCGCTTAAGAAAAAAATAATTTACTATAGTCTTTCGTTCGAATTCAGTTTCTTTTACGATTCGTAAGATAATTCGGTATTTTTCCGTTTCGTCCACGCAAATGTAGCCAAGTCGGCGTGATTGGCAACAAATCACAATATTAACAAAAATATATTAATGAATATTGGTTTTCATTGGTTTTTCATCCATTATTGATGTATTATGAAAAAAACGTAACTGAGAAGAAAAGATAATTTTTTTTTGAAAATGTGCTGGTGAGAGAGAGAAAGGTGACCATCGGGAATATTCAATTTGGAGTCGGTTTTATCATTTTTGGCGACTTTATCACCAGCGCCGGGGAAACGAAAAAGTACCTATAATTCTTATCTTTAAATTTTCTTTACTTACTGAGCTTTTGTCATGTATTTCTCCAACGCAGTGATAAATAGGTTTACATTTCTCCATTGCATTTTTTTCCCTTTTTTTTCGAAAAAATGATGTAGGTTAATATTAAAATATGACTATATTAGATCAAAAATTGAGAAACAAAGCAAATAACAGAATTACAACTATACAAATTGCTGTGTCTCTTTAATTAAGAAATGAAATTGTTAATTTATTATTATTTTTTTTAAATTTCGGATTTTTTTACGTAATTTTTTATATATTTATTAATAATTTTAGTTAATACACAGTTTGCTATATGTGTACAGACAGCTGTGTGGATCCAATTTCCCTTCAAGGGAATGCTTATAAATATTGCTCTATAAGGATAGATAATGGCTATTGGCAATGGACGTCATAATTTTGAACCTCGGTCAAGTGACGATGTTTTGATGTCATTTGAGCTGGCATCCTCCTCTCCAAACTAGCTTACCGCACCAATGGGACAATTTTGATTTTCGACTGATTTAACGTGAATCTGCCCCTATACATCGTGGATCTTCAGTATGGCTAGGGTTCGAATTCATGACACGCCGGTCACGAATTCCTTTGTATAGCCACTAGGCTACAGTGGTCACAAAATCACTTCTGGAAGTTCTTAAATTTTTTCTAAGAAATGCCTTAGAACAAATTGTTACGAGAAAAATTAATCCTAGAAAAAAAAGCGTAAAGTTACTTATAAAGGGAAAAAAAGCTCTTTAAGAAAAGAATTAAAATTATTTTTATGTAAAAAAATAAATAAGTAAAAACAAATATTCTTCAGAAACCAATTTCAAGAAAAAAGTGGGAAAAAATGTTTTTTTGAAAAGTAATCCAAAAGTTTATGCAAAAACATTTTATTTTTCTCTGGAAGGAATTTAAAAAAAAAAATCTTATTCTGTAATTGCATTTTTTTATATTATTGTTTCAATATGCTTAGAAATTCCTCTTTGTCTATTGATTCTTCATACCAATTCCCTTCGATACATTTCAGATTCTTACTTGAAGACTTTCTTCATTCACCTTCAAAAATATCACAAGCATTTATCAAAATAACCTTTCAGTATTTTAAGCAATGAAATATCTGGATATCAAATTTTTTTATCATTAAGATAATCTAACCACAGACGCTAAATTAAAAACCAGCAAACAGCAAATTAAAATTAACTTTGTTAAAAAAAAAGGTACTTATGTACTATCGCAACCTCTTGCCAACTTTACAGAATACTCGTGAAATTGGCAACCCTAATTTCCCACATGACTTAAGTGCTGAATTGGCAATCATGCACTTCGTTTCACATTTCTCTACTTGCCCCCATTCTAAGCCTAACTGTTCGTTGATATGACAAGTTCGAGTACTAAAACGCAAATCTGGGATTTACCGAATTTATAAGTAATACAACTTATCAATAAAATTATTGAAAAAAAAACTTTATGCTATAATAATTACTATTATATTATTATTATACTAATAATTATGTATAATATTATAATAATAGTATATGAAACCCCAATAATAATAAAATGAGTAAATAAAAAAATAATAAAAATTTATTACTATTTCTCATAATTTACAATAAATTTATATAAAATACTAATTATTATAACACATACTATATTAATAACTTATATAGTACATTACTAACTATTATAACTTATAATATATTAATTTTTCAATTCCTACACTATTATATAGCTCATACTCTCTATACATTTATTTATTTATTTTCGTGGAATTTTCAATCGCTAATAAAATATATTTTAAAGCGCTCAATTCAGCTGAAATTTTATATACATGATTATTTTGGATTGTAATACAGGAATTTAAATATAATTAATAAAAATTAATTGATTAAAACTAATTATTCAAACAATTACAAATATAGCCACATTGGCGACTTAGCGACCATTTTGGCGACTTGTGTCAAACCTTGAAAAGTTTTTTTCTCACATATTAAAGCATTCGGTTGAACTGAAATTTTGTATACACGATTGTTTTGGATGGAAACACGATATTTCAATGATAATGAATAAAAATTAATTACCACTTAATGTTGTGATTATGTCATATGTACATACATATTTATATTAATTGTAACTATCTAATGAAAAGTAGCTAAAATAAAAATAAAATTTTTGATCTAAGTAGGAATTGACTTAATTTTTTTTAAATTACTTGTTATAATTTATTTTTCACATTGTATTTTCCTACTACGTGCTCCATATTCTTGTCAGCATATTCCGGTTTTATAACTCCTGCGTTTCTATTAAATATCATTATTATGATTGCAATAGTACGTAAGTACCAAAAAATTATTAAACTTAATGTATAAGGTATCATTAACAATAATATTTCATACTTGTAATTAGTCATAAGCAATTAACATAAAAACCAGCATGGGAAACACTATACAGTGGCAATAGTTTAATTGGAAACTGAGGGAACTAAGATACTTTTTCGTGTTGAAAGAATTTCATATTAAAGGTTGTTACATTTTATTTACAAAAAAAAACATACTATATGCATGCATTAAGCAAAAATCAACTAAACAAAAAACATTCACGAGAACTTAATGAAATTTATTACAAAGTTTTCAAGTTCTGTTTTGATCACCAGCCTTAAGAACCTCCATTTTCATTTTAAATGAAATAAAAGTTTACTTTCCCCTTGAGATCTTTGCTACCGAGCTAGTAAAAAAATACTTTTAAAATAAAAGCAAAACTCGAACCAAACTCACTGATTTTTACTCACACTGCGATGTACTCGTCATCGAATTTCAAAGCCAACTGATATCAGATTAGACGTTTTTGTGAGGTTTTTGTTGGGGTGAAGGGTGAAAGTAGCTTAAATAAACAAAATTGGCTTATCACAGACTATTTCAAGGGTATTATAGTCCCTTTTCTTCGAAACATGTGAAACCACATATCTCTAAATTCACCCTCCCTCCCTTAAATCTCTCCTGCGTGGCTGGAGTTTTCTTCATATTGTTCATTTCAAGCAGGAAATTTTTTTGTGTTAAACGAGTTTAGTTTCGTGTTAAGAGAAAAAATGTATGAAAATGTATCGAAGTAGACGATCTTTACGACCCAAATTACTTTTATCTTTAAATATTCAATTCTTCTGGTTATTAATACTATATTGACCCCAATGACACTGAGAAAAATAATTAAAAAAATCCTACTCACCCTCTGGAACGTAGACGGTACCCGCACGATCGTGCGGGTTGGGCATTTTCTGTGAAATCAGCACCTGTGAAATTTTACCTTTTTTGGCTCTAATTTAATGGAAGAAACACACTTAATTCAAATAAAATTGTTATAAGTAAGGAAACTATTGATGTAAAATTAATTATTTTATTGTGACTCATTATTTATTTCCAGTGGATATCTTTAAAACATGTTTTTTTATAAGCATAAATATACATTGCATTTTTACAACATGTTTTCGAACTGCTTTCGTGGTTTTTAAAGCTGCACTTGCGAGGCCTCGGAATGTCATCAACACACCGAAAACGGTTATACGTGTCGAGCCTATTTATCCTGGATTGAACAGGATAAAATGCATGCTATATATAGCAGGTGGATCCCAACACTTCGATCTTTTTGCGAGTGGAATCTCTCTCTCACGACACTGTTAACTTCATCATTTAAAATGCTTTTGTTAGTAGATTGAAAGGCTGCTAACGCTTCAACTATCTATAACTTAAATTTTACTCGATTCATTTTGATTTTTGGTGGAATTTTGTTTGATATTGCATGTTGCTTGCAAGGAAACCAATAATTTGCAACAGCTAAAATAATGAAATGAATGGGTTCAAGAGACTTTGTTGGTAAAAAATGATCCAAAATTGTCTTTCCATTTGAAATATTTTCCATGTTTTTCTTTCTCGCTCTCATCTGAACTTTATTCTCCTTTCAGTACACGTGATTCATGTTTTATTCGCAGCATTGTTATCATCCGAGAGATCACTAAGTTCTGATCTAAGTCCAATCTGCTTTATTTATCAATTGCAAAATTTCTTCTTGTGGGAGAATTCTCTCTCCTCCTGTTAGACACCTGAAAAAAGTTTTTGGTAAAAATTTAGCACAGTATTCCATGAAACATAATAAAATGTATCAGAAATTTTTATTATTTAGAAAAATAATAAAATATTTAAACCACACCTTACCAACTCAAACCGCAAAACCCATATTTTTTGAGAGGGGAGAGAGAGATGGATGCAGATATCTGTGCAAAGCATGAAAGTTCCATACGCCTAATCAAATGTGTAAAAGAGAAAATGAATTGCAAAAAAGATCGAGAGAAAGAAAAAGGGACTCATATATGGCAACCCCAAGAGAATATGTTTTTAATTATATAGCAATATATTTCGTTTTTATTTAAGCTTCTATCAATGTTATTGAAACAGAAAAGAAAACTCACAAGGCAAAAACTTACCTTTACACAGCTGCATTGACTCAAGTAACGCCCAAACCGCACGATGATGCGGGTAATGAAATCCCGAGTCCTACAATTAATATTAATTGAATATAATTAATATTTTTTCCATTTTACAATTACTTAAACATTAGTACAAAAATTTGTATCCAAGCAATTATAAATATATTGTTAGTTACCTTTTTACGACAGATAAAAAGACGTGTTTTCGTTGTATTTGAAAGCAAGCTTAGATTCGCCAGCTGATAGTAAAACATGGACTACAACCACCGTCTGTTGATAGAAAGTGATACTTTACACTTTCTGAAAACATTATTTGTTTATTCTACAAACTTTCTGTTAGATTTGGGGTTTTCTTACATACTACTATTTCAGAATCAAAAACATAAGAATATCTAACCCGCACGATCGTGTGGGTTGGGCTTTAAATGGATAATACAACAATTCCACAAGAAAAATATTGTCGGAATCATTGTATTATTTCGTGTTAACCGATATTTCGTCTTAAGCGTTTTCACGTTAAATGTATTTCACTGTATACTCCTTCTATTGAATAGTAATCGAAATCAGTTAAACGCTTACAATAGTATTATTTTTTATTATACCTTAATATGCAATTATGTCCATAATTCATTTGATAATAGAGAACAATTATTTCTTAAAAAATGTTTTTACAAAATGTAATAGAACCAAAACTTTACGAACTAAAAGTGAAATTTTAATTCATGAATTCGTCTCCAATCATTTTCATCACGAAATCTATTTCTGCAAATAAACCAGACACATAACCGATGCACTTTTTCTGTTAAAAGCATTCATAAGTTTCACTTCACTTTCCTTCTACAACACAGATAGTCTTTTCAAAAACTCACAACGACATTCAATCCGATATTTGCAAATAAAAAGGATTTTACACTGCACCTCTTTTCCAGCTCTGTAAGTTCCGGAGCGACTCCGAGGACAAGTGGTCTAAGTCGGCCGTTTATCGAATCGAATGGTTCGTTCGGGACATTTTTTCGAGAGTTTATTTGATCCCCTTCCGAGGTAAAAAGAACGAATCGTCTGATTAACTAGACGACATTCGCAGAATTGTTCTGGCAATAATAATGGGCAGTAAAGTCAGATACAAATTGCATTCGTTTGGAGTTTGGATTTAGTGTTGCATGTGACTCAACTCTTTTTGGATCGTACGAAAGAACTTTTTTTTTTTTTTTTTTTGCCTTTTACGGCACATTCGACATTTTTCGGGGTATTTATTAAAGAGTGGAAATTTTATTCCATTCAATAAGTCGCATTATTTGTTAGAGTGTTGTTTTTAATATTTTTTTAGAACAGGTGCTCAACGTTTAGCATTGTCTTTTTGCTTTAAATAGCGCTTTGAAGAATATGTTTGAATTTGGGTTCTATCTTATTTTAAGTGCCTTAAAACGAAATGTTTAAAATCAAAACTTCTAAAAAATTTTATGAGCAGTTTTTTGAATATTTTATCGTTTGGGGTGTATAAAACAGGAAATAAATTAGGCTTCGACAGAAGTGCACTCGTTTTTGTGTATATATAGCAAACTAATCATATAAAATTTAAATTTCACTTATTATAGCCACCGAGATGGAGAATTTTATAAATGAGAAATGTCGATCACCTGATCTACGACTTAGGGAAAAAAAGCACCAGATTTTTTTTGAAAAATTTCTTATAAAAAGATTCTTTAAAATTTATTGTATTTTGTAAGCAATAAAATTCTTAAAAATTTCAAATACTTTTTTAATTAATATTTTTATAACAAGTGCTCTTCACATGTACTTGATATTTTTTATTTTTATTGTTATAGATTAATTCATGAACTATTTGCAATGTGGGGAGTCAGTGTTTAATAACGTTACACTATAAAGCAACACGATGACACGTTCAGCGACGAGGACGACACCTGAAGTGGCACCCCCTCTCCGAACTCCCACACAACGCCGACGGGAGAACTGTGAGCCTTCCTTTGGGGCATCGTAACGTGCATCACGCCCTATAAACGACGAGTCTCTAGTGGTTCTGGGGCTCGAACTTATGACATTTCAGCCACGAGTCCATGACCATGACTACTACGCTGTCGCAGCTGAACTATTTACGATGGACCTCATAATTTTGAAACATGATGAATAGCAAATACGATGTTTGAGTTAAAAATTACTTTCTTGATTTCCCCATCCCGCTGCATATGGATCTTAAGGCGTTAGTTTGAAATGAATGTGACTACGTTAAATACATGCAACCGGCCTTAGATGGAGTTATTCGTACCCAATTTGATTTGTATACAACAAGCTATGAAGCTCTCAATTGTGATCATTTGCAAAATATATTTCATCCATTTGTATAAAAATGTATATGGTTGTCACTGTATCAAGCTGGGAGAAAATTAGTTCATATTACAGAAAATACTACTAAAACATAGCTTTAACAATAATTGTATACTTTCCTATTTTATTTCTAATTATTAATCCATTTTAAAACTGTGTGGGCTTACGTTCCTGGAAAATGAAATCTTGTATTATATATATATATATATATATATATATATATATATATATATATTTTTAAAATATTGTTTACACTTTAAAGTTTTTTAATTTTCCTGAATTTAGTTGATTTTTCTTCCGTAACTCTTCTTGATGATTCATTCATTTAAAAGAATAAATACGTGGTATACATTCGAATTGATTAAAAAATTCCTTTTATGAAATCCTCAGCTTTTATAAACATTTTGTAGGATGAAATACCTTAAATATTATATCAAGCACGCTCCAATATTTCCATCTATAATGTTTTGTTATGTAATTCCATAAATTTCAGAAATTATACATCAAATCTTTATTTTCTTCACTTAAACAAAAGCACAGAAAAATTATTTAACTAAGCATGACATATTCTCAAAGTTTGTCTTTTAAATTTCAGAACAGGGTACGTAATGAACAAATTCGAACATCTGGGAACGTCCCGGATGTTATTGTACAAAAAAAATTCATTTATTACAAAAGTGACTTAGGGATAGCTGCAGCCAAAACTGAAAAAATGCTGAAAAATATTGCTGAGGATACTGTTATAACCCATTCGCATTCTTTCAAATGAATGATTTTCTCGATTTCGTGAAAACAGGGAAAGCGCTTACGATGGAAAACATCCTGGAAGACCGATCACCATTAGAACACCTAATGTGATCGAAACTCTGCAAATTTTGGTGATTGCAAAATAAAGAGTGAACCTTAGAATACTTACAAACGAGACATATATCAGAGAAGAGACAATAACTTTTGACTGTTAGTTTGATGCCAAAAGTACTGAGAAATGATGTTTGTTTTGTGAAGAAATAATTGGAGTAGCTAATTTAGATATTCGTTGTTTCGAAATTCCATTGTGGTAGAGACATTTTCTGACTCATAAATACAATACATAAACAACGATTCGCAGAACAGAATGACGATCAAGAGGTATCGAAGATAGCAAAAAGTTCACTTCCAAAAGTTAATTATTAATCTCTTTCATTAATGAACATAGATTAATGTACCAAAAGAGAGTACTATTAAGCAATTTTGAATTAGTTTATAAAGAAAATTCATCATAGGAGACCCTAATTTTTGAGTAAAGAAGATCACTTTTAGTGCCTGACAAAACGAAGACGTACTGTGATCTTAATGTGAAGCAGATTCTTACCAGAAATGAGATCCCCCGAAGTAAGCAATTCCTTTTGGACAGTGGTTCTCAAACTTTCACTACTGATGACTCAATTATCAATCATAATTTTTATTGCGCCCCCCACCTAAAAATAATAATGTATTGAATGCAATAATAATACACTTTGGGGCGCTAAAGCTGCAATACCATCATAATTAAAAGCCATACCAATTAACAAGACAAGTATCAAATTTTGTATATGTTACTTTTAAGTAATATATATATATATATGTATGACTTTTTAGTTCGATTCTCACTATAATAGCGTGTTTTTTAGTTTGTTTTAAAACTATAATTTATTTTATAATTATTATTACCATACACGATAAAAATCACAGTTCCAGTGAATAATTTAATTAAGAGAAAATATACTTACCTACTTTCAAGGACTTTTCAATTTTTATTTGAAAATTTGTGAAAAGATCCAATAAAACTAAAGAAAATGTTCTAAATGTGCGTGATCTTAATAAAGGACATAAATCACAGACACTTTTCGCTAACAACACAGGAACGTTATTTTCCAGCTAAACTGTCATATTTTGTTCACGTTTTTGTAGTTTTACTGTCGTTTGATGATCTACAAATAGCATTTTGAACTTTTCTTCCTTGTGTCTTTTTGATAAGGTGAAGTGCTACATTATATGGCTTCATAGTTTTCTTCATAGAAATCTTTAGGCAGCATTTGAAAATTTCAAATCAACTCAAAAGTTTCATGTCTAACGCTTTTCTGATATTTACTTTCGCTATCTTAATTAATATGCATTATTTCAGTAGGTTCTTCAATTGATTGATCAGTTTCAACTTCCTTCAATAGGGATCACAGATGCCCATTTTTTTTAATATTCTGCTCATTTACATTTATAAACCATAGTAAGTCGTACACCACAGCAATCAAAACCACAAAATTGTTCATGGGGAAAGCGTAGCATGTTCTAAAAAATAACTGTAAAACGTTTTTCCTTATGCATTATGTGTTTCAGAATACTCATAAAAATAAATCTTGGCCAAATAATTCTTCAAAGTGCTCAATATGCTTATTCATATAACATAAAACTCTTTCACATGAAAAAAGGCGAAACAGAAATATATTATATTTACAACTTCCCTAAAAAAAAGGGATGGAGATAACCATACCAGTGAGTTCGAGGGTCAGCTAAAGTAATATTTTAGGTTAAAAGAAACGTAATAAAAAATCTCTCATCGTAGAATTACAGCAAAGCAAACAAAATATTTTTTTTTACTTTGGTTATAGGATCAAAAATGCTAATGAGCGTTTGAAGTGAAATCTTTCAATTTTGAAGATCACCAGATGATAAAAATAAATTATATCAGAGTAAATGTGTATTTTTATTATGTCAGAAAGCATTTTGTTATACTTCATTCCAAAAAATTATTTTTTAAACCTTTTATTTTCAATATGCTCGCGCCCCCTTCGCAGGGTAACCGCGCTCGTGTTAATTGATATTTCGTCTTAGCTGTTTTCACGTTAAACGTATTTATTTCGCTGTATAGTGCCAAAATGTCCTCATATTTCTACATGTTCTCAAAGTAATCGCATCTGATGATCGCACTAATGCAGTGGTTCTCAAACTTTCAATGTGTGTGACCCAACATTCAATCATAATTTTCGCCTTGCCCCCTACCCCCTCCTCCATACAGTAACAATGTATTGAATTCAATAATAATACACTTTGACGCTAAACCTACAATGCGACTTTAACACCTTAAGTGCAATCGGCGTATATAAACGTCTTTCTCAGCCAGCACGTTAATAGCCCAGGACGTATATATACGTATTTCCGAAGCTTTTCTATGCACTGCTACCCATTAAACTATTCGGAAGACTTCGGAATGCAATAAAAGGACCTTGGCAGTGTTTGCGAAGGATTGACTTATTTCAGAGGATTTGCTTATTCATTACTTTTCTACCGTCTCCCCCCCAAGACACCACATACGCTCGCCTACGTGTTAAACGAAGGTATTGAGATCGAATCGCGTAATTTTTAATCGGCATTTAAGGGATTAATTACAAACCGTACAAGTTATCAAGAGAAATGTTAATTTTTGTATATAATTTTAGATATGACAAGCCCATGGGGTCACTGGTAATTATTAAACCTGTTCTTAACTTAGTATTGTTAAATTAATTATGAAATATATTGCGCAGCACTGATATACTTATAAGAGTATTTTATCAGAGTAAATGATGTATATTTTACTTTTATTACGTTAGAACATATTTTGTTTGTTTACTTTCAGTAAATTAATATTTTTTTGAAAATAATCTTTTGTTTTCGACTTTTCAATATGCTCGCGCCCCCCTCGTAAGATTATCATGCCCCACTGGGGGGGAGGAGAGCCCCCACAGTTTGAGAAAGGCTGCACTAATGACAAGAAACACGTTCTTAATATTTTTTTAGAGGAAAAACATCTCGAAGTTCCCTAGGATTTCTATAAGTTTTCATTTCGTTGCAAGAATAATTCTTTGTTGTTGTGGCTAATGCCACCTGTCTGACGTAGTCAGAACGAGGCCCACGAAATTCATCGTGGCATGGGCAAGAGGTACGCCTGTCGTTGGCCTTGAGCACCATACAGGTGACAGTGCGATTTAAGCTCAGAGAAACTTCCCCGAAGGGACGATAGATGGCGACACGACCTCTATCTCCACCTCCACAATTTCTGCAAGTGAACTGAAGGGGAGGGAAATATTCTCCAGTTCCTGCGCTAGTGAATAAGCCCACAAGACTACGGACCCACTGATTTAACGAGCACGTACTCCGTGTGCACTCGGGGGGTATTTGGTGACATCGAGCATCGAACCCAGGCCTTCCGGTCTGGAGTCCGATGCTCTAACCACTAGGCTACCCACGGCCCTGAATAATTCTTTCATCATTAAATATTTGTAGTTTTTAAATTAAAGACTGATATTTCAAAATGAAGTATTCTGTTTTCTCTTAGAAAAATGCTTTTTTGCAAATATTTTATAAATAAAGGTAATATTTATTCATGTTTAATTTTTCCTTGGTGATAAATTTTCCCCCCATTTAAGTCTTTTTAAAGGAGCGGTGAGGGAAAATTGAAAAAAAGAAGCATAAAGCTTATGTACCTACTATTATTCATCTTATGACGGCAGACTTTTGGCATTAAGCCTGCCAAGGACAAGAATATTAAGCTACTGATGATTGAATCATTCATGAAAGATTAGGCTCAAAGCACAGATTTGAGACAAAGAATGGATGAGATACTTTCTAGTTTATAGGCTGTGTGTGAAATGTATTTTTGAAGCATATTTAACTTAAATTTCCTTTTAATTGGAATTTTTAGCCTGGAGTCTGTGTATTTTTATCATACAATAAGTGTAAGGTACTACATAAGTCAAAATTTCTATTGAAGAAAATTAACAACTTTTCGTTTAAATTATTATTTACGTTGAGATTAATAAGAGCCTAAAACAAAATTTTGCGAGTTTCGTTATTATTCGTGAAAATAATTCCATTTTAATTTCAGTAATTCTTTATAAATTATCAGTATCTTGTGCTGGGTTAATATTATTAAATCAAGTGCGGTATAGTTATTAGATATTTAGCTTGTTTCCTTTCGAGTTTTAGAAGTTGAGTATGTAAATCATATCATGCTATATAGATAAGTGTTTTCTCTTTCAATTTCTATTAATTTCATTTATGTTTAAAACATTTCATCATTTTGGAATACACTGTTTGATTACTTATTTATTTTATAAAATGTCTTTTTGTTCATTTACCATTAATAAAATACTAGTTTTCTTTTCCTTGCGATATTTGTTAAAAAAAACAGTGCTTTGACACCCTTTATGGGATAAATATTACAAACAGTTAAAAACAAAACAAAAAACAGTTCAAACAGAAAGAATTAAACAATTATAAGTATTCAGAAGTTCCCGGACTGAGCCTACATTGTTGAAACATTTTGCAGTGGAGCAAATACAATAATATTTCTAAATTACTGCATTTCCCCCCTTTTCTAAAAAAAGGTTTGTTCCACATTACGTGGTCGGTGGGTCACCACGGGGTCGTATTTGTAGGTGGATATATTTAGTCGTCGCTGATTGAAAGAAATTGCGTTTGTTGAGCGGATAATGGATATTAATTTTTGTGTTCGAATGAGAAAAAGAGCTACGGAGACTTACAAAATTTTGAAGCAGGTGTAAGGTTGTGATACATTATAGCGAACACAAGCTTTTGAGTGGCAACAAAGTTTAAGTGAAGGCAGGGAAAGTTCCAGAAGTTCGCACACCCCCCGCACTGCTGAAAGCATCGAAAAGGTTTCTGTGGTGGAACTAAAGAACAGGCTTCAAACAACAACAGAAACGGTTAGGATATCCTCGGCCACATGTCAATGGATACTGACTAAGGATTTTAACATGTATAGGTGTGTCAACATATCGTTCTCCGCATGTTAAACGAAAACCAAACTGCATATGAAGTTAAAAGTGCATCGCAGGCTGAATTAAAGGCTTAAAATGGATTTCAGAAATTTTTCGATGGCTTTTACAAGCCATGGCAAAAGTGTGTTGTTAGTCAAGGGTCTTATTTCGAAGAAGGTTGTATTTCAGCAATTTAATTGGTAATATGTTTTAAGTTATAGACTCAGTCCGGGAACTTTTAAATCCTATTACGCATTTAACATATACGTTAAGAAGTACACACTTTAAAATTTTTTTGACATGAATCCATATATCTAAATTATATATCATACAAACACATTTTCTATTTTGTTTTTAAAAAAAATTACAAAAATACAAACTTTCTGTATTTTTTTTAAATACAGCTTTTTATAATCAAAATAAAATACTAAATCAACGGTTCTCTTTCTGAATGATAAAACTTTTATTCATGTATAAATAGAATCGACAATTCAAATACCTCCCGCATAATGTCAACAACATTTCTACTTACAAATAAACCGATAAAGAACTTTATTTTCCTTCACACATCGCGATTCTCAAAATAAGTTCAAATAAGGTAATTGAAACGGTTTGCCTATTTATACGAATGGATTCATTTCATTATGAAAGGCAAATAAATCTCATATGAGTCTTTTGTTATGTTTATAACTATTGTCATTCATGTGGTACATTAGACGACGTTTGTAAGGATTCTGAATATATGCACAGAAGATGGATTTCAATAAACAAATCAAACATAACATCCTTCTGCTAAATTAAATTTTCCGTGAAGATATTTGAAAGTAAGATTTGCGTGTTAAAACAATGGCAGAATTTTTTTTCATTTACATTTAAAAACATGAAATATTCTGTACATTGAACTTAGTGTAATGTCATTAATATTGTATTCAATTTATTTAATGATATATAGAAGATATATTTTATAATTCAAAATTCAGATTAAAATATACGAAGAATCTGAAAGTCAATTTTAGATAAAAGCAAACCGGAAACTTCAGCTTATTTTCGATATGATTTGTTACACTCTTGACGGTTTTGAAGTCTTATCTGGTGTCCAAAATTCTTGTCCAGAATTTATCCAAGGAGTCAAGATAAAGTTGACTTTATCACACGGGGCTAGAGTATTTTTTTCATGGTAAATATGAAAAGATAATAGTAGTCCACAGCTATTCGTTGGGAAGCATAAGTTCCTCTTGAGTTTATTTTTCACTAAGCAAAAGGTAAGTTTTTTTAATTTATTTATTTACAAAATTCACCATTCTCCACATTACATAGCATGAGGCTCATAGTGGCAGCATCATTATATAACTTAAAACAAAATTATAAAAATACTTTAAAATGCAAACATAAAATAAAAAGGCAGGGAGGAAATACACGAACATAAAGAAGGGGAGGTACCTTTATAAAACTTTAAACACCTACACAGTAAACAAATTTTCTTAAGGCACATTAAGGCTTTCATTATAATATATCAATAAAGACAAATCAGGTGACTAGGAAATACCTAAACGTGTTTCAACTTTTTAAAATTTTCTCTTTTATAAAAATGTAGGTTACAATACAACAAGACATGTTCCGCAATTTCAGCATCCTGACCGCAAGAACAAATATCACTACTAATTAAATTAAATCTCGACAAATAGCTCTTAAAATGTCCATGTCTTGCTAGAATCTGGGATAACTTAAAATCAGAAACACATTTTTTACATTTTAGCCGTTGATAAATGGTCGGAAAAAACTGTTTAGTCCACAAAGCTTTAGATGAGACCAAGAATTCGGTGTTCCAGGAGGAAACAGTTATTTCGCCGGTGAAATGATTCCAGTCGAACAATGACACACACATCGAAATGTTCATATCTAGGCAAGATGCATCTTTCGCCAACTGGTCCACTCTATCATTGCTGAGATTTCCACTATGACCCCGAACATATGAAAAATGGATGTCACGGTCTTCAAGGTAGTACAGAATATAGACTGGACCTTCACAAGCTTTTCTGTAGAATTTACATTGCGCAAAGAATGGAATGAATAGAGAAGCAAGAGTTTCCAACTGTTCTCTATTTTTATAATAATCCTGAATATTTTTTTAAAAAAATTGCGAATTAGTAGCTCAATGTAAGAGAGGTAATTATTTTTTCCCAATGGGCTACTTATTGGCAACTCAGCCTTTGACAAACGTGAAGTCCCCAAATTTGAGATCCTTTCATGGTGGCACCACCTGGTTATGGCTCTCGCAACCAGATCCGGATGCTTGAATTAATTTTAATTCAAGCTCTCGTCGGATGCTAAATATTACAGTAATATAATTTTTCCGAGAGTGCAAGAGCCAAATTGATATTCAAGGGATCTCTTACATGCCGCATATTCATATGCCATGCATGCCTACAATTTTCACATCCAAATCCAAAGTTGCGGAATCGAATCTGCAACCTTGGGCTTAAGAAGCGTGTACGCTACCTCTAAGCCACCGAGCCGATGTATAAGTAATTATGAGTAGTTTAGAATTCGGCTTTGAGGGAAGGCTAAAATTAAAATATAATAATAGCGCTAGTAAGTGTCAGGCATCCCTTGTAGTTAAAAAAAACACTTGCAGTCAGATATTCCCGAACAGATCACTGTGTATCTCAGAAGCAAAAGTATCAAATAAACCTATGTAATAAATACTAATATAAATAATTTTATTTCGAAATTTAATTTTCATAAACAACTATTTATTCATAACTATAAATAATAAATTTCAAAGATTTTTAGTAATCGAATACTATAAATATTACTTCATTTCTGTTCCTTTCAAAAAAATTCTACATTAAAAATGATTATTTCTTCAGTCCACATAAGAATATATAAGTGATTTGTACTAATCATCTGACATAATTGATCTACAGGTAACAGTTAGTCCCCTACCATAAATATTTCCAATTGCATGTCTTTAAAGACCCATTAAAAATATTACATTTTCAAAATGCAAAGAGGATATTGACATAAAAGAGAGGTTAATGTATTTGATTACCCTAAAATTGTAGATTTTCCTCAAAATTGACAAATTTATTTTATGATTTTATTTTCTATGCCATCTTATAAGCTTTATAAAGATACCAAGTTTATTATTTTCCATTCACTAGAAGAAAAACTACACGTAATTTAGTAAAAGCAGTTCCCACTACTTTAAACCTCAAGCCGGAATATGAATTTTTTTGCCGCTCTTATATAGAAACATCCGTCTGAGAAACGGGTATGCAATTTTTTTTTAATTTTATTACTTTAAGGGCTGCTTTAAATATCCTTATCGCTCATGAAATTGAGTTAAATTTTTAATATTTAAGTCTTTATGAGGCACTCTATATTAATATATTTTTATCATAAAAATTGTGACTAGTATTTTTTACAAATCTGATTAGATATTATTTATATTCATGTAAAAATAATTAAAACTAATAATATAAAAACCAAAAAACTATAGGGAAATAGATACTGATAGACGGTTATAGATAAGAAAAATCGCACATATCGTGAGTGGAAAAAAATCGTCAAGTACCACCTCGTAATCCTCTCGCTGGGTAGAGTCCAACCTTTAATATTTAAGTCTTTATGAGGCACACTATATTAATTTTTTTTTTCATAAGAATTGTGACTAGTATTTTTTACAAAACCTGTTTAGATATTATTTATATTCATGCAAAATATAATTAAAAATAATATAAAAACGAAAAAAACTATAGGGTAATAGGTACTGATAGATGCTGATAGATAAGTAAAAATCACACATATCGTCAGTTGAAAAAAATCGTCAAGTACCACCACGTGATCATCTCACTGGGTAGAGTCCAACTAAAGATGTCAAGGCAGCCCACCACAAAACTCACTTCACGGCGTCATTTACAGGCATCAAAGAAAATCATCCCCATCCGAGAGATGGATGCTCCGGTCAGAGGGTTAAGCAAGATGTAATACTTTAAAATGCGCTTTGCTCGAAATGTGTTTTTTTTTTGGAAATTCTCAAATCAAAAAGTTTTGAAAATAATTAACTGAAGTTTTTTGTGTATGTTCTGCACAATAGTAGAAGTGGTTTAACCTTCAGATTTATCAATCACTGTTTTATTACAAAATTTACAGTCCTTCATGTGAATACAATCACAGTTTTTTAAAATAATTTCTTATAAAAACTAAGATAAAGCGCTGTAGATTTTGTAAAAATTAAAATATCGCTTATCACTAATGTCATTTCAAAAATGAATAACAAAGTAACACATCAAAATTGAAAATTTGTTCATGAACTTATTGTACAAAATGGGCCCCATTTATATAATTTTTTGTAAATTCTGATCAATTTTTTCCCATTTTTGTAAGAATAATTTCTTTTTCTCTTCATAATTTTAGCATATTTTTTCTTAATTTGTGCTAAATAAATCTAAAAATTAGAAAAAATCCCCGTAACTCCATTTTTTAAAAAAAAAAATATCGCAAGTAGTCGGATACTTTAAATAGATTACTGATATATCGAAGTTGTTACTTTTTACACATGTTTCAATATAGCCACTTATTTGGATTTACTTAATTTTAATTTACGTCGCACTGTGAAAAAACACGAGGATAATCGACGACGGACCTTGCAGTTTGGAACCCCGATCAAGTGACGACATCTTACCTGTGGCAACACCTCTCAAAACTTCTGACTCATGCCTTTGAAGGGAGGGGACTTAGAGCATCGATAGATTTAACGTGTATCAGTCCACCTGCACGTTGAGTTTTCAGTAACATGTTGAGTTTTTGGCTGAGCCTCCGATTAGACAACACCGTACGCTAGTTCGCAACCATTACCATTCGGTACCGTTGCCTCAATATTACAGCAGCAATTCGCTCTCAAATTTTCAATATTTGTGACCAAATATTCAACCATAATTTTCATCACCCTCCCTCTTCATACAAATAACAATTTATTGAATTCAATAACACTATATTTTGATACTAAAGATGAAATACGACTTTTTCTTAAGTACCACTGACGTACACAAACGTTTCGCTCAACCAAAGCGTTAATTGCCTCGGACGTATACATATGTCTCTTCGAAATACAATCTTTTCTGTGCACTGTTATCCATAAAATTATTCCGAAGGCTTTGGAATACAATAAAATAACCTTGACAGAGTTTGTGAAGGATTTACTTATTTCGGAGGATTAGCTTATTTTTTCCTTTTCTTCCCCTCCGGTAGCATTGAGGAGCGAATCACGTAACTTTTTATTGGCAGTTAAGGGATTAATTATAAATCGTATAAATTATCAAGATAAGTGTTAATTTTTGTATATAATTTTATATGTGAGAAGCCCATGGGGTCACGGTTCTTAATTTAGCATCGGTAAATTAATTATAAAATATATTGTACAGTACCGAAACATTTATAAGGATATTATATCAGTGCAACTGTTAATTTTATTTTTTATTATGTCAGAATGTATTTTGCTTGTATACTTTCAGTAAATTAATAATTTTTTAAAACAATCTTTTGTTTTCAATGTTTCAATTTGCTCACGCCTTCCTCTTAGAATTATCGTGCCCCTTTCGGTAGACGAGCTCCACAGTTTGAGAAACGCTGTGAGTTTTCAACAATTTAATACATATTAAAATAAGTTGTCATCAAGTATCTAACGAAACAACAACCTTTTTGAGTATTCTGGTTTCAAAAGTTTTGGTGCTCTGCAAAGCTTTCATTCAAACTAAAATGCTTTGTGTCTAACTGTTCTATCACAATTGTCCGATTTTTAAAGTTATTTAACAATATTTTTAAATAATTATAGAATTTTGAAGTTATTTGCAGTTCCCAAGAGAACAAATAGAAACGAAGGGATATAACCTAAACTGACATAGAACGTTTTTTGCAGATTTAATTGCATTTCTTTTAATTTAAAAGAGAAAGTCATAAAATTTCAAAAGCGGTCATTTTAAAATAATCAAGTTTTCAATACCAACGCCATCGGCTGTATTTATCTTGGCGCGATAGCAACATGTTGTTTGTTTTGACTTGTTTTTGTAATATAATCTGTGTGGAATGTTCAGTTCCAGTAGTGTCCTTGGCTAGGAGAGGTTCTCGCCGCACAAAGCTGCTGGCATATGTTTAAATCTTTTACTCGCAAATTAAAGTTGTTAAGTTTTTAAAGCAAGAGTCATCATTTAGTACCGTGCGGAAAACCTGAATTGGTTCACCAGGGAAGGCAAAATCGAACTCTGATTGATCGCAAAAACAATTTGGATAGTAAAACAAAATACAGTTTGAATAATAAAAAATATAATTCCATCTAAACAGTGAGAGATAAATAAATAAATTTATTACCTCATCACAAAACACTTTTTTATATAGAGCGATTCCTGAATTTCCTAATTAGAAAATAGTCTCACATTTAAAAGTTTTCAATAACGTAAACATCTCTCTATATTTTTCAAACAATTTTAACATAAAATATTGATCAAAACAGAAAAAAAATCACATCAATTTTTTATCAGTCTTGCTTCTATTTCAATGATTACGATACATTTTATTTTATACATCTGTAACAGTTGAATTGATTCAAGTAATATTTCATATTATTATTGCCATACCTATTCGTATAAATTCAAGACTACAAAAGCATTTTTATCAGCTTCGCGTTTAATCAATTGGATTTGAAATGTCAGGAAAATGGCATTTGCACCGAATGAAGTTTTAGATCCAATATGCATTTTGAAAGCTAACAGACGAAACTTATAAGTCACTCGCTATTGAATTTGATTCAGTTTTTATTTTGAATGCAATATATATCCATAAGTACATTTTTAAGGCAGAAGATATATTCATTATATTTTAAAAGTGTTTCGGGAAATAATATTTTCTTCCTATGGGTAAAACAGAGAAGTTTTTCAAAGCATTTCGATTTCAATTATTGAAACACCTTATTTTCTTATATTCTGGCTAATCTGGTCTCATAGCCAGACGATAATTTCAGCAGTTTTTATTGAATATTTGTCTCCAGAAAATTATCTACGCAAATTTCTCTCAGGTAAAATTGTTGTAGGGAAATTTCATTGTTATGAATATTTGGATTATGGAATTTTGTGTATCAATAATTCTCCCCAAATTATTTTCTTTCTGTTTCACTAAATGCTAAGTAAGAGTGTCTTACATCGTCACTTGAAAATAATGGATGCAAAAAAAATTCTCCTTTATTATGCTGTTAAATTTATTTTTACAGTGCATACGATTTTTCATGCGCCAGCTGCGTGGTGTAGTTGGTTAATCGCTGGACTTCATGGGTTCGACCCCGGCTCAAGTCGGGGGATTTTCAAGCACAAAAGTCGAAAGCAGCTATGTAGTATCCTTACGTGGCATGTTAAAGATCCCAAGAGTGGCTGTTAAGCTTGGGTGCCCTCAGCAAAATTAAAAATTTTATAGTATAGAATTCCCAGTGCACTTTTTAGAGCACAGGTGATTCCCTCTGGGAAAGGAACAGGGAATTGTAGCAATTTATGTCCACCTATATGGTGGCACACTAAAAAGTAATACCAGCTCCCAGGGAATATAAGTGTGCAATGGTAATTACCAATCCATTGCCCCATTTGAAAGAAAAACGTCTTGTAATGTTTTTCATGTTCGTATTTTAATTCATTTCTATACGTGGATTTTATAACAAATTTGGAGGTATAACATTTTTGTTGGTCTTAAAGGATCGTATTACGAAGTAGACTAATGTAATTGACATTATTTTAAATTGTAAAATGTTGTTTTAAAGGAAGAACTAGTTTTTTGAATCTAAAGTAAATTCGTAAAATATTAAATATAATAATTTCTGGGAGCCCAGATGAATTTGAAACAACAAATATAATTGAAAATTATGGGGATAGTGATCTTGAAAAATTATATAAATATTATTTTTATAAATATTATATAAATATTAAAATATTATTTTTGTAAAATTTTAACAAAATTTTCAACGTTAAGAAAAACAGCATAAATAAAAATACGTTACGAGTATGACATTAAATTACATTTAATTTTGTTGATATACTTCTTGGTTGATTTGAAGTGTCACAAATTGCAAGTTAAAAATTCTTTGAGAAATTAATACTTTACAAGCCTTCAAACTTGACATGATGATTCCTCGTCAAAATTACAAAGTTAAAATGGCTATGAAACGAGATAAAATATAACTATCTTAAAACCTGCGGTTTGTTACTTTCTAAGGGGCTTAATATAAGTGTTACAAATGCCATTGAATTTTATTGGATTGTTTTGAATAATTATCTCTTAAAAATTCCTTTCTTCAAAAATATCATTTAAAAATATTCTTATAAATTAAGGCATCCGACTACGTTCGGAACCATGATTTTAAAAAAGCGCATAAATGGATAATTTTCATGATATTTAGTGTCACTCAGATTAGAATACATGCATAAAATTATTTTAAGGACATTTTGTCAAAAAAAATTTATTAAAATATAATATTTTGGCAAAAAATTCTTTCATAATAATTCTATTATAATATTCTTCTATAGTTCTATTATAATAATATTTGCCTGTATATAGCTCAGACCTCTCTAAAGAGGCTCAACTAGAATTTTTGAAACATTCACATTATTTTCAGAGTTACCACCAATTGAAATAATTATTCGCGTTTTTTTTCTTAAAATTGCTCCCTTCTGTTGTTGTAAAATATGAATAAACCCACTTCTAAGTTATATATTTCAAAAATTCTAGTTGATCCTTGAACAGAGAGGTCTAAGCTATATACAGGCAAAATATTATTCTAATAGAAGCAATTTTCACAAAATAGAACATTTGGAAAAAAGATTATTCTAAGTTAATATTTTGCCAAAATATTGTATTTCAAAAATTTTTTTTGTCAAAATGACTTTAAAACAATTTTATGCATATATTCTACTCTAAGTGACACTAAATATCATGAAAATTATCCATTTATGCGCTTTTGAAAATCACGGTCCCGAAAGTTTTTGGATACCTTAAGGTATGCAAACACGTTGAAATGACTAAATTTGAACAAAACACACATTTTTTATTTTATTGAACAGCGATACATTTTGGCCTTACAAAACATACTTTTTTTGTCTCTACGATATCTAGAGGCTAAGTTACAATCAATTTTATAAGATAAACAAAGACGGAAGTGGGACTTTGAGCTACCAGAAGGGGGCATAAAATCTATAATGGCGAGTCTGATAATTAAAAAAATATTATAATTGTATTTCCGTGAAGTTTTTTTGAGGCTGAGATTTATATTATTGTTTATAAATATTTTTTTTGTTGTTGTATTAATTTTTGTTGAGTTATGGCCTGTTACTTAAGTAATGGTCTCATAAAAATGTCACATTTCTTATATAATTTACTCCATTTGCTCCAAAATTTTAATAAAATATTAAAATTTTAGTGCATTTTTTCTAGGTAAATGCGTATACTTTGTTTTAGCAATACTTTTACTGATAGAAGTTAATTACTTTTTTTCTCTAATTGCTCTGAAGTTTCTAAAAAATATTCCTAAAATTTCACTTATATTTGTGATTTTTGTAAAATTTATAGATACTACTTTTTAAAATATTGTTAGTTAAATATTAGTATTTATTGATATTGATTCCTAAAAAGGTATTTATAATGTATATTACGCTATTTTTTTAAACTTCCCCAAGCGTGTTTGGATACCTTAGTAAATATTAGTAAAACAACTGAAAACTCTCCAGTTTTATATATTATTCCTTCCTCTTTCTGAATACTTATATTTTTTTCCTAATGTCCCTAACATCTAACACCTAAAAAAAGCTTATTAATCTAGTCGGATTCCTTAATTTAATGAAATGACATACCCTCACAAATGCTGAGTAAATTTAATCTTATTTTTTCCACTACATCTTCACGTATCCGAGCCAAAATCCTCAGATTTGTCCACCAAGAAATATCTCTTTTCTTCGCCCCTGCCATCATTTTTAGAATAAAGGGAACAAGAGAGTCAGGCCAATGAATGAAGTCACAGAGAAACAGTCCAAGTGCCGTTGCATGTCTATAGATTTCTCACCGAGATAACATTGTCTGTGACGCCTCTCTGGAAGATGCATTGCGACATCAACAACCACTCTACGGCGGAGAGAGAATGGAAAAGATGTAATATACATGAAGGGGTAAGTGAAGGAGCAGGCAAATGTAACGAATCATTGCATTACATAACATTTCTTTCTTTCAAACGCTGCTCCTTTTTTTTTACAGGATTTATTTTATTATTCTGAGATTCACTTTTGATTTTGCATGAGTTATTGTTGTTATTGCTTTTTAGTTCGAATCTGAAATATACTTTCTTTCGAACTTCGAATTTTTCAGAATTAGTTTGAAAGGTAAGGAATTATGTAAGAAGACTTGAAAGGAACATATTAGACTTTTCCCTAATTTATAGAATGTAAGAGGAAAGATTAGAATGAAAGTTGGACTCGACTTATAATTACAAAAAATTTAAGTTGTTAGAAATAATGACAAACATTCCATAAGTGAGTGTTTATTAACGTCGCACTATAAAGGGACACGAGGGCTGTTGGTGCTGGACCTGGCAATTTTTAACTATGATCAAAGGACGAGGACGACACCCCACTCATCCACATTCCATACCACTAGGGCTCGAAATCATGTCACGGCGATAATCACGTGAATGTGAGAGTTATATTAACGTCGCGTTATAAAGCAATATGTGGATTATTGACGACGGATCTAGTAATTTTAAGCATTTGTCAAGTGTAGAAATGGCACACGAGCAGGCACTCTCTCCAAACTACCACACCACGCAAACGGTAGGAATTTGAGACAAAACTGATTAAGGTATCCGACTACGTTCAGAACCGTGATTTTACAAAAGCGCATAAATGGAAAAATTTTCATATTTAGTGTCACTTAGATTAGAATGTATGCATAATTTTGTTTTAAGGACATTTTGATAAAAAAATTTATTTAAATATAGTATTTTGGCAAAAAAATTATTTTAGAATAATCTTTTTGAAAGTGCTCTCTTTTTGTGAAAAATGCTTCTATTATAATAATATTTTGCCTGTATATAGCTCAGACCTGTCTACAGAGGCTCAACTAGAATTTTTGAAATATATAACTTAGAAGTGGGTTTATTCATATTTTATGACAACAGAGGGGAGAAATTTTAAGAAAAAAAAACGCCAATAATTATTTCAATCGGTGGTAACTCTGAAAATAATGTGTATTTTTCAAAAGTTCTAGTTCCGCCTCTGTAGAGCGGTCTGAGCTATATACAGGCAAAATATTATTATAATAGAACCATTTTTCACAAAAGGAGAACATTTGGAAAAATGATTATTATAAGCTAATTTTTTGTCAAAATATTATATTTAAATAATTTTTTTTTGTCAAAATGTCCTTAAAACAATTTTATGGATGTATTCTAATCTGAGTGACACTAAATATCATGAAAATTATCCATTTATGCGCTTTTTTTAAAATCACGGTTCCGAACGTTGTCGGATACCTTAAACATGCATCAGATTCTCTACACAGCAGGTTTTTAGTGGCACCAGGTTCGAACTCCTAACACGCCAGGCAATAGCTCATGGCCATGACCACTAGGCTATCGCAGCCGTAAAAACAGGTCAAACAACTTTCGTAAAAAGAAAAGCAAAGGAAGAAATAAATGTTCTCTAAGGTATAAACAAACTTTTTTTCATGCAAAAGAACAGATGGAAACCCATGATTGATACATCAAAATAGTAGCAAATATAATTCACTTGAATAAAAATATCATAAAAGCTTATTTTGCAGATGGAAACAGGTATAATTAGTATAAAAGAACAAATACATTCTATTATTTATTACAAGCGTAAAATAAATTTAAATCTAGATTACTAAGTTTCGTTTTAAGATGTTTAATATGAAAATAAAGCCCTTTTAAAAATAATTTTCACAATATCACAGCTACTAGCTCATGACAATAATCACTAGGCTACCGCTACCTGTTTAGGGATTGAAATAAAAAAACATTATGAAATATAACATGAGTATTATCATAAAGCAGCTCATAATAATAAACTAGAAAACCCCATATTTCTTCTTCATAATTTTAAAAAAAGCCGTGGATGTAATGCATAAATAAAGTCCAGGCTTATTTAAGATATCTCTTTAAACGTGATTTGAACATTCTAAAAGTCCCTACGATAAAGCTTCTATAAATAGTACGGTACACTCCGTAAAATTATATTTCTTGTTCCCATATTCTTTCAATTTTTTTTTTCATCTATTGTGTGTCTGCTGAAAGGTAATTAAAAGCTACAGCTAGTTAAATCACATGCAACAATGGCAAAATAATTATGAATGTTATTTTTGTGTACTATAGTACTTTCCTTGCTTGGTTATGAGTAGTTATGTTGTAACCCAAAAAAAAAGTTTTGGTTGAAACCTTCTTTAAGAATAATACCTCTAAATTTAATATCAAGTCAATGTCGAGGGTTTACAGATATTTCTAGTGATAAATTCTTATGAACACACCAGTGTGGTTTAATTACATCAAGATTAAAATTCTAAAGAGACTGCCCTATATATATATTACATCTATTGATAAGATTTTACAATTTGAAATTCAATTATAATCCAAATTTCTCAGAATCCGAAAGAGGAGGGTAACTGAATAGGATAAAATTAAGCAATTGGAAAAAGATATAGTGATTATTATTACACTGCTGGACAATTGCTAAGGACGGATAACACTATCATCCATAGTAACCATAAAATGAAAGGAAGCAAAATGTGGAAAATTAGAATAAGTGCGGGATATTAGTAAGAAGAAGTATGAGTATGCAAATTTTTTTTCCACGTCTGTTCATCACGTGATAGCGTTCACAAGAGCTTTAAAGGTTTTGACGCGTGTGGACAGTTGTTGTTTCAAGTCAAAGTTTTACAGGAAAGAATTAATAGACGAACTTAAAATTTTTGGCATGTCTTCCCGACATCACATAGATGATTTTATGCGTGGCCGAATTATTGGAAAGATCGAAGAAGGGCGAAAAATAACAGAAGTTGCCAGGGAGTTTAACATCGCTCACAGCGTTGTTTCACGGCTGTGGAAGTCATTTAAAACTACTGGAATGTGTAGTAGACGACACGGGGGAGGTCGTGTTAGAAGTACGACGCCTGCAGAAAAAAGATATATCGTCCTATCAGCAAAAAGGAACAGGCGCACCACAGCTCAGCAGGTGGAAATTCAGTTTCTTGCTGCCTCAGGAAAGCAGATCTCCCGAAAAACTGTTGCCAGGCGTTTGAGGGAGGAGGACTATATACGCACGCAGACCTGTTGTGTGTGTCCCATTGACCAGACAGCACCGTACTGCCCGTTTGCAATGGTTTCGTGAGCCTCACAATTGGACTGAACAGGACTGGGCATGCGTACTATTCTCAGATGAGAGTAGGTTCAGTCTGTCATCGGATTGTAGACGCCAACTGATCTGACGCGAGAGTGGTACTGCTTATCGTCCAGAAAATATCCCGGAAAAGGACCGATATCCGACATGCAGTATCATGGTGTGGGCCGGCATCATGATCAATGGCCGCACGCGCCTACATGTGGTTGTGAATGGGACTATGACGGGCCAACGATACATTGATGAAGTTCTACTTCCTGATGTTCGTCTTTTCCGTGGTGCTGTCGGTGATAAATTTGTTTTTATGAACGACAACGCAACATGTCATCGAACACTCGCTGTTCAGGATTGTCTAGACAGCGAGGGTATTCAACGTCTCGAATGGCCAGCACGTTCTCCAGATCTAAACCCAATTGAAAATGTGTGGGATTCTTTGGGGAGGCAAGTTGCTGGTTGAAACTATCCTCCGATAAACAGAAACACCCTCATCCGTGCAGTCACAGAGGAATGGGATAAATTGCCTCAACAGCTGCTGGATAATGTTGTGCAAAGTATGGTACGACGTGTGGAATGTTGAATCACCCTCTACGGTGGACATATCCCGTACGGATACCTTTCTTTAAGGTGCCTGCTGACTTTTAGAGACATTGTTCCATTTCTCCGTACGCAGATCAAATGAACATTTTTTTTTCTTTCAGATGTTTCACAGCTTTTGTACTTTCCAGAACAATAAATATTCTTTATTCTAATGTCTGAACAGTGTGGCAACTATATTTTATCCTACTAGGCCTCATGTCTCGCTTAATGTTATGCTACATAGCAATTTGTGATCCGTCTTTAGCAATTGCCCAGCAGTGTACTTAAAATTTAGTCATTCCAATACAAGCTAGTTATTTAAAAAGAAACTTAAGCCTTTTTATGTTTATTTTTATTATTTTAACATAATTTAACGTATTCAGGTTTAAATTGTAATATTTCAGTTACATAAGAAAAATTATGAAAACAATACCAAAGTAGAAATATTATGCAATGCACAAATATTGTACAGAAATAATTTTCATGTTTTGCAGACAGGTGTATTGAAAGCAGTTATATCACTTTTAATAATATATAAAGAAGCATCTAAACCATTTAGAACAGTGCTTCTCAAACTGTGGGGAGCGCCCCCGAGGGGGCATGATAACCCTAGGAGGGGGTGCGAGCTTATTGAAAAGTAGAAAACAAAAGATTGTTTTAAAAAATTATTAATCTATTGAAATTAAACAAACAAAATACATTCTGATAAAATAAAATACATGTGTGTATACTTATATAATACCCTTATAAATATATCAGTACTGTACAATGTACTTCATAATTAATTTAACAATACTAATTTAAGAACAAGTTTAATAATCATCAGTGACTATACACAGGCTTGTCATATATAAAGTTATATGCAAAAAGTTACACTTATTTTGATAATTTGTACAGTTTATAATTAATCCCCTAATTGTGGATTAAAAGTTACGCAATTCACTGCACAATGTCATCGTTATGTACGTGTATGTGGTGTATTGGGGAGGAGAAAGGGAATAAATAAAAAATCGCCCGGAATAAGTAAATCCTTCGTAAACACTGTTAAAGTCATTTTATTGTATTCCAAATTTTATGTAAAGCAATAATTAAGCCTAATTAATTAATTAATTAGCATTATTATAGCCCAATAATTTTATGTATAGCATTGAACAGAAAAGATCGTATTTCGGAAAGACGTATATATACGTCCAGAACAACTTACGCATTGACTGAGCGTGACTTTTCAATAAAATACATCGGTTATTGTCCGAAGTGGGCGCGATGAAAATTGTGATTGAATATATATTAAGTCGCAAGTATTGAAAGTTTGAGAAGCACTAGTTTAGAAGTATTTAAGAAATTCATTTTTTTATTGTATTTCTTTTGATGCAACTAGCAAATACCTTATTTATTCGAATCTAAGCCTCATCCATTATAAGTCCATTCTAAGCCGGACTCCAAATTCTCAACACGTTTGGGGGAAAAAATAAAAAATATTAATCTGAAATGGTTTTTTGATATCCTGATAGTTACGAAATAAAAAAATTATATTTAAAATAAAAACCAATAAGATATGAATAAAATCAATTTAATTTACCAATTTAAAAAAACTTTAAAATACATATACCGACCTATAATTACCCTAACCGTCAAATTCATGTTCAATTCCCCCTTTATTAAATGCTTCCTCCTTTGATTCTAAGCGCACCCGATTTTCTTTAAAATTAACATTGAAAAGAAATTACGACTTAGATTCAAATACGGTAAATATTATTTATTTGACATAATTAAAATAGTTTACATGCCAAATTATTTAAAAGAAAGAGCTTTTTTGTACATAGTAACCATTACGAAAATTCCGAATACAGAAATCAAACATAAGTTTCTGGAAAATTTATTTGTAAATTTAATTATTTTAGATTCCTATCCTATTGCCTGGAGACAATTTTATCTCTTTTATTTTCAATACTTAATATTTTTGGTACTGTTAATTAATTATAACACTTTGATACATTAACTCTTAAATTCAATCTTAACTGTATAATTCCCGAAATACTTTTCGCTTACGATGTCTAGCTAAATTTCTCTTCGATGCTCCTTCTAAAATCAGGCTAAATGGTTTTAGTTCCACCCGACTGGGATGCCTCAGAGCACCTTTGACGAAAAGGCTCCACACCCTTTTCTCATAAACACTCATTACCGGCGTCGTTGCACTCAATCCAATATTCAAAAGCTGTTTACTAGCTATTAGGGAAGCATGGCGTCACGTATCCTAAAAAGGAACTTTCTAGACGCTATGAGATGATTAACAAATATAGTGATAATGGGGCTGAAAATCAAATAGTCTATTATATAGCTTTATTCTAGAATACAATAGGAAACTATTTTTAAATATTTTTTCAAGAATAACAGCTCCTTGACAATGGCAAACATGATTTGCTTTCCCCTCACCTATGTATGCACAATATATATATATATATATATATATATATATATATATATGCATATATATATATATATATGCATATATGTTTATGTATATATATATATGTGTATATGTTTATGTATATATATATATATATATATATATATATATATATATATATATTATTGTTCTTTTTTTTTTAAAATGTTAATTTTCTGGTAGAAAGAAAGTGAGATTTTTTTTATTTAAAAATTCATTTTACTACACAGCTGTGATTCGGCTAGCTATAGCACCTTTCTTTTGTTGAGGTACACTTCTAAAAGTTTCAAAATTTTGCACCCCAGCAACAGTAAAATAAGTTTAGAAGTATTGTATCTATATCTGTGATGCACTATGTAAAATATATAATGATAACAATTTTCAATAATAAATAAAATAATATGTACGACAAAGACAACAAAGTGTTTTTATCGAGTAAATAATTACAAATTAATTATTAATTATAATAGCGATATACAGCTGATACGAAATGTGAGCTGGATGATTTTGATAATTTCGTTTATATTTGGTCGTTAAAATGATAAAGGCAATCTCATTCCATCATCTACATTTGAAAAAGTATCGATCTTTTTTTCATTTATACTTTTCTTAATGCTGAAAATCCAAATTCACGCAAATAAAATTTAGAAAATTGTAACAATATTTTAAAGCGTTTTTTCTATTATGTGATAATCGCCTCTAATTTTATTCCAACATGAGTTAATTTACTCGTCCGAATGTTTTGAATTTAAATCTCGATTATTACACACAGAGCGAAATTAGTTTTACTTTTTCATTCAAAATTAATTCATACGCAGATGTATCCGTACACCAATGGATTATGAAACTCAATCAAATTTTTTTATATCCATCTATACACTAAAGGATGAGTTAAATACACCGCGAATACCGTTTAGTTTGTTTCAAAACCGAATGATTCGGCTCCGGATTTTATTATTTTTTTTTTCTTAGAGTATAATGAATAATTTTTTAAAAAATTGTGGCACACTAATGTGCAGCGGAACAGTGGTTGGGAATCACTGTGATCTACAATGATGTGGAAATAACAGTTGAAAATAAAATAATCGAAAGTGTCTTAAATTTAGTTGCTAAATATTATAGTAGTATTGTCATTTATTTGTTTTTCTTACTTTTTCTTCCTATAATTATTATTCATTAAATTTTCAAATACTACCATAATTGTATACTCAGTCATATTGTTAGACATTTAAAAAGAAAAACCATTGGAAACATTTTTCGGATCCGAATTTTTATGGTCTCCTTGTGCTGTTTTTCCAATCCCGTTCCATGATCTCAATTGAGTAAACAAACTGATTCGAACCCGATCTTTTTGCAAGTTTCGTGATTTGTGGTTAGCAGCAACTGTAATGCAAATTGAGCGACTATTTAAACTCCGCTCGTGTTAGTTTTTCAGGGAGAAAGAAAGGAAATATAAGAAGTGCGTTTTAGCTATTAAATAGAGAGCGGCTGGTTGACTTTGCAACTGTATGTTACATCACGATTTTAAGATGATAAATTCGTTTTAAATATTAGACTGTAAGAAGACGGTTCGAATATATAGGATATCTGGTAATGTTGATTTCTTTATCTAAGACTTTATTAGTCAGCTTACTGTTTTTGATCGCTCCAGTGACATCACATTGACTTTATCCTTGATTATTATTAAAAGTCATGTCTCCTCGACACAAAATTTTCACTGCTTGCTTTGCCAAATCTTGGGTTAGTTTACCAGGAAGTGTAACACATATTAAATAAAGAATATTTTTATAAAATAAAAAGTCTCATACTTTGTTTTTGATCCCTTCTCAAACCATACCTTTGCTAATATCAGTTTTTTTGTATTAAAAGGCTCTGTGATAAGCAACAAGAATACATAAAGCAGAACAAATGGACTATTTGTCTGCTGTTCATACACTTATAAATATAAACCAAATAATATGTATGTATAATTTACTAAACTAATATTTGTTAATTTACTTACAATAATATAAAGACTTTTCACTACATGAAAATCAAGACAGATTTTTCGTTTTAAAATACCCATTTCAAAGAGCGTTTTGTTCATTAAAAATTAAAATATACTTCCGAATTATTATTTTGTCAACCGTTGATTTGGAAGCAGTTAGTTTATTAAATTATACAATTATACTGTTTGTCAACTTGCATAGCTTGTAATTTGCAGGCCTGATGTATAAACTGTAATTAAAGAACAATTCAAACATCGTTACATAAACAACAATTTTTTAGTAAATATATCGTTCCGAATTTCTTCTATAAGTCAATCCAATGTAATTTATAAAAATAACTCGTATAACATACTAATGTTCTCTCTCTTAAAGGTTTCATTTTATTACTTCAAACAAAATAAAATTCTTCAATAAAACAAAAAGTTTTTATTTTAGTACTACATTTCAATAAAATTACAATTTTTAATTCCATTTTGCGACAAATATTTTTTTTTTTATTTTTGTATGCAGAAACATCATAACAACTCTAATTTTCTCTGAATAGAATAAAATTGTTTTAAAGAATTTGTATAAAAAAATTGGGGGGTGGGGGTGAATGAGAAATTAGTGTATATTAATATCCTTTGTTTAATCATACATTAATTACCGATTTGTTTTATTTCATCTAATAAGTAAAATGTAATTGTATATCAACAGCATCCGAAGCCATATTTCTTATGATATGAATCCTAACTTTATTGCGTCCGCTACTTAAGAAAATATCATTGATACATGCTCGTATTAATGGTTACTTCCAAAATTATGTTTTCTTTGGAACAAGGGATGTAACAGAGCTTACGCGACAAGTATTTGAAATGAATTGATTTTTTCAAAATGAATTAAAACTCCCGTTTCTTTTATCCAATTGATTATAATATAAATGCTCTTCTTCATTAAAGACTACATTCGGAAATCAATCGTTTTTATGATATATATGATGATATCGAATGGTTATTTCTGTTTCATATAAATCAAATGTATGTATCTCCATTTAAAGTACACTGCTGGACAATTGCTAAGGACGGATAACACTTCATCCATAGCAACCACAAAATGAAAGGAAGCAAAATGTGGAAAATTAGAATAAGTGCTATTAGTAAGAAGAAGTAGGAGTATGCAAATTTTTTTTCCACGTCTGTTCATCACGTGATAGCGTTCAAAAGGTTTTGACACGTGTGGACAGTTGTTGTTTCAAGTCTTTTTACAGGAAAGATTTAATAGACGAACTTAAAATTTTTGGCATGTCTTCCCGACATCACATAGATGATTTTATGCGTGGCCGAATTATTGGAAAGATCGAAGAAGGGCGAAAAATAACAGAAGTTGCCAGGGGAGTTTAACATCGCTCACAGCGTTGTTTCACGGCTGTGGAAGTCATTTAAAACTACTGGAATGTGTAGTAGACGACACGGGGGAGGTCGTGTTATACGACGCCTGCAGAAAAAGATATATCGTCCTATCAGCAAAAAGGAACAGGCGCACCACAGCTCAGCAGGTGGAAAATCAGTTTCTTGCTGCCTCAGGAAAGCAGATCTCCCGAAAAACTGTTGCCAGATGTTTGAGGGGAGGAGGACTATACGCACGCAGACCTGTTGTGTGTGTCCCATTGACCAGACAGCACCGTACTGCCCGTTTGCAATGGTTTCGTGAGCATCACAATTGGACTGAACAGGACTGGGCATGCGTACTATTCTCAGAAGAGTAGGTTCAGTCTGTCATCGGATTGTTTCTGGCGCGAGAGTGGTACTGCTTATCGTCCAGAAAATATCAGGAAAAGGACCGATATCCGACATGCAATATCATGGTGTGGGCCGGCATCATTGTTGCCTACATGTGGTTGCGAATGGGACTATGATTAACGATACATTGATGAAGTTCTACTTCCTCATGTTCGTCTTTTCCGTGGTGTTGTCGGGGATAAATTTGTTTTTATGGACGACAACGCAACATGTCATCGAACACTCGCTGTTCAGGATTGTCTAGACAGCGAGGGTATTCAACGTCTCGTATGGCCAGCGCGTTCTCCAGATCTAAACCCCATTGAAAATGTGTGGGATGCTTTCAGGAGGCAAGTTGCTGGTCGAAACTATCCTCCGACAAACAAGAACACCCTCATCCGTGCACTCACAGAGGAATGGGATTTGCCTCAACAGCTGCTGGATAATGTTGTGCAAATATACGACGTGTGGAATGTTGCATCACACTCCACGGTGGACATATCCCGTACGGATACCTTTCTTTAAGGTGCCTATTTTTAGAGGCATTGTTCCATTTCTCCGTACGCAGATCAAATGAACATTTTTTTTTTTTCAGATGTTTCACAGCTTTTGTACTTTCCAGAACAATAAATATTCTTTATTCTAATGTCTGAACAGTGTGGCAACTATATTTTATCCTACTAGGCCTCATGTCTCGCTTAATGTTATGCTACATAGCAATTTGTGATCCGTCCTTAGCAATCGTCCAGCAGTGTATAATTTTTCTTCCACTACTTTCTCTTTATGAAAAGGGAATTTATTGCACACACACGCACATTAGCACATTATTATACACACAAATATACATTTTGTGTTTCATGACGCGATTTAAAATATAATAATGCAATAAAATTTTTTATAAAGTAAGATGTTTAACATGTATTTGAGTTAACGTGCATTTGTGGAAATATCATCCTTGTTTTGCACAGGAAAACGCATTTCTCAAATATATATTTTTGAGTTTAAAATATTTAAAATGTCGCACATATTGTGTTATTTCAGCATGTTGATTATGATGGGTATCATAGCTTTAGTAAGTTTATTATGATTACGAAAGTCTCAAATACAAGGGGTATTCAAACGAAAAGGCACGAAACATAGTTGCAACGTAACAGTTAACATATTTTCCTCTGCCGCTATGGGAGAACGTAGAAAAACATCTAGGGATGCGAATTAAGTTTCAGAAAACGGGGGGGATCGGAACATACTCGGGCACCTGCAGTTACAAGAAAGAGCAGATGCTCTCATAAAAAGTGCCGTCCAATTCATGTGGCAGTGCGTGTGAAAACATGATAGCGTACACAATACAAAATTCGACGATTGAAGAGCAACGAAGCCTTATCCAATTTCTGACAGCAGAAGGTGCTCAACCGGCAGCTATTCATTGTCACGGAAGGTGGTTCTGCTCAACGATAATGCGCATACGCACGTCTCCAGGGTCACACACGTGGAACTGACCAAGTTCAAGTGGGAGCAACTTGTCTCTCCACCCTACAGCCAACAAATATCACCCTGAGATTTCCTTGTGCTTGGTCCCCTGCAAAAACATCTGAAATGGAAGAGCTTCAACTAGAACGACGGCTTCAAGGATGCTTTGAAGGACTGGGTCTCGTCACGGCCACAGGAATTCTGGGAACAAGAAATCCTTCGGTTTGTTAATAAGTGAGATCGTTGTGCTGAGACCTATGGTATATACTTTAAATAGTCGTCATTTATACCCACAGTGGCGTTGTGTATCTTTTCAATTGAACACTTCTTGTATATAAGCAAAATATATATATATATATGTATACATAATTAAAGCTGCAACTTTAAAAACATTATCAGTTCCAATGAATATATTGTTGTAGTAGAATAGTGGCAATGCTTGTGAACTCTTACTTATTTACTCGGAGAGGGGGGGAGAGCTCATCCAAATTGTTTCAAGCTGCAAACCGACCCTCCGAGATTACAATATATTGATAGACGAAACGATAACATTCGACGAAACATAGAACATTCCATTTTTGAAACACGGAACAAAGTGTAGTAAAAACTAATTGCATATATGCATATACTGTAAATTCTACTTATTTTGCAATAAATTACTTCTCTGAAGTTTATTGGCTTAGGTACAATATAGATAAAAACATAAAAAAAAAGCATAGTAATGTATATTTATTATCAAATATTCCTGATTTTTCTTTATTTTACAGGATTAATTCCTTAGAAAATTTGCTCGAATTGTATTAAATCAGCATCTTAGAAAGATTATTCTTACATATTGAATTTAAAAATAATTCAGAAGAAATTTATTTATTATCTATTAACTATATATTTGAATAATTCAATTAATAAGCGAACAATTAAGCAACTAGACTCCATATTAAAGTATCGAATTCACTTTGTTTCACAGCTAATTTTTGATTTTGGAAAAAAAATTGGTGAAATAATAAGTATATTTAAGGCGCATAGTTCATTTGTTGATAGAATTACTCCTACGATTGATTAAAACTATCAGCAAAATACAAAAAACAAGTTTTCTTTTTCGATTTATAATTATAAAAAAATGTAATGCTACTTACAAGTGCTAAGTGGGAAAATTAAGTTTTGAATGTGTGTGGTAGTGTTAAAAAGGGATCGAGTAATTAGAAAAGTTACTTGATAGTATAAAGAGTTAAACATAGTTCGTAAATTCCGGAATTTAATATACATATTTCTCTGTTTTTAAATGATTATCAGAAGTTGAATTTTTTCTTGCTACACGTATATATATATAGGTATGTGGATCTTATATACATTAACATTTCATACTTTGCTTGCAATATATCGTAGATCTAAGCATTTCCCGTGTTTACTAATTTATCAAAGCACATTGCTTTGTTAAAGCCTCGAAAAGCATTTGCGTTACTCAGACTGTTTATATCGACTACACAAAACATTTGCATACCAATACGCAATGCTCAGAGATACCTATTGTGCAAAGAGTAACTAATCAACTATCCCGTTGTGATTGAAAGATGCATTACGCAAATGGAGAGCTTTGTGTTACCATTTCATTAATATCTGAATCTTTTCAGATTGAAGAAAGCAATGAGACAGTAAAGCATTTGAATTTCCTATGAGAATTTCTACAATGCATTCTATAACATAAAAAAGCAAAGTATCAGGATTAAGTTATCTAAATGGGACAAAAATCGGCAGATATGATATACAGGTACTTGCATTGAAAATGGAACCCTAACAGTGACATAGAAATTGTATGCTTTATTCAAGAAATACATCTGCAATTTTTTTTTATTTCTAATGGGCTGCTGATTAGTGTTTTACCATTGCACACCTAGTGCATTCCTGGAAGTTGGTATCTCTTTTTAGTGCTGCACCGTAAAGGCGGATACCAATCGACGCAGGTAATTTTGACGCCCAGTCCCCCCCCTAGAGGGAAGCACCTGAATTCTAATGATGCGAATCTGTGCTAGGATTTAATTTTGCCGAGAGTACCTAAGCCAAACAAGCACTGTAGGGATCTTTTACATGTCGTATAATCATACGATGAAGCCCAGTGGATGAGTGGTTAGTGCACCGCACTTCCACACCACGGGTCCCAGGTTCAAACCCCGGGCTGTGCAAGGTTGACTCAGCTTTCCTCCCTTCAGTGAGCCGATAAAAGGAGTACCAAGATTGCTTGGGAACTTAGCCCTGGGGGTTTCTCTGACCGGAACATCTTCTCATGCACCTCAGGGTCCAAGGTCGGGTATACTGAGTTGGGCACAGTAAGCCTTGGCCCTCATGGGTTGTACTGAGTTAAGTTATAATCATACGACATGGCTGCTGTCGATTTTCGGCATCATGAAAATCCACCGACTTGGTCCGGGGTCGAACCTACAAACTTAGGTACAGGAAGCAAGTGACAAACCAACCATGCCATTCAGCCGGCCATCTACAAAAGTAATGATATTAATAATAATGCGTTGACCTAGTTACAGGATATTTACAAACTCAATGGCTAACTTGGGCCAAACTAATAAGATTTAACTTTAGGTGAGCCACAAAGAAAATCATTATTCACGGAAATGTAGGTATATTTCGAATAAAGCACAATAATAAACATATATAAAAGAACAAGAAAAATTAATATTTATATCATGACACTTGGCATTTCTTCTCTACTACTATCTTTCCTATTTCGGGAGAAATTTTGTTCGCAGTGAATTCTTTCAAAACTGACCCAAAGTGAGTGACATTAATATTATTTCTAACAGGAGATTTATTTCTTTTCATAACTGAAAATAACTGCTCCCAACAATAAGTACTTCCAAACATATGGAAATAACTTCATATGTGAATTTTCGAGTGCTCATATTTTTAGTAAATATATGTAAAATTCAGGCACACACACACACCAGCTTCAATGAATTTTGCCTTCAAATTTGAGTCACACTGAATCTCGATCCAATCCATTTTCATATGAATGGGTACTGGGTTATTGAGGAAATTGAAGAAACAAACAAAATTTGTCTTCAAAAGAATTAACAACTTTAAATATTGTTTCAAATTTAGTTCAAAGATTTGAAGTTTTTCTGTGTGTTCTTCATACGATGCAGTATTATCTAAACTTGATTTGTTCATTTTGAATTTTGTTTTATAATAACGAAAAAAAGAGTATAATTAAAATTAGCGCGTTTAGCGAATTCTACCTATTTTACTTTCATTCTGTCTAGGTTTGTTATTTTACTATATATTTTTGTGTGAAGATATATTGCCGGGCTGTAAAAATGCTCATTGTGGGCCGCGAGTTTGACGCCCCTGTGGTAGATGACTTCACGCCAATGCGTCTCTACTGGCGATTTAGATCGGCGCAATCAGTTGGAAGTGTATGCTCATCAGTACCCGAACAGGATCTGTTACGAAAAGAACTGGTACTCGCGCAGATCAGGGAAGTACAAAGGCAAAAAGTAGACAAGATGGTGTAGGTGGCCTGGATTTCCTGTTGAAATATAAGCTCAGACCTCAATGAATGGGAGAACCCAACATGCAATCTTATCGATATATCATCGTACAATAAGTTTATTCCAAATGACAACGCAAGAGATCCTGCTATTGGATGAATGATACCACATACTATAAGTTCTTTCTGTAAGGTTGTGTGGATAATGACAGTCACGTGAGTATCCTCCTGTGTCGTGGTTGGGCATCTCCATACATGTCATCGAGATTGTCTCGAGTCGGGTCATCGAGATTGAATTTAAAGTGGGATTCATTGATTTAAAAAATTCTATTTCAGTCCGTGAAATTCCAGGAAAAGTTTGAGGAAGTCAGTGAAAGGATTTCCGTGATCTAAGCACCATTTAATTGAGTCGCTTATCAATGGTCATTACAGTCCCTAATGTCCCGATTGTACGTCAGATCGTTAATAATAACGCATCAGGGAAGAGCCTATCGCATGATTATTTTTAGTAGACCGTAACCTTCTTGATACTTTTTACGACGATGATCCATCCATTATTTCCAACAACATCGAAGGCAACATCGTTCCAATCCAAATTTTCATCACAGCGATTTCACCACTCTGCTTTCTGTAGTCGAATTGTGCATCCTTCCTCGAGAATGGTGGCTTTATTTCATACTACTCATAAATCCATCTCCGAGATGTTAGGGAAGTTCACATGGGTTGAAGGCACTACATTCACTTCGAAATGGAATGTGCTCTGTTTTGTACACCATCTGGATGCTCCGTTACAATGAGCAGGTGGTCGAGCAAGTCTCTCAGTCATTTACCACTAAAATGTAATCATATGCATATTCTATCATAGATAATATGTGAGTATGACTACTAAACTACAGCGGCCAACGCGTAAAATATGCGTATAAACCATTCCACCAATTTTTTAAATGTTATTTTGATTGAAAAATGAGATTTTTTTCTGTAGTAAATGTCTCCATATGCAGATACATGTATTCAATTTAAAATCTTACAGATTAACTTATGCATAACAAATTGTTAAAGGCTTCTGCTTAACAATATGTTCTAAAGTCCTTTTCAAAAGAAAGGTTAAATCATAAAGGAAGACTGCATTTTTTTAAAGGAAGGTAAAATAAAAGAAAATGTCAGTAATATTTTGCTACAAATTATTCTTTTAATTTACATACTAGAAATCATTTAATGAAATTTTTTCACTAAATTATTCCATTGTTCGTTTTTCTCCTAATCAATATATTACATTATAACTTATTCATGAAGGTTTTTTTGAAAAGATATTTTGTTATTCTTCATATATATTTCAAAAACTACTTTAGTATTGTAATTTAAATTCTCTAAATTCAGTTTAGTATTTTACCTAAAGTTTCCATTTAATTGCTCAAATATATGAATAATTCATTTAATTTATTTTTTGCCCTAGAAAAATTATTTATTGAACAAAAAAATTTACTCTTCTACGAAAGCAAAAGTTATTTCACTTATTTTTATTAATCCTATTAATTATCTTTGTATAAATTCTTTCCAAAATGTTAACTATGTAAAGCTAATAAAAATGTTTTATTACTCATTTTAAATGTATTATTCTGTTTGAAGATTTACCATTTTGAATCTTATCAATTGTATTTTTCATCTAGCTTTTCAATTTAATTTTCTTTATATTATTCAGATATTAAAAATAAGCATTGCTGATTGCATAGAATTTTAATTCGCCGAATGCAAATTAAAGAACTTTTTAAATACTGACATAAATCTGGTTAATCAGATGCTTCAATAGAAAATTAATTTTAAAAAAGTTATCTCTTTTTAGAATAGCGCACAGTTCGTATTTATATCTGTATTTTTTCTAACTCTTCCAAAATTCTTGAATGTGTAATAGTACTAAAATCATTATAAGTCATTTTTTTTCAATAAAATATTCAATTTCTGTTACAATGAATGAATGTGTAGATTTTTCAGACTGTGTAGATTTTTCATATTACCATAAAATAAGTTTTCAGAAAGTATTTTACCTAAACATCGAGACTACATCGAGAATGTAAGTACATGTGCATTGTTTTCAAGTGTATCTATTCGAAAAGTTCAGCATACAACTATATATCTTACAATATATATTCTTCTAAACTCAATAAGTTCCTTCAATATAGATAGAAAATTTCTTTTTTTTCTTGAAATTATCTTTAAAATTCTCATTAAAGGTTTGAGCTAGTTGTCCTACTTGAAAAATTCATATAGTGCTGGTCCATCTTATTCAAGAAATAAGCTTATAAATACATTATTGATGTGCAATATTAACATATCTATAAGGCGTGTTCAAATGAAAGTTATTCGAAGCCTAGCATACGAACAGTTTTCAATGCAGTTTAGTGAAACAAACGCGATAGTGAAGGTGTACGTGTCATGCAAGCGTGTGCCCAAGCAGATAGTATATCTGCATTCGTAAGGACGTGGCATTCTTTTAAAAATAGCTGGTGTGCATGCAACTGCGTCCATACGGATCAGTCAGCTGTTGGAAAGTTTTTAACACTGGAAAGGTGTAAGCCGGTGGATATTCATCGCAGAATGTGTGATCATTGGGCATTTTTCGAGGACTATTTTTTTACCCCTATTTCTACAGGAACCCTATTAGTGGAGTTTATGGAGCCGGAAGTCTCCATGAATGCCTAACAGTACACCCAAACACTTGATAGGCTGCATTAGGCTATCAAAAACAACCCCCCCCCAGATATACTGTTGTCAGGTGTCATCGTTCTTCACAAATATACAAAGTCGCATGTCGCCAAGGTGTGTGTCAAGGCATTGACCAGTAAAAAATAGAATGTCCTGGACGCTCTTCGCGGGTGGAATTCATAGCCTTTCTTAGCAATAGGATGTCTATCTAAAAGCCATAAGTGATTTCTTTTAGCAAACTTTGCATGCATTTCACTCATTAATATTATTGTTTCTATCTATGTATCGTCCCAGTTCTGTCCCTAAGAATCTTATTGATACACAATCCGAATCACTTTTGTTTGGACACTTCTCACATGTAGGAGAAAAGCGATTCACTCACTCGCTCATTGGGAGATCTTCGGAACTACACTGCTCAAAATAATTAAAGGATATTGCGGTTTTAGGTGGATCTTGTGGCTGAGGGAAACTTTTTAGCTGATTGATACATGGTCGACAGACGTAGTAGGTTATATGAGAATAAATTACACATGTTTGGCAGAAAAAATGCATTTTATTGGCATTTGTGTACAAAAGGAAAAAAACACAATTTGAATATGAGAAAAAAAGAATAAGAAAAGGTGTTTTTTTCAAAGGAAATCATTTTCAGTAGAGGGTATGGTTTCCATCAACGTTGAGCACCTTTGAGGCATGGAGTCAATGAGGCTATTAATCACGAGTTGGGGTATTCTGTCCCACTCTTCCAGAAGAGCTCTTGCTCTTGGAGCCAGCAATTTGTTTTCCTAGAGCGTCCCAAACGTGCTCTATTGTTTGGAGAACACGCTGGTCATTCCAATCGTACGATTCCTTCCTAGAAAAGGAAATTCTCCATCAGGTTAGCACGATGTGGCCTGCAGTTATCGTCCATTAAAATGAAGTCATCTCCGATTGCTGCAGCGTAAAGGACTACAATAGGTCTGAGGATCTCATCCCTATATCGGCGAGCAGTCAGAGGTCCATCTCGAATGATGTAGGGGTCTGTGCGCCCGTCAATGGAGATGCCACCATACACCAACTCCCCCTACCGCCAAATCTGACACTCTCGTGAACGAACGCAGGATTATTCCTACTGCAACGGTCCCTCCAGATGAAAATACGCCTATTATCGGGATGAACAGAAAAACGGGACTCGTCAGAAAAAATAACATTGCTCCATTCATATCTCCTCCAGTTTACGTGCTCTGTTGCCCACTCCCTGCGGTCGCGACGATGCCTTGATGTTAGTCTGACACATACCATCGGTCGGCGAGCATACACACCTACACCATAGAGCCGGTTTCGGATAGTCTGAACTGAAACCGTGGTGCCAGTAGCCGAGCGAAGGTGTTGTTGGAGAAGAGTAGCGTTCATATTTCGGTGTCTCCGAGTCGTTAACACTAAATAACGATCTTCATTGGGCGTTGGTTGCCAATCTACGACCTTGTCCTGGTCTTCGACCTGCACTTCCAGTCTCCAAAAAACGGTTCCAGATCCTGGAAATCACACTTTGTGACACTCCAATGGATTTCGCTACTTCGGCTTGAGTTTGGCCCCTTCTAACCTACTAACAACTCTCCAAGCTTCTGAATCGGTTAAACGATTTCGCTGAGACATCGTACTCATCGAAACAAAGCAGTCATTGAATGCCGATCATCCTTGTCTTCATTTAAGTTGAAAGTCTAATTTCATTCGCTGCCGCTGAAGCAACGTTTTTGACGTCGAATTCAAAATTAGCATATTCCACAGTTTGAAAATCAGAAAAATTTGCATTTGTAATTCTCTTCTTCCGTTTTCGACAAAAAAAATTCGCTTACATCTTTATTTTATATAAAACTTACAATATCCTTTAATTGTTTTGAGCAGTGTAATAGACATACAGACTTGAAATTTGGCAAACATGTTTCTATTGCTATGTGGAGATCCGTTAAAACGAGTTTAGCGAAAATCGACTCCAAGGGTGGTTGCAATGGTATTTTTGTTTTAGAACTACTAGACCAACAAACTTAAAATTAAGCAAGGATGTTCTTTGTTTATGAATAGAGATCGGCTATCTTTTATGTGGACCCACTGCAAAAATGGGGAGGGGGTGTAATCGATAAAAAATCCTTGTTTTTGAGCTATTAGACCCACAGACTAGAAATTTGACAAACATGCTTTTTTGTTGAGTGGAGTTCCAATAAGAACGAGTTTTGCTGAAATCGACTCATGATCGACGAAGTCGGGGTGGAGGGGTGAGGGTGGGGTAGTGGGACCGCAATAAATAAACAATTCCCGTTTTTGAAATATTTGCCTTAAAGACCTAAAATTTCGCAGGCGTGATTCTTTTCTTTTTAGTGATCCACTTAGAATAGGTTTTATGGAAGATTCCCAAGGAATCCCGTTTTTGAACTCTTAGTCATAAAAAGGTGGCATACATGTTTCTCTTATTAAGTAGAGATTCGCTAAAGAAGGGTTTTATGGAAATACACTCCGAAAACGATAGGGGCGTAAAAGATAAAAACGCTTTTGTTTGAGAAATTCCTGTCTTTTTTAAATAAAAGGCGAGGGCCGTAAGAATGCTTTTGAATATAATCGAAATCTTAATGCTATGATTTAGGTATCAAAATTTTTAAAACAATACATAGACATGCAGCATCATAAAATATCGAGCGCAGCAGGAGGATTTAGTGACTAGTTAACCTATATTGTTTTTATAAGTATTCTAATCAAAATAAAAGGCATCATTATGGATCTGCAATTTACTGCCTAAAAGTCCTTCCATTCACTTTTAAGTGCAATGGCTTTTTATATAACTTACTCATAATAACTCTAATTTATTTTAAGTATGTTTCAAGTTGAGTACTTGAATATAAAAAACAGTTTGTACTTTATTTAGTACTTGTTTATCGATTCAGAATATTTTGTAATTGGGTATGTCATACTGAATATAGTCTTGTAGTTAGGATAAAAAGGCCTCTAGTAGCTGAACAATGCGACGTTAATATTCACTAACTTGTAGTAAGGATTGAATTATTGAACTTATCAATCACATTTATAATAGTTTCTATGTTATAAAAATTATCGGTACTTAAGTGTTATCGCAACCTATTGCCCGCATTATATGAAAAGAAGCACTTGGTTTCAAACTCCGCGTGCACGACACATAGGAAATCCGAGTTACCGACTTGGCGATTGGTGCGATAATACGTAAGTACCAAATTATCTATAGTAAATAATCTCTAGAAGATGTGTGGTGGAAATCTTTTCGTGAAGAACTAATTTATTTAAATAAAAAAAATAATGCGAGTACATATTCCCTCAAAATAATACGAAATTTTGATCTTTAGCAGAGAAGATTTAGTCTAGTCATTCTAACCACTAATAAATCAAATCAATGTCATTAATTAAAGTAATGACCAGATCATACGGGATTTATTTTATACGGCATGTTTATTTTACGCGTACACATTGAAAATATGTGTGATAAATACATATGAATATTTAGAAATAACTTATGATTATTTGTATATAAACGGAAAAAATTATACTCAAAATAAAAATGCTTTTCTAAAATTCTATAATTCTTACAAATTTTAAAATTTTTCATCAATAGGTGGCGTTAAATGTAATTGATATTTCTTAGCCTCAAATTTATATATTTAATATACTTTCTCTTAATATAGGAAGGAAATAGGAGAAAAAGGATTGAAATAAAAAATAATAATAAATAGAAATGAGAAAGAAAGTTATTTTTTGTTGCTATGTAGTTTAATATTCTTTTAACTTAAAATTATCATTCATTTATCTTGTTGAGATATCAAAAAAAAAAAGCTGAACTTTATTTCAAAAAATCTTCACCATGACGATGTATTCCTTTTAATTATTGCATTTTAACCACTCAATAAACTCATAAATTTTGAGAAATAAAAACCGTTTATAATAAGTTTTGTAATTTCTTAAAAAATTATTATTCTTAAAGAAGATACTATTAAATAACCTATTAAAAAGAACTATTATTTAGATTCTGCATATTGAAGTCAATGTCTTATGCTAATTCAAATCGTGTTCGCAATAACTCTCAGTCAAATTTATAACATTCCAAAATTTTAAAGCTGAACACTCAATTAAACTAAATGCATACATTTTGTTTGCTTAAAATAATCTACTCTAATAATATTATGTATAAAAATATAAATGTGACAAAAAAATTGCCGAAAGTATAAACATATATTGTTGATTTTTAGTTTTAAATCTCTTGATGCTTATAAATGCATAATTTAAATATTTACATTAATGTTATAGCTTTCTTTCAATTCGTAAAAGTATGAGAAAAATAAAGGAACAAATTCGATAGTAATTAGGAAATTCAAAATAAGCAAAATGTTTTAAACTGGCAATTACTTTCACACATATTTTTTCTGCTCTATAACAATGTGTAAATCCTTAAAAAAATTGTATTTTAAATTCAAAAAATTACACTGCTACATATAACTATTAATCTAGACAAGCTCAATTTTACCTAGATAAAAAAGAATTAAGAAAAACTCCTTCCCTAAAATCAAACCTAAACAACATTTTTCCGCTAGCAACACCCCAAGCCACCAACTCAACAAAATTTCCATCCCTCATTAAAACGAGCCTACCTTGAAACCATCCTCCAAAACCCTTTCCTCGAAATCTTCTCCCAGATCAATCCCGACTCTCCAAGAGCACCCCCCACCTTTTCCTAAAAAGAAAATGAAAAGAGGAAAAGGCCCGGCACGTTGGCGCAGACGAGAAGATTTGATTTCCTAAAATGATGAATCCCCGGATATTTATAATGTTTGCGGCAATTACGGGTCTGCACGCCATAGTTATTTAAATGGCGTTGGACCTGCATTGTGTCTAGTTATCACAATGGACGGAATAATTAACGTTAATTAGCGCGGCGGATGCAACCCGCTTCATTAAATATCTTAATGCCTGCTCGGCAACCCACGACAATTTCCGAAGTCCTCGATAAGGACCGAAGATTACGGGCGATGACGCCATGGCACCACAATGAGGGGGAGCTGTCACTCCCTTTGTACATCCGTCCGTCCGCGCCACCCCTCACCAAAGAGACACCCCCGTTAGAATTTCATAATGCCTCCTGCACCCCCTTCGCAGGTGAAGCGCCGCTTCGCGCGTCGAACCTTCTTTCACGAACAATGAGGGACCTATCCATTTATATTCAAATATATAACATGGGCACGCGTTGGGTGTTGAGGTCCAACAATATAAATATGAAGGCGTGAAATTTGAAGTATACATTATTATTGTTATTGTTGTTGTGTGGATCCTTGGGGATGGATTGCTTTTGTGATGATAAACGTTTCAGAAATGGTTGGACAGTTTGGACTGCTGTGACGTTATCTTGTAATGGCTCGTGAAAGAGTGTGATTGTTTAATTTGAATTTATAGTTCATTTTGATTCGATTTGGGAAGATTTGTGCATTATTAAAAAAATGTTTAATTACGGAAGATACGCACACATTTGTGCAGTTTAAACTTTCATTTAACTATACTATACCAAAGCCTAGTTAGAAGAAATTTATAGCATTATATTAATATATATATATAATGTTATATATATATAAATTAAATTAAAGTATTATAATATTTATAATTTTCTAAATCCGCATGGGTGAATTGAAAAATTAAACAATACAGATTGAAAGATAAAGACGTTTTTAATGAGTTAATTTTAAGTAAATTGCAAATTAAACAAAAAAAATTTTTTGCACATCGCATCTGAACAGAAAAACATATTTGTTAAATTTTAAGTCTGTAGATCTAATAGTTAATAAAAAGGGGATTTTTTTTATTTATAACGCCCCGTAACTCTCTTGTGGGTCGATTTTTGAAAACACGTTCATAAGCTGTTCTGTGCTCAGCAAAAGTAACACATTGTTACAAATTTTGTGTAATGAACGCTTAAAATAGTGTAAATAATTTATATCTGGATGTGTAATACGTTAATATTCCTTTCCATTAAATTTATTTTATGTTAAATTTCTAATATTCGTAAGCAACGCCGTTCCTTACATTTTAATGGTGATTCAATGTAAACATAGCGAAATATTGGCGATAGAGCCAACGTGCCAACCTGGCGATTCATTGAACGGTTCTGAAATCTGTATTCTGTAGCACCACATGTTGGGAAGCTGCAACAAAAAAGATAGCACAAAAACCTCCAGCACACACAAAAAAAATGCTTATACATGAACGGTGTTGGGATGAAGCGAGGTCATATGTACAAACATCCATTTATATATATATATATATATATATATATATATATATATATATATATATATATATATATATATATATATAGATATACGTATTCAAAACAAAAAGTTTTTTTTTCAAATTATTTATTTCATTAACCTTAAATTTTGTGTGTTCTTTTAGTACCATGCTTTTTAACATCTTATAAATTATACACAACGAAAAAATGAATTTCTATGAGTATATTTTCAAATTTTCCATCTACATTATAAGAGAGCTATTTCTGTGAATCCAGTCTTCTCTTTATTTCACACTAAATAAATGCGATATAACTCTTTCATAAGTTCTCTGAAGCTCAGTTATTAAAATACTTTTCAGGTAATGAAGTTATATAAGTCTCTATTAATGTATAAAAATTATTTACACTGTTTCAACAGAAAGTTATAATATAACATGATCAACCTTGATAAATAAGTGGATTATCTTTTTATAGTATAATTCTATTTAGGACATTAATTTGGATTGTAGATAACTGAATTAAGAATTTTATCTTAATTGAATAATTATCGAGTAGGCATATTTTGTATAGGGGGTTTCTTTTCGTCTCAGACGTTTTATACGTGCTCTGGAACTGAAGACGGCCGGTTCAAATCACGCTATCCAAAAAAGAGCCTCCAAAGTCATTCATTTTACGCAACAGCTAAGCACCCAATTGATGACCCGGAAGTGATCAGCTGGATGCCAAGCTATCTTTGAGAAAATGTTGTAAATGACTCATGCGATGAAAATACTTCAAGTATTTGTTTTTTTAAATGCATAATGTTTAGAAATTAGTACCTTATGCAAGATTTTTAAGTTATCTTAACATTACCTTTCCATGTGGATATTGGTTATCACACTGGTTTAAAATGGGAGGAATATACATATGATATAAATGGTATATACACAAAATGTATTAAAAATTGTAACAACTATGGAGCCATAATTTATTAACTGTATAACATGAAAGAATAAATTGTATATTTAAACATCCATTACTATAAACAAAGTGTTAAAACGTATTTCCATTTTTGAAGTAATTCATAGACTAATACATGAAAAGCAGCATTTTAAATTTCTCTAATGAATAGCGACAAAAAATGAGTTTTCATTATGATGAAAAAAATTGTTTTTATTCATAATTCTTACTTTCATATATAAATTGATGAGATTTATTCATTTAAAAACTTTTTTATTATTATTGTTATTATTTTTTGAATAAAATTATTTCTAAGCTTTCTCATTTACAGGATTTATTTCGTTCGCTATTCAAAACAATTTGTGAAAGACAGTGAATACGAAAATATATCTGAATACTGCTTTGTGCAATCTATTTTGGGACATTTGTGAACTAAGTTTTCTTATGATTGAAGGAAAAAATGGAAGAGTAGAACAGATAAACAAAGTTTTCTGATATCTATTTGACTTTAATACTTTTTTATGGGCTCTGCGAACTCTTAAATTGCAAATTTTTCAATGTTTTGAAAAAAGTATATTTTAAAGCCTCAATATTTCTGAGCATTTTCGTACCACAATGGTGTTGATTGCTATGAAAACTTCCGAAGTTATTAAAAAATAAATAGTGAAACTTAAACGAAAACCCTATTTCTTTCTTATCTTTAACTTCATTTTACGCAAAACAAAAAATTTTAGCTTGCGCGCAGGATTTCTCAGGATTTTGAAATTTTACACGCGTTCAAAATGAGGCTCTTCATAACTTATACATCAATTTTTAAAAATAAAACTTAATAGAATTTTTTTTATTTGAATTTATTTATTTTTCTTAAAATTTTTTAAAAATTTGTTATAATTGTATTTAAAAAATATTTTTTCCTCTAAATTACTTAAAAGTTAGTATAACTTCAAATGCGAACATTTTTATACCTAGTAAAACAAATTGTGTAAATTTTAATCAATTTTGTACTTCAGAGTCCTGCGCGGTGTAAAATACTTATTTTCATATTTTTGAAAAATTCTCCAATTGTTATTTTTTTATAACTTTTTAAATTTTTTCTCAAATTCTCTGAAAATTTGAGAAATAATGTAAATATATATGATTATCAAGTGGTAAAAATTTAAATTACTGTTTTGTTTTATTGCTAAGGTACATTGATTTGAAGAAGAATGTTTTTTTCGAGTGCACGGATATCTGTTAAGAGTGCTGTGAGCCCTTATTCCCTATTGCAAGCAGTAAAAATTGAATTACAGTCAGTGTTATTTTGAGTTACAATCAAACCTCTAATTTAACAAAGTCATAGGGACCATACATTTTGTTTGATAATTCACGGTTATTCTTTCTATCGAGATCCAAAAAAAAATACAAACTTTTTGCATTTATCTTTTCAAAAATCAATAAGCCAATAAACAAAAAATATCCGTAGTTGAAAGTTACAAACTTTTTATTCAACAGCTGAAAATACTATTACCAAATTTCCACACACCATTTAACTGGAAATTTGCAATATTGACTACTAATGCTTGAAAATCTTTTTGATTCCTGACTCGAAAAAGTTCTTTTTCGACCCTCTACTGAGAAGAAAATACTGTATCATTTAAGGTATCCAACTACGTTCGGAACCGTGATTTTGCAAAAGCGTATAAATGGATAAGATTTATGATATTTAGTGTCACTTGGATTAGAACATGTATATAAAAATGTTTTAAGAATAGTATTACAATAAAAATTATTTAAGTACAATATTTTGATAAAAAATTGAACATATATAATAGCCAATTCTCAAAATATTCTCCTTTTGTGAAAAATGCTTCTATTATAAAAATATTTTGCCTGCTTATAGCTCAGACCTTTGTACAGAGGCTCAAACAGAGTGTTTGAAATATATAACTTAGAAGTTGGTTTATCCATGTGTTTTACGACAACAGAGGGGAGACGTTTTGAGAAAAAAAAATGCCAATAATTATTTCAATTGGTTGTAACTCTGAAAAATAATGTGAACTATTCAAAACTCATAGTTGAGCCTCTGTGCAGAGGTCTGAGCTATATACAGGCAAAATATTATTATAATAGAAGCATTTTTCACTAAAGGAAAACATTTTGAAAAAAGGTTATTGTAAGTTAATTGTTTGCCTAAATATTGTAATCAAATATTTTTTTTGTTTTTAAAATGTCCTGAAAACAATTTTATGCATGTATTCTAATCTAAGTGACACTAAATATCATAAAAATTATCCATTTATGCGCCTTTTTAAAATCACGGTTCCGAACGTAGTCGGATAACTTAAATCCTTTTGCATAAAAGCAAAATCCTGTTGTATAAACTGTATGTTTAAACAGTTTCTAAGCAATGCAAAGCATTAGAAAGTGTTACAGTTTTGATCGGAATTTTATTATCTATTTCTGCTTTATAATCGGCATTCATTGGATCCGACAAATCAAAAATATCCTCAACTTCTGTTGCACATATAGGCAGTCCGTCGTGAAATGTATTATTCTCGTAAAAATCTTAAAATATCCCCTGCAATATGGAGTGGGAGGAAATAAGAAAAGAATTTCCTCTCCTATCCAAGACTCATAGGATAAGTTACACACATGACTCATCTGCACCTGTAAAGTCTGATAATGGTCTTCATCCTTTCCCCTTGAAATTTGCTGCTTACAAGAAAAGTCCTTTCCTGTTCCAGACAAAATAATATGTTATTTGAAAAACAATCCAATTTATCCTAATACAAACTAATAAAAATATTTTCTAACTGGCAAAATAATTCGTTAATTCGGGGATTATTTTTCATTAAATATGGGGTTTTTTTATTCTCATCTTAGTCAAGGAAAGCGAAAAATTCGCTAAAAAGGGGTTCTTTAAATCAAGGCCAGACTGTATATTTAATAAACATTAAGATGCTTTACTTGCTGCAAATTGGAATTCAAATCCAGAAACTTGCAAACTGTTATCAACATATTTAATAAATCAGTGCATACCGTATCCTTAAATCGGTATAAACTATTATCCCCATTTTTTGTACTGTAACGGCGAGGCACATAGTACACTAGGAGGCTTGACACATAGCACACGATAGACTAGAGGGCGCTGCTGTGAACTGTTTTGGCTTTTGAGCGGGAAGGAGAGAAGAGAGTCTCGAACGTAAAATGGAGGAAGCTGCCTGTAGTTCCCGATGTGACTTTTAATTGTAAATGAAAATATTAATATAGTGATGTGTTTTGAAGTAAATAATAAAAACGGTAAATCCTGTTAATTAGAGCTGATTAATTCAACTATAAGACGATCTTACAGTACTTACAAGGAATTTTACACAAAAAAGGATTATGATGTTTTAAAAGTTATTTGATTTATATAAAATTGATTAAGTTACAATGATATATTATATTAATATAAAAATACAATATATGATGTGTCAAATTTGCAGGGAAATTCTATTTTGATGTTTTCTATTTGATATTTTTGTATGTAAAAGTTTACATTACCTGGGCACTCTAATTTCTAAAATCTACTATTATATACTTATATAGTATTCCCGACACTCCAAAAACATCTATGCATAAAATAATTTAGAGAAGGTAATAAAAATAGTTCAAAATGTTTGATACTTTTAAATATACCCTTTATAATAATTTTGTTACTTTCAATGTGTAGTAGAAAATTTTATCACACGAAAAATGAAAAGAGCTATATTAGAGAAAAATGCTTCACAATTTTTATTTTTTGTTGATAATAAATGAATATAATCTATGGTAAAAGGGAAAGAATTTCATAGATATAATATTTGTTTACATTTATTTAAAACTTAGAATTTGTGTTATAAATTTAATTAATTTAAATTACAGTGAATAGAGTTCTCTTTGTTTTATTTTCAGTTTTTTCAACTAAATTTAGGTGCGTAAAAGAAATTAAATAGTGTTACTTTGGTTCAAATAAATTTTCCTGTTTTCTTTTGAAAGAAAGGAAACACACACACACACACACACTTTTCTATAAATTTCTAAGTAGACCTTTTCGTAATGTTTCATGTCACTAAGTTTAGTAAGCCAATTTTTTTGTCGTCAAGTTACTCATTTGCTTTTTTCGTCTCGCAATGTTTTCATCTCTTTAATTCTTCCTCCATCTATCCATCTATTCTTTTTTTCTTCTTTAGAAGCCTTTTTTATCTTTCTTCTAGGCACATGTATTTTTTTGGTTTCGAGACATTTATGATATATTTAACTGATGTATGTTATAGATTAGATATTTTAGATAATGAAGCATTAATTTTCCATATACAGTAGAACGTTGTTTATCCGAACGTCAATTATCCAGAGCGTCAAATATCCGAACCTACTGCTGCTCAAAGGAATCAGAGATCTTTTAGTGAAAAAACGAAGGTGTACATTGGTACAGCGTGGTAAATAAGTGATTATTTTCCACAGTAAAGATAAAATTGCGACACATTTTGCACCTATTTTGCTTTTTCTTCAAGCACGTTTCCCGCATGTGATGATTTTCAATATTCGTATAGTGTCCGGTTTTATATACTGCATGAATCGCATTCGGTTTTTGGTTATCCGAACGGTGTCCGGTCCCTAATGATTCGATTAACGACGTTCTACTGTCTCGGGGAATTTCACAAATAATTGGAATTTTGTACTTTCGATTTAATTTTTTTTAAAAATTTTGTATATACTTTGATTACATTAATATTCTAAATTGAAAATAAAATTTTATTGAAAAAACCAATTGAATAATATTTCATGAATGAATTATACAAGGTCTGTTAAAAAAGTATCTAAATCATGTCTAGAAAAATATCTTTATTTTGCGGTATAGGGATTCAAATCAAATTCAAAGTAAACCCCTTGCGCTTTTACACAATTAGCCCAACATTCTCTCCATTACCGAAAATAATTCTAAAGAGCTTCTTTTGGAATGGTGTTCAATTCCACCGTCCTGCTTTGCATTATCTCATCTCTATTCTGAAAATTTGGTCCTTTCAATTGCATTTTCATTTTCGGAAACAGCTAGACGTTGCAAGGAACCAGATTCAGCGTCGATAGTTTCTAGCAGGTCCTGTGCAGCTGCATGACGGCGTTCTTTCTGTTCCACCGATAGAAGCTTGGGAACAAATTTTGTAGCCTTTCTGAGCATAATCAGAAAAAATTCCGAATGTGGAACCTGTACTGGTCTCAACGGTCACTCGTACGGCCAGACAACGATTTTTCACTATCAGATTCTCCACCTTTTCTACAGCAGCTGCATCTCGCACGCGCGCGATTGGTTTGTGCACTAATCATTCTCTTCTGACCTACAGCCACTTTTGAATCCGTTAAACAATTTAGACAGACTCACAGCATTAACCTATGTTCACAACATTCAGTCATCTTTAGATAATTAAAATCCGACGCACATATATAACAGCACCTCCCTCAACTGCTTGCTGGAAACGACTGGTGTACTGAAACGAAAGGGGGGCATTCAAGCGTGCTTATTAAGCTGTCATTTCCCTCTGTGAACAGTTGTGTCACTTTAGAATCTTGATGTGCCCTGGACTCGAATAGTTTTTGAACAGACGCTTGTATACCCTCAATAATATCAAAGACGACGCGTCAAGGAGATATCCGAATGGAGCGAAATTTCGTTTACATATATTTTACGTTAGATTATGCAAATGACTATCTTTTTTTGGCAGATGACTCACTTTTGGGAACTTCAGCGCATTGCAAAGGAGCATCTTTATAATGTATAAAACAGAGGACATCATTGTTCTAAGACATAATATCCATACGACTGTAGTGCCTTCTACCCACGTGTACTGTACCAATACTTTTGTAAGATGGTTTCGTGAATAGTATGAAAAGACGTCTGTACATGCAATTAGACTAAAGAAAGCATGTGGGTCAAATCAAAGGATCCTTAGAAATTTGAAACGGAGTTGCGTTATCATTCAACGATATTTGTCGGAATGGATGAGCGATAACGCACAAAGCGTCAAGAATATATCAGTTGTTGCAAGAGAGTGATGACAGAACAAAAGGACATAGTAATTAACAACCCCTGAGGCGTTCTTAACAATGATCTGACGTGTAACCGGAGCACCAGTTAACGAAACGAGGTTGAGATAAGGAGGCCCCTGTGCTGATTGCTCCTCATCATTGCTCACAGGTAAGCGCGTTTCTAGTGGTTTCGAATGCAGTCAACCTGGAATCTCATGGACTATGGTAGATTTTTTTCATATGATGTATTCCACTTTGAAGTGAGGCTGATTTCCAGCAAAAGCATAATTAAAAATGTCCAGGACAGTGGTGAGATTTTCGTGGGGACGTCATCCTTCCCACAGCTCGACAGCTAGAAATTATGGTATGAGATGCTCTTTGATTTAATAAGCTAACCCTATTGGTGGTCAACGATGACATCTTTACAACACGACGGTACGTTGACGAGAATCTATGTCTCGTAATGTTGACCTGCCGTTCTCAGACTTTAGGGCTTGCATTTCAACAAGATAGCACATTATCTTTCTATTGCTTTTCCCCGTGCTTTTCCAGCATTTCCTTGAACTGAGAGACCACTAAATCTATTTAAATACAATATTTTGGCAAAAAATTAACTTAGAATAATCTTTTTTCCAAATGTTCTCCTTTTGTGAAAAATGCTTCTGTTAGAATAATATTTTTCCTGTATATAGCTCAAACCTCTGTTCAGAGGCTCAACTAGAACTTTTGAATTATATAACTTAGAAGTGGGTTTATATTCATATTTTACGACAACAGAGGGGAGCAATTTTAAGAAAAAAAATGCGAATAATTATTTCAATTGGTGGTAACTCTGAAAATAATGCAAATTTTTCAAAACTTCTAGTTGAGCCTCTGTAGAGAGATCTAAGCTATATACAGGCAAAATATTATTATAATAGAACCATTTTTCACAACGGGGGAACATTTGGAAAAAAGATTATTCTAAGTTAATTGTTTGCCAAAATATTATATTTAAATAAAAAAAAAATTGTCAAAATGTCCTTAAAACAATTTTACGCATGTATTCTAATCTGAGTGACACTAAATATCATGAAAATTATCCATTTATGCGCTTTTTTAAAATCACGGTTCCGATCGTAGTTGGATACCTTAAATCAGTAAGAGTTAGTTAATGCATTTTTAGTTCCGTTTTTTATTCAATTTAGTTTAAAGCAATTTCAATATTTACTTTTCCTTCGAAGCTTTCTAATAACTTTTTCTTGGCCGTTTCGAAAAGCCATGCAGCCATTCAACCAAAAATTACCATTATTCACTGAAATTATAATAAATTCGCTCTATCGAAGAATACGTCGTCATAATCATCGGAGCGGTTTACTTGTTTCTTTGAATAATTCATTTATCATCAGGCCTCTTCGTGAAATCATTGAAAATCCTAATCTCAAGAATTTAAGACCAATTTCATTAGAGAGAGAAAGAATTAAAATTCCCCAGAGCCTCACACTGCAACGAAGTTCCGAATGCCTCAACTTTAAATCTGCTCTGTTATTTCACCGCACCAGGATCTGGAATAATAAATGAAATTACCTAAATGAACGATGTGGCTGATTATACTTCAGGCATTAGACGACGGAGATTCCCTTGAGTTGGAGCTACTTTTCAAGGCTCCCAAAACCAGTTTTAGGTTTTAAACATCATTTAAAATAGAATCATTTTGGCAGTTAAAACTTCGTACCAATGGTGATTCGTTTCGAATTAGTTTTTTTTTCATTTAAGGTATCCGACTACGTTCGGAACCGTGATTTTGCAAAAGCGTATAAATGGATAATATATATGTGAGTTTTAGTGTCACTTAGATTAAAAAATGTATATAAATCCTTTTAAGAATATTATTGCAATAAAAAAATTATTTAAGCACAATATTGTGACGAAAAATGACTATAGAATGAACCATTTTCAAAATATTCTCCTTTTGTGAAAAATACTTCTATTATAATAATATTTTGCTTGTATATAGTTTAGACGTCTCTACAGAGGCTCAACTAGAATTTTAGAAATATATAGCTTAGAAGTGGGTTTATCTGTATTTTACGACAACAGAGGAGAGCAAATTTAAGGGGATGGTGGACCTTCTCAATGTAATATTTTGTTTAAAACTGCGATTTTTACTTTTTATACTAATAATATTCCTTATATTTCATAGAAAAAATATTTTAAAGAATTTTCTCATTTTAGTTAATAATATGACAGAATTATTTTCTTATTTTACTCAAATAAATGTTTGAAATGCACTTTTCTTATAGTTCATAAAATTTCCTTTTCATTGTTACGCAAAATGCTCCTTACGTGATATCTCGTTGAAATTTTCATAACTTATGAAAGAGCATATATTCCCAAATTGTTGCATTAGTTTTCTAAAAAAATTAATGGAACATATTTTGTCTTGTTTTGAATACTCTGAATGTGTGGTAATAGGTGAAATATTTTTCATATAGTAGAGAAAATGTATCTTTTTTTCAATCAAATTTTATTCTGAATTAGAAATCCATGCACAGATATATTTTATTCTAGTTAATCTATGTATAAAACAAAAGTTATGTGCATGTCTTAAAAACTAATGCGCAAGGAACATTTAAAAAATTCAATTTAAAAGAAATAGTTGATAATAGTTTTTAAAAAATATTTTTTTAAAAACATGAAATATCAAAATCATTTACTATGTTGATACCATTTTCAGCTAATTAAACTAACAATTTAAGAAATTAATTTTAATGGTCCACCATTCCCTTATGAAAAAGACGCCGATAACTATTTCAATTGGTGGTAAATCTGAGAATAATGTGAATTTTTCAATAATCCTAGTTCAGACTCTCTGGAGAAGTCTTTACTTTATATAAGCGTAATATTATTATTTTAGAAGCATTTTTTATAAAAGGAGAACATTTTGAAAAAAGATTATTCTAAGTTATTTTTTGCCAAAATATTGTATTTAAATAATTTGTTTTTTCAAAATGTCCTTAAAATAATTCTATACATATATTCTAATCTAAGTCACATTAAATATCATGAAAATTATCCATTTATGTGCTTTTTTAAAATCAGGGTTCCGAACGTAGTTGGATACCTTAAGGAGCAAGATTTTTTAAGTGCTGTGTTCATTTGCAAACTTATTTGTGACGTGCATTGTGTTTTAAGTCACCTAAAATATTAGCAACAAGCCAAAAATAGTATTACGCTTACAAGGGGAGTGGTAGCTCCTGTCTGCCTAACGGCTGATCAACTTCCATTGTACAAATTATACAACTGTTCATGTACGTTACTCAAATTATAAAACTAATTTACTTATATTATGTAATTCTATTTATTTGTTTCTTTCTTCGTAGAATTTTTTCTTGAGACTTTTCTTCAATTAAATTTATCACTGAAGTTGCATCATCCAACACTTCATTGATAAAGTCCTCAGGTTTTAATAAACTTGAAACACACACTCGCAGATTCCTGGAAAGTTGAGTATTTAGTTCCCTTAATTTTTAATAATTCTTCCTATGAAACAACGCCTTTATCCTCACGCAATGATTCCAGTAGAAACAGTCGTTGTTATATTTTTCTGCGGAAGCTTACAATAATGCAATATCGCAGTGGTCTTGAAACTTTTTCAACTCACGGAACCCCTAGAACTAGGAGGTGTTTTCGTGAAGCCCCTAGAACAAGAAAGTATTTTCGTGAAGCTCTGTTCCACCTACACACATTTAAAAGAATATATTTTACATATTTACAGTAGATTAAAACAATAGATCAATATAAAGGCAATTAAAAAAGTATTGCATTTATGATTAAAGAATTTTAATCTAGTTTTAATATAATTTACTCATTAATATTATTGATCTATGATCCACTTATCACCAACCCATGCATTATGTTTAGTAACTGGGACATGTGCTTGCATTTTTCACACAAACTGTCGGAGTTTAGGTCTATTGAAAGTAACTGCAATCACATTACATATTCTGAGTTTCATTTGTTTCTACACTTTGTTTTTGTAGGCACTCACGTTGAGAAATATTTTTCACTTGCACACATTGTTCTGAATGTCAGTAAAATGTTCATAGTTGTGTGAAAAATACTGCGTATTTTGCATGAATCTGCAACCTAAAATTTAGGATCTGCTCTTGCTTAAATTTAGATTTTAAACATCGAATCTGTTGATACACTGCAGGCGTTTTTCCACAAATATAAAAAGGTACATTTTCCATGGGAAAACTATTTAGTTTTTCAAGACATCGTACCAATGAGTATAAAATTATCTCGTAGAACTCAGGATAGTAAACAATAAAATATGAACAATCTAGTAAGTAAAATAATATATAAAGATAAAACGATATCTAACGATAAACGTTTTATCTTTATATAAAGATAAAACGTTTTAATATTCTTTTATGATATTATACTCGAAGTTTAAAAAGTATTGCAAAATAAAGTTATAATGTATGAATAAAAAATGTTCAGTTTCTTAAATACATGGATGAGCTCTAAATTCTTGTAACTATACAAACTTCATAGAGAACGTGAATCCATTTTGCACACACATTTGTAAGTTTCTTTTCGATTTTTTTTATTGTGACTCGTGGAACCCCTAAGTATGCCTCGTGGAACCCCAGGGTTCCATGGAACACAGATTGATGACCACTATACTATCGCAACCGTATTGGCTTAACTATATGAAACGAGGCACATGGTTGTCAATTCTGTGCGAACTACACATGCGCAATCGGGGTTGCTAACTTGGCGAGTTATCTGGATCGTTTTGGCATTATCGCTGTATAACATAATAAATTTATTACTTCATCACGAAAAACTTCCTTATAGAGAGAGAGATAAGATTTTAATAGGTGCTCTTCGGTTTCTTCAGTTATTCCTTAAGGGAAAACTCTTCCTGTGCGTTTTTTTTATTGGAGAACCTTTTTTTGAGGAGGAACTAGGACATGTTTAAAAGAACTATTATTTAAAAATAAGTGAATTGAGTTCGTTGAGGAAGATAGCAATTAGATGTGCTGATGTTAGTTTAAATCATTGATGTATAAATTATATTTGAATTGCTTGTGTACCTAGCAACAGGATTAGGATTTTTGTGCTTTGAGACCATGGAATTTAATCAAGTATCTGCATTAATAGATAAGTATCTTTTGTAATAATTATAATACTAGATTAAGACCGATTTGCTCCTATTATCTTTTGAAGAAAATCGCACCATCGCTAGTGGACGTTTACAACTAATTCATTGTTGCCATTTTAGTTTATATTAAATTTAGGTCTTAAAGAATTTCTTTTGAATTGCGTTCCTTTCTTCTAAGAAGACGTGTCAGATCAAGATCTCCCTCTCTCTCTCTCTACTTTTTTAACATATATATAATACGGTTCAGTTTTCCAAGGAAAGAATTCCCGAAAATACTCCTCATTTGACATTCAGATCTTAATATTTCCAATTCCTAATCAATAGCGCATATTATAATTCCACTTTGCGTTCAAAGACAAAATCTGGCTTACTGTGATGAGATTTCTTCGTTGCAATTAAAATGGGTTGAGTGGATGAACATGCATAAAAAAAATTATTCAGAATAAAACTGAATGATTTATTCTCTCCCAGATCTTGCTAATAATCGCGTTGATAATTTGGGTGTGAAATACAAGCCGGATGGTTGATAAAGTCGAACCTGCTACAGTGAAAGCTGATCAAACAATATATCTGCCTTCTTATTCTACTATGTCCATAAGTCTAAAAGAGACGTTCTGATACCAATACCATGCCCATAAACACACGTCACGCCTTGATGTGAATTGTCTTAATGCTTGTCATGCCAGCAAAGTCGCATAATCTCTCGCCCCAACGAGCATAATTAGAATCAGATGAGAAGACGCCCGAAATGATCCCAGAGTGTTGCCGATTTATCCTGACAGTTGAGATACAATTTGGCTATAAATTTCACAGAACACCACCTGGGAGCTTTATGATACTAACCCACGCTGAGAGACAGTCTGTGCACAGGACAAAACAAACATCTACTTATCTCTTCCTCATTTTGTAATGATCAAATTCAGGGTTAAATTATACAGTAATTTTATAATTGTAATAAATCTTTCCAATGAAATTTCGTCCAGTCCATCTATTATTTTATTGCAAATGGGTGCACCAATTGCTGTCTAGGAATAAAAAAATTAAGAAATTCTTCCCAGAGTCAATACATTCTATGCTTTGAAAAATCTTCTATTTAAATATTTGATAGTGATAATCTGTAAGGATAAAATTTACAATTTTCTATGATACAAGATATAAGGCATTCACCTCTCTTATAAGATATTTGGTGTTAACCAAAATTAGCTTTTTCTTATACTACAGTCTTTATGGTGTATAAAACAGGTAGTATTGGATTCAAGACTATTAAAAATGAAAAAAAAACATGTGAATATTGAAAAAATGAAATGCACTATTTCTAAAAATTATATTACAGAATCTTTTTTTGCATTAAATAAACTTCAATTGTATTTTAAATAAGTAGTATGTATCAATCATATGTGGCCATTTTTATTAGGTCCGTCAAAAATAGCCCTATGTTGCTTTTGAATGCGACGTTAATAGACACTCAGACTCGGATCATGTAAATTAAATTTGACTGCGGTAACTGTTTTAATAAATCTAAGCAAAATTGTGTTGCAATTCTTACAATTTTATTATTATACTACACTTCAGACGTAAGAAATGGTTTTTTTATTTAAAAAATTAATTCTTGTTTGAATATTTAATTATAGGTGGTAATTACAGCTAAATAATAGAAAAAACTGAAAACTCGATTTCTTTAAACCTCTCAACATTTTTAATGATTTTAACATATGTATACATCTTGTACGTAAAGAGGAGAGAGAGAAACAATGTATTCCCTCTATAAATCTTCCTATTCCATTTCGAATTTACGCAGAACAAAGTAAGATTTAGAATTGGAAAGTGATAATTAACTTTTTTATTTGAAAAAAATAAATAATTATTTAATAAAGAATTTCATTTCTCATAACTGAATATTTAATTTGAAAGAATTTGTTTATTTATTTCTTAGTGGCATCTGTAGATAAAACACTATTTGGAATTTGTAGCAAAACGATACGATTCAGAACAGACGATAAACTCAAAAGGGAAATAAAACCTGACTGAATGAATATTTGCCAAACCAATCACTAAAAAATACGACTTCCATTTCTTTTTTCTTAAGCCCCAAAACATGAACAATATTTACGGGGGTATTCATTCTCAATAATACCGCGACATAACATAATATTTACATCTTTCACAAGTCACCGATACTGGAATAACTCACCCTTAACATCGTTGGATATCTAATTCACTCGAGCCCAGAATACTAAGTGCTCTATATATCAAACCATATTAAACCTAAGTGTTACCCAACGCAATTAATAGGTGAAGCTTTGACGCAGTTGAACAGCGCTAGGGGGAACCTAAATTTACGCATCATTGCTCCGGTCAGGATATATTTACTTGAACCAGTTAGCTAACACTTCATTTTGACGTCTGTTTTATATTTGCTTAGACACAGTGTCAACGAAACACGTTACTAACATTGTTACTTTCATCGAGCAGTTGGATACGTTTAAAAAAGATGGGAATAGTATTAATATTGTGCTGAAAATGCTTTTAATTTAAAAATAATCTAAATACTGATTATAAATAATTATCCCATGTATAACAAACGGTATTTGAAAGGTTTCGTACTTTATTCTGTCACTCTAATTCAGAAACGTGAATTCATTTCTTCAACATGAAAGCTATATTAAGATTTTCAAATATATATATATATATATATATATATATATATTTACGTTTGCATATATGTGTATAATTTGGTACTTTTCATTATCAACACAACTCTGGAAAAAAAAGCAAAAGATATCAAATTAAGGTATCCGAGCACGTTCGGAACCGTGATTTTGCAAAAGCGTATAAATGGATAATATTTGTGATAATTAGTGTCACTTAGATTAGAAAATGTATATAAAATTGTTTTAAAAATAGTATTATAATAAAAAATTATTTAAGTACAATATTTTGACAAAAAACGCACAAAGAATGACTCACTTTCAAAGCATTCTCCTTTTGCGAAAAATGCTTCTATTATAATAATATTTTGCCTGCATATAGCTTAGACCTCTATACAGAATTTTTTAAATATATAACTTAGAAGTGGGTTTATCCATGTTTTACGAAAACATAGCAGATAAAATTTAAGAAAAAAACGCCGATAATTATTTCAATTGGTTGTAATTCTGAAAATAATGTGAATTTTTGAAATATCATATTTGAGCCTCTATACAGAGGTCTCAGCTATATACAGGCAAAATATTATTAAAATAGAAGCATTTTTCACAAAAGGAGAACATTTTGAAAAAAGGTTATTCTAAGTTACTGTTTTGCCGAAATATTGCATTTAAATACTTTTTTGTCAAAATGTCCTTAAAACAATTTTATACATTTATTCTAATCTAAGTGACTCTAAATATCATGAAAATTATATATTTATACGCTTTTTTAAAATCACGGTTCGAACGTAATCGGATAACTTAACCTCAAAACTACCTCTGAGTAAAATAGCTTTTCCTAGATTGATTTCTAAATTATATATATATATATATATATATATATATAATCCAATAAAAGAATTTTTACAAAATATAATCATATACATATACATACACATATAAATAAATTTATACATATATATACATATACATATATATACATAAACAAAAATATAAAAATAGACATATAGTTATATACCTAAGATAACTAAAAGTAGGAAGGAGGTACATAGTATAAAGACAAATTCCTGGTCTCTCTCTCTCTCTCTCTCTCTATATATATATATATATATATATATCGTTTGTTACCACACATATAATTTGTAAATACACATTTATACATTACATACACATTACAAAATTAATTAAGTTTGATGTTTGGAAGGAGAATTATAATAAATATTTTTCCCTTTTCCAAATTTAAAAATCTAAAGAGCGAGCTACAATTATGGATTAAAAATCTAAAGAGTGAGCTACAATTAAATTTAATCCTAATGTTGAAAGGACTAAACGGAAATTTGCAACAAAAATTCAGATATTTAAATCTATAGAAGGTTCTTTTTTGGTTTAAATAATTATAATGCATACCCTTTCACATGAAAATACACCTTTAAACTTCACAATAATTCTATATAAATAAACATTTTAATCACAGTTAATTAAATTTATTTTAGATTAATATATAAGTTGACAGAATAGAAAATATATTAAGGTAAATATTAAGTCCAGTGGCTAAGTGGTTAGTGCACTACACTTCCACACCACAGGTCCAAGGCTCAAACCCCGGGCTGGACACGGTTGACTCAGCCTTTCATCCCTTCATTGGTTCGTTAAAATGCGTACCAGGCTTTCTTGGGAACTTAACACTAAGGGATTTCACGTCAGACTGACCACCTGAGCGGGAAAATAGGATCGTGCTCTTCAGAGCCCATGGTCGCGTATACTGATTTGGGCACAGCGGGCCTTGGCCATCATGAGCTGCCGTGTCACTGAGTTAAATTAAGTTAAATATTTATTGGCTTTTCATAAATGAATTGCGCAATTATGTGTTGCTCTCTCTATAAAGCTTGGAGAAATAGCTATTTAATGATACTATTCTGATGTGGTTTATTATATTAAAATATATTTATAGTTTTTTTAAGTTATATATGTATATAAGTAACTTGTACAATATATCAAAAACAAGAAATAATAGATAATGAGCATAACAAGAAATAACGTAATAAAAAATATAAAATAAAAATATAAAGATCGAATTTATAGAAAAATACAAAAAAGGAATTACAAAAAAGAACCTAGCGAGTCAGAAAGCAATTGCGGACTTAGGTCCGAATAAGTGGGGTTAAACTAGTTTGAAGGCCCCAACCTTCCCCCTTTGCAACTCGGTAGGAAAAACCAAATAAAATAAACAACAATTCAAAGTATGTAAAAACTCACAGAGAGCATGATAAAACCACTGACCATTACTCTGCAACAAACTCTCCCAAACTCTTAATGCAGAAAATCCTAAAACAATTACGTAAGAAAAGTAGAAAAATAGAAAAATCCTAAAACAATTACGTAAGAAAAGTATTTTCAAAAATGAATTAAACAAAATTTTTTTACTCACAGAGCTTTTTCCAAGAGAAGTAAGCGTCTTGAAATTAAGGAAAATCAATTATTCACCAAATTAAAAAATTCGGATACACAAAAACGCATCTTTTGAAATAAGTTTTAATATTTTTTAACTATATATATATATATACGAGATTTATATATATTAAGATATATATATATAGCTAACTTTCACTTGATTAATGCACTTCATAAACTCTTTTTTTTTATTAATATACCTTTGTTATGCTGTTAGTAAATTATAATCAATATTAGCAATGATCAGAATATCTCAATATTTAATACTTTTGTTTAAAACTTTTTTAAATTATTAAATTAAACTATTACACATTTATTTGCAATAATTAAAAAGTATACATAAGTTTCCCATAATTTTTATTTATTCTCTAATTAAAACTAAATTACAATGAGATTTTTTTTTTAAATTTTGGTCTCGCTTGGTTGTTGTACATCTAAAATAATATCTTTTTCAACGAAACAAAATAGTTTTCTCATTTAAAAAGTGCACCCTTCATAATGAATAACTATAAAATACATTTAAACTATTGCACTGTGCTCAGTCATTCAAGCTGTCATGAATTAAAATCGAATCAATTTTATAAAATCTTATATATAGAATATAATGCCTAACTTTTTAATAAAATATTTCTTCGAAAGAACTTTTAGAATGATCACTTCTTGAATTTTCTCTGGATCTATAAGTGATATTAAATTCTGAATATGTTATATAAACTTTATAATTTTGAAATTTCGTCTCATAAAAGTGTAATATTTAAAATGGACCTATTAAAAATTCTGTTTATTTTCTGGTAATTAAATTTTAAGCTAATTTAAAAATAATATCCTTTTTAATTAAGTCTAACATTGGGGTCCAACTTAATCTTCTCTTTTAATTCTAAAATATTACGTAAAATTTTCTTTCATTTGCCTCCATTCTAAATAAATGTAACTAATATTTTAGTAAAAATTCAAATCCCACATGTGCAATATATTAAACATTGAATAAAAATCCAATAATCAGAAACAAATCAATCATTCAATAAAAAATTACCAATATTCAATAAATCAAGTATTTGCGAAAAAGTATTCCATTAAAACACTGTTGTATCCGATAAAAAGTTTTCACTGAAAAAACGTAATAGTATTCCCTCAAAAATGTATTCAGTAAAAAAAACGCAGTAGTATTCAATACATTACATTAAAGAAACAGTACTACATAAAATATAAGTCTACTTATGTGATTTAATTCTACTAAGAATATCCAGAGGAAAAATGAAGTCTATTGAGTCAAATTTTAATTGGATTTTAAGGTCCTCTTGCATCGTTGAACGGAAAATGGGGAAGTGAGGATCTAAATATAAGAAACATACTCATCAATTGACCATGGCTACGAGATCCGTCGCCAAAGGTTTTCGTGAAGCTTTAAGGCTGTCTTCGGTTATTGTGAAAGAATAGGATCCGAATTTTTTTTTTCGGAACACTTTTTTAGATATAAAAGAAATGAGAAATTAATATGATATTCTAGCTTCACTATCCTTTAGAGAGCAGCATTACTGACCACAAATCCCATTTTTATCCGAATTGATTCATTTTTTTTCTGGTATAAAATGTGTTTCGAGATTTTTCTCCTATACCGTAATGTTAAGGCTACACGGTACCCTTTTTCAAAAAAAATTTTTTGGAGACAGTTACAGTAAAAATAATTGATGTTTTATATTTAGGTTATATTATTAAGCTGATTCTGTAGGCAAAAAGTCAGTTTGACCAGCCATTATTTTACAATTTTAAAAAATTAGAAATTTTTGAAGTTTTTTCAAACTCTTATAAAATATTCAATTTTAAAATGTTTTTAGTAATTTTAAGTTATTTATGATACTTAGATTATTACAAACAATATTTAGTATGGATTTGAAAATCTATTCCATTGTTGATTTTTAATAATTATTTTTCTAGAAAAACCTGGAAAAAACACGAAAATTTTTAAAATATCAACTTTTAGCCTTTTTAGAAAAATAACTAGAGTTCTCAGCCCTAAATCCATACTAACTTTTATAGAACATACATTTGGGAGTATACGCAAAAAAAGTCCAAGGCTCTATTTTGAACAGGAAAAAAGCCTTAGGGATTAGAAAACACTTATACCTTCAAAATTAAAAGTCTGAGAAAAACGCATTTAAAGTTTGTAAAGTCATAAAACAAAACTTTATAATGCCCGTAAAACTCTAATTTTTTAATATGTTATTTTCCAATGTATTTTCTACATTAAAACACTATTTTTAATATAGAAAATGACTGAAAATTATATTTTTAACTCAAAATATATTTTTTCATAATATTGATAGCATTTGTTAAGACGTCAGTTTATTCAGCTTTATCTTAACCTAATATTTTACAAAAGTTTTGAAACACGAAGCATTTATGTACAAAATAATAATGATACTAACTTAAGCTAAAAATTGTTAGGTTTTCTCATAAAATTTAATTTTTTTCAGTTTTAAATTGGGTTAGTTTAGGAAGTTTTAGCTCTTGTCGTACGACTTTAAAATACTAAAATATAGTACTACAATATGTTTAGTATAATGCAGTTTGGTACATCAAGGAAATATTCAGTTATATCTGCAGCATTTGAATTCAGAATACTTGCATTCGGAAGTCTAATTGCAGAATCAACTGAGGACTGATTTTTAGATACATCATTTTCAGTAGTATTCCACCTCTTCGAAATATTTTTTCTCACAGAAACCCAGAACGCATTTGCCATGGCATTTTCTCTACAGGAAAAGATTATTGATAAAGCTTTTAAGTTATATAAACTATTTTTAAAGCAAAAATAGGCCATGAAATTAATCTTTGTTTACTAATTATGAGAACTCACAAAACTCAAAACATAATCAAGCAGAAATGATTTTAGTAATGAAAATTGGAATTAATAACCATTTCAAACTAAAAGCTCAAAAATATTTTTTTAATTAATTCACCTTAAGTGTGAAAAAATGCTTTAAAAGGAAACCGAAACCAAAACCATAGCTAATAAAACTTCAAATATCTTAAAAACTAATTTGCTAACAGGTCTAAAATTTCGTGGCAAGCATCTAAATGATATGGGCCACCAAAACATGCAAAAAAATTTTCGGTAAAAATGAAATTTTTAGGGTACTGTGTAGCCTTAAATGGGATATGCCTTCACGTATTAATGCGAAACAGAAAGTATTCATGAACTATTTTGAAATTTTTAAAAACACTATATTGTTAACAGAGGTATGAGTTATAATGTTGCAAATTTCCATGGAAATTAAGGCATTTTCCGTCTGAAAATGTGTTTCGTGTTTAGTTCAAGCTCTCGTACTTTTATCGAAGACAGCTTTAATGCAATGTTAATTTAAAGACTCATAGAACTCTTAAATTGCGAACCTTTCATTCTTTTTGAAAATACATATATGTTAAAGCCTCAACACTTTTGAGAATTTTGATACCCCAAAATTGTGTTGATACAGTAAAAACTTCGAAAGTTGTTGAGAAATAACTATTGACACTTAAACAAAAGCCCTATATCTCTTTCTTATCTTTAACTTCCTTTCTCTCAAAACAAAAAAAAATTAGCTTCCGCGCAGGATTTCTCAGAAACTATCAATATTAGTTTGAAATTTCATATACGTGTTCAAAACAAGGCTCTTCATAACTTATACATCAATTTAAATAAAATCTTTAATAGAATTTTTTGTTATTTGAATTTAAATTTATTTTTTCTTAAAATTATAAAATTTTCGTTATAATTGCATTTAAAAAAGTATTTTTTTCTCTAAATTTCTTAAAAGTTAGTATAACTTCAAAAGTGAACATTTTTATACCAAGTAAAACTAATTTTGAAAATTTTTATCGATTTTGTACTTCAGAATCCTGCGGGTGTAAAATACTGATTTTCATATTTTTGAAAAATTGTCCAATATATATTTCTTTATAACTTTTTAAATTTTTTCACAAATTCTCTGAAAATTTGAGAAGTAATGTAAATATATATGACTATCGTGTAGTAAGAATTTCAAATTATTGTTTTGTTTTATTGCTAAGTTACATTGGTTTGAAGAAGGATGTTTTTTTCGAGTGCACTGATATCGGTTAAGGGTCTTGTTACTTCGAAAGCACTTAAGTTCATAATTTCTGAAATTAAAAATTTTCTTAGTAGGGCTTTTGTGACTTTTGGAATATTTACACAATCAAATTTCGTTGCTGGTAGAACTTAATGTTGGTTATATTCTTAAAAAATTATGCTGTTATCTGAAAATTATGTACCTGTATTGCCTTGAAATTTCATTAAAAAAATTTTCCTTTCATGCTCTTTCATTTGGCTAAAAAAAAACCCAGAAATATTCTGTGTTACTATATTATACACACTTAGTTTTCAATAAATCGTAGTGGTCACGGTATCCTTTTGGTTATGGTCACTGACTCATGGCCAGCGTGTCATAAATTGGAGTCGGTTGTGTAGTCGGCGTTGTCGAGTTGCAATTTTTAAACCTAATGACATTGAAGACCGCAGTGCAGAACGGCTGATACGTGTCAAATCTATCGTGGCTCAAAGTCCTTTTGTTGTCATGGTGTGGAAGTTTTGAGTGGTGAGTCAGATATGATCCTCGGCACTTTTGACGATGGTTTAAAATTACGTGGTCCTTCTCCAATAACCCTCGAGTTGTTTTATAGTGTGACTTTAATGAAAACCGAACTGAACTGAGAGTAGCACAACAGCACATGAAGGCCTACTGTGCCTAAATCAGTTTACGTGACCTTAGGTGTTAGAGTGCATGTGCTGATGGTTTCAGTCAAGTGGTAGGTATGACGGGAAACCCCCAGTGTTCAGTTTCCAAACAAGCTTGGTATTCATTTATCGACACACTGAAGGGATGATAGGATGAATGGATCTTGCCCAGTCCGGGATTCGAGCCCTGGACCTGTGGCAGGGAAACGCGATACACTACCACTCAGTCCACTGGGTTACGATGGAAAAGTAGGGGAATTTAATATTATATAATTTCAATACTTTTTTACTCACTACATATTAAAAATGAGATGCTTATTGACTATTTCTATTGGAAAATGTATAAGAAAGAAAGAACAAAGTGTAATGTTTAAAATTAATAGTGTATACAATCTGAAACCGAGCAAATATAAAATATGCGTACAATTTTTTTTTCAAAGAATGATTTTTTTAATGTCATCTAGTTTTGAATGAAAACACTCACACGATTAGTGGAATATTTTATCACATCAAAAGAAAATGTCATTAATCATGATATCATCAAGAATTCAAATGTCGCTGAAAGCTATTGTTGAAATTTTAAACTTAAGCTTCAACTAAATTATTATCAGAAATTTAGTAAAATTAATTCATTGTCATTCATTTAGTACTAGTTTTAGTACCCGTTCCCTAGTTTAAATCCATATAACCAAAAAAGATATGAACCAGAAAACGAATAGTAATAATTACTTTCTTTAAAAAAAATACTTTCGCAGTTAACACAATACACAGCAGAGACTCATCTCCCCAAACAATAGCATTTCACTTCCTACACATTCCCTTCCTCTCCAATGAAAGGCTTCAAACCATTGACAGGAATGATTTTCAGGAGTGCGGTATTCCACAGTGTGTCGTGCAGATGAATGCGGCAGGTATCTTAATAGGGGTCCTTGCTCCATTAATTAACTAACCGATCGGGGCAGCCCGCAAATCGATGCTCCCGTATAATTGAAACGCAAACCCATGCAAATGTGGATGCCGCCATGCGTGAACCGCATCATTTAGGCTCTTGTCCGGCCTTCCCCGCCCACCCCTCGATGCACCCCCGAAGCGTTCTACGAATGCGGAAGGAGACAGGTGCCGAACTCTCCCCCCCCTCACTTCAATTGCACTTCTTGATGGGGCCCTCCACCCTTGATGTATGCAGTGCAGTTGCTCGCTGGCGTGTTGCTGAGGGTTCTTGTGTGGTATGAGTTTCGACAATGAAGTGGGAACTTCATTCAGATGGTGCAGAAAGGGATGGGATGCAATTCGCGTATGAGGGAGTTTCGGAATTTTATTTGGTGCATTTAATTTTTTTTTTTTTGTTCTTCCTCGTATGTGGTGTATCACTGAAAGGATTTAAAGTTAACAGAATAATTATTTTTTGTTAAGTACTTTCTAAATGTTTAAAAAAAAACATGAAATTTTTTTATTAGCATCAGATTAGAATTAACAGAAAAGTTAGTTATTAGGAATGGACTTCGTATTTTTGAATCTTGTCAACTGACGAGGATAACATCAGAGCTAGTCTTCCGACACCTGTGACGTTAATTATAACCAACTTGAGATATCTCACTCTTCTAACTTTCATACTAAGTTACTTGAGGATTGCATGGTTCGACTCTGTTTAGTAAATAATAACTTAATCATGTCTCTTATTGAAAATTGACTCAAATCCATTATTCGAGTTGATCACAGGCACAACGGTGGAGAATCCTGTAACAAGGATAATTAAGACCAGTGGATTACTTTGTCCTTCAATGACAAGAAAGTTTATTATGATTAATATAATAAATTTGTGTGTGTGTGGTGGTAAACCATTAAATAAGGTAGTGAAGGTTTTGACTGTGAATCCCGCATGTGAATTTTGCCACCGTCAAATTTGATATTAATTTTTAATTTTCCCTTTTTTACAGTACTTTCAAGTGATTGGCAACGGACCACATAATTTTGAGCCTCTGTGAAGTAACGTGGATGACACCCAACCCCTCCCCCAAACTTTCACACCACACAAACGTGCGGAATTAGAGTCTAGTCATTTTAAAATAAATTAGTCCCTCTACATGGAAGATTTTCAGAGGCACCAGGACTCAAACCACTAACCATAACATGGTAACCTTGACTACTCGGATACAACAACCATCTGAATCTTCCTCCTAAGACTTTCGTGTAGAATAGTGAAACTGATCCCTTAAAATTTCAACAGGTTCGGAAGTATTGCACGAGGCTATAGTAGAAAGTACCAGTTTTTTGATGGAACGAGATTTTCCCAAGATTAGTCATACATCCGGTGCTTTTCCAAAGACATGTACTGCGATCCAAAGAAAACTCTTTGAATTTACGGAAAGCAGAATAGGGGAATTGAATTAAAGACAACGGTCAAAAATTTGGAAAGATCGCGGAAGCGTCCCAAGAATAAGTAAGATTATTCTTCTCTGCAGACAGAAAATTCCGCAAGAAAATGGAATATGGGGTCAGGTAACACGAGATTATGAGATTATTTTCCAACATATCTCGCATCCATTTTGAAGTGAAAATAATTCAAGCCTTATATAACATTTCTCCACAGAAATGTTACTGAGAAGTATTTTATTCTTTTTCGCTAAATAAGGGGGGTGATCATTACCAGTAGCCTTGTTCTTTTTTTCCTCTAGCCATGAGAACATTTAAAAATGAAACAGAATAATAACATGAAACGACATCTAGGTTAAAAAGAGTCACGAGCTCATTCATTATATCTACAATATAGTTTGCCTCCCATCCGGTATAGTGGTTAGAGAGATTGACTGCTGTGACGTAGGGTCTGGGTTCGAATCCCGGAGAAGGCATAGATGTTTGTAAATGTGTAGTGCCTTTGTGGCATAGGGATACTCTAAATAACCTCAAGTACTCTCTTGAGGTTGGTGGAAGGGGAAGAGAGGTAGGAGGCCCCTGACCGCCTCCAGGGTGCTCTCCCTCAAACTTTGGGGGGAACCGAGCCAAATCGTACTATCCCCAGTATGGTGCTCAATGGTACGGCTAATAACAGACGTACATCTAGTCCTTGGCCGTGGTGAATTTCGTGTGGTCCTCACTCTGACATAGTGAGACAGGTGGCATGAGGAATAGCAACAATATAGCTAATTTATCAACCCTGTCGTATCGTACAATTGAGATAACCCCCTAATAACAATCGAGAATATGTGTCAATCGAAACACTTATTCGCAGAAATGAGGAAAATAAATAAATAAAACGACTTAAAAACATCAGATAAGAAGCAACAAGTGTTTGAGTCATTGTTACTGGGAATACGATATTTTAATACACTTCAAAAGGTCATATATACAAAAAGAAATAATTAAAATATATAGACTTAAATTACAAAATTTATTAATTTTCTTGAACTTGAGACTTAATGTAATTTAGTATTTTTGCATGAAATTTACGAATTTAAAATCTCATTTTATCAAAATTCTTGCCGCTATTTTTCCTAAAAAAATAATTTAATGCCTAAAAATTGTAATAAAAATTCCTTTCTCGTGCAATTAGAAGCAAATGACTCAGCTTCCTTTAAAATCACGCCCCTATATTTTCACATAAATTTGTGCTCATAATTTTATTCATATAACGCTAAACCACAGAATTCTTAAATAATTTCGAAACTATGCAGTTTACAGTGATTTAAAAGTTAATTACATCATGAATTCTTTGAAGACGACTTTATATTAACCTTTTCAAGTTACCTAAATTATTTGATGTTAATATAATAGTCATTTATAATTACAAATTCCTAAAAAGTAAAAAAAAATATATACGTATATAAACAAATATTTACTAATTACAATTATTCTTATAACAATATAAATCTTTCTACGTGAATATTACCTACTCGATAAGGTGTATCGCGATTATATAACGAAAATGGTTATTACTGTAAAATCCGGCGTATAACACGCATTTCTAACACAAAAAATAGGACTGAAATTTACGGTGCGCGTTATACGGCGGGTACCAAAATGATAGCTTTAAAAATTAAAAACGATGTGATTAAAAACAAATTAAGCTTCTACATGTATCGAAATACTGTTTATTTAAAAGAAATGACATCGCTTGTGAACTTAAAGGGTTGTAGTTTTAGAAGTATACTAGTTCTTCAAAATCTTGATATAATACCTGAAATAAATTACTTCAAAACGTAAGACCATTACACACCTACATTTCAGGTTTCTTCGTGAAAAAAGAGGTGCGCATTATACGGAGAATATTCCTTAAAATTAAAAAATGCAGCTTGAAAGTATCGATGCGCATTATACACCGGATTTTACGGTAATTAGAAACTATTTATGCGGAAAGAATGCTCTATGGCAAGGGTGGTGAACTTTTCTAGATCAACGTGTCATTTTTTCTAAAGAAGTGTTCAATGATATACAGACGTGCCGTCAAATAATTTGGACTTGCGATTAAAGGGAAAATAATAAAAAAACTAAATACTAACAACTCAAAACTTTTTATTTATTGCGAAAAAATACCTTTTGCACTGAATAGCTGTAAATGTTTTAGTTATACGTGTAATTCAAATTAAAGTAACATTAGTGTAATTTCTGTTGTCGCAGATTGGATTACAAATAAATTATATTAGGATTTTAAGATGTATCTTTTTTTTAGTTTATAGAATGCATGCGGAAGTGGAGTCATCTGCCAAATGGTTTCTAAGCAAATTATTTTTGCTGTGGTTCACTTTTTTTACGAGAGGATTTGTGATTTATTTCAAAATGCCGTTTTATGGACGATGTTCTGCATAGCACTATTCCAGAACGCAAAACGCATACCACTTTTCTCACCTTTACTAATAATGCCATATTTCTAGATTCACCAAGTTTGAAATTCTCTGTTACACCTGCTATCTTGCACTTTTTGTTCTTTTGCTGAGCTAACCATGTTTAATAACAGTTTCAAATCGTAAATGCAACACAAATAAATTTTAAAATACAGTTGCGTCAACAAAATTGACTACATTATGCATTGACAAATTTTGCATCATAAACAACTGTAGTCCTAAGGCAAGTAACAAACTCCAACTGTAGTAACTAAAGCAAGTAACATACTCCAACTGTAGTAACTAAAGCAAGTAACAAACTCCAGCTGTAGTAACTAAGGCAAGTAACAAACGAGTGGGCTCCCAGCCGTCCCACGACCGATCCCTCACGTTTGTTCGTAATACTTCATAGTGAACTTTGATATTTTGAAATAAAATGCAAAAAAATTTAATCGCTGGCGTGCCCAAAATATTGTATTGCGTGCCATTGATGGCACGCGTGTCACTGATTCATCATCCCTGCTCTATGGTCTGTATATTAGATAAACAAATAAAATAATAATTTCAAAAACTAATATTCCCACATAAAGGATGAATTTTCAAAAAAATGTAAAAAAATATATATTTAAATTTTTAGGGGATTTTATAATTAAAATAAAATTATTTTTCAGCAATATAACGAGCCAAATAGGATAATTACTAATAAGAGAATACTGAGTATTGAATAGTACAATGCATATTGCAACATTTTTCAAAACCCAACTCTCTCTAACCGCATCGTCTAATCAAATTCAAGCTCTTTCCGACTGCTGCTGCATTGGGCACTGTAATTACTTTGACTTTTTACCATAAGAAGGCTCAAATACTTAAACTTCTTTTGACTTATAGCAATACATGACATAATAATTATTTATTTTCCCCTTTTTCTATATAACACAGAACATTGTTTCCGCATAGATATGTTTTGAATCTCGGGAAAAAAATTTTGATCCCCTCCCTACTACACTGTCAAACAATAACTCGAATTTTTCACTAGAACTTTGACTTTATAAATCGTCTAACTAATACAAATATTTTTATCAAATCTCGGAAATAAAACTACAATTTGTGAAACGAATTAGTTATTTCCCCCCTCTTTCTTGTTTCTATGGTAAACATCCTTTGAATTTAATATCGTTTTCCTGCAACTGTATATTTTCGTTACAAATACTTTTGCGAATTTCAATTACAGTGTCAAATCGTGTAATTTCTCATGATGCAGATTTCATACATCATCTACATCATTAATGAGATAATTGCATTTCACAAATTCGCTGGGGAGGTTTCCATTTGTCATTTAGATTTCAAGAATGAAACTTATATGATTGCATTGTCATAAATTTAATTCTGTTAACTCAAAAATTAGCATAAATTTCAGTATTTTCCGTTCATTTAGAATTATCATTTCAATAAATGTTGATGCATAAGAAGAAAGTTTAACACTAAAGTTTACATGGCAAATTCAAATATTTATAAAAGTCAGACGTAATAATAGAGATCGATAAATTACACACATTTTACCTATTTTTTTCTTGTTGTTGTTTTAATATTATTCTTTTCTCCCCTTAAATTACCCTTTCATGAAAGTACATTTTAAAAAAGTAGAAAAATTTCAATAACATTCGAGATAATTTTATTTGAAAAACTTATAATTAATAAAATGTTGTTTCCCATAGTTTTCAGTTACGTAAATGTGTGCCTTTGACAATAGTCTATTTTTTCCTCAATATATGAGATGGCTTATACTAGAAAATAAATTCGATTATTTATGAACTGGAATCTATTTGCGTTCATTACAATGTCATGGGTTCGTAATAATTTAAGGCAGTGGAAATCTGTATTGGTTACACTAATTTGTATAATTCTTAAGAGACAACTGATTTTCATGCAAAAATGCACTATTAATTGCAGATAAATTATGTGTTGAAAAGTATTGGAAAGCAAAGTATTACAGCAAGCAACAATAATGAACGTTATTTTATTTATTCCAAATTGCAAGCATCACAATTCTAAGGAGAAATTCGTACCAAAATTTAAAAATGATACTCTAAATTTTCATTTTTAAAACCAATATGAAGTGCCCAATGACCCTAAGGAATGTCTATGAGCTTGGTGGCAAGTAACTGCACCACAAGTAACAAGATCAAATCTTCCGGAAGTTATCTCAATAATTTTCAGGTTAAAAGTTATCAGAACGTATTTTTAAAGTTATATAAAGGTGAAAAAACAACACATACGGAAACCGTGCTGAAGGAATACCATATCTTGAGAAGATAAATATGTATAACTGGTCTCGAAAAGATACATAGTTGACTACATAGTTACGTTCTCTCGTGTAACATTCACAATCTTAAGTGATCAAACCGTACTATTATATGCACACGGAAACCTACTGCATGAAATCCACTACGAGCCTACCATCATCAGGCAGGATTACACTACTACCTCGAATATATTTGTTAGGATCAGTAACAGTTATCCAGTGTGATGTAATTTGACGAATATCGATTCATCATAAATTGATTCTAGAATTCAGTTAAAGGGGAGAGAAAGGGGAACGTTTATCGAAATGTTTATGAAGACTATTTTCATGGATGCTTTGTAATAGTGTAGTAAGGCACACAAGTTCATGCACGTAGCATGTTTTACATTTGTTCATGTAGATCAGTGCTTTTCAAACTTTCAATATTTGCGACCCAATATTCAATCATAATTTTCATCGCACCCCCTTCCTTACAATAACAATATATTAAATTCAATAATACTATACTTTGACGCTAAAGCTACAATATACGATTTTAACCTATTAAGTGCCTACGACGTATATAAAGGCCTTGCTCACCCAAAGCGATAATTGCCCCAGGGGCGTACCTATACGTCTTTTTAAAGTTCGATCTTTTCTATGCATTGTTATCCATAAAATAATTTTCAATAAAAGGTTCTTGACAGTATTTGTGAAGTATTTACTTTTTTCACAGAGTATTTTGGCTTATTTATTCCTTTTCTTCCCCCCCCCCCTCAAAACGGTAAATTGGGGAGCGAATCGAGTAACTTTTTATCAGCATTTACGGGATTAATTATAAACCATACAAATTATTAAGATAGTTTTTAATTTTTGTACATAGTTTTATATATGATAAGCCCAAGGGATCACTAATAATTATTAAACTTCTTTTTATAGTATTGTTAAATCTTTATGTATAAAAATCTTCTGTGCGTGTGTTTGTCACTAAACTCCTCCTAAACGGCTGGACCGATTTCGATGAAATTTTTTGTGTGGGTTCAAGTAAATTCGAGAATGGTTTAGATTCACAATTCGGTCCAATATCGCAATTAGTTAAAAAGATATAAATTAAAAACATTCAAAAAATACAACTCAACATTCACATGCATTGTTGTAACAAAATGCTATTGTTATAAACACACACACAAGTAATATAAAAAAAATTTAAATCAATTCCTACTTAGATCAACCAAGAAAAAATTTATTTTAGCTACTTTTTATTAAATAATTGCAATTAATATAAATATGTATATACATATGACAGAATCGCAACATTAAGAGGTAATTAATTTTTATTAATTATCATTAAAGTATCGTATTGTCATCCAAAACAATCGTGTATATAAAATATCGTTTCAACTGAATGCTTTATTTAACACGTGAGAAAAAACCTTTTCAAATTTTGACATAAGTCGCCAAAAGGGTCGCTAAGTCGCCAACGTGGCTGTATTTGCAATGTTTTAAATAATTAGTTATAATCAATTAATTTTTATTAATTATAATTAAATTATTGTATTATCATCCAAAATAATCATGTACATTATTGCATTTCAGCTCAATTGAGTGCTTTAAAATGTATTTTATTAACAATAGAAAATAAATAAACATACAAATAAAATATGTATAGAGATCGTGAGCTAATAGTGGGAATTGAAAAAGATGTAAGTTGGCGTCGAAAATTGATTTTCAGACAAACGGCCAAACCCGGTTTTATTGTTACGAAAATGCTGACGATTCACGCTTTTTAGCGTTTTTAATTAACATCTTTTCAAATAATCTTTATATATGTAATTCTTCTCTAAGCGTGTGTATGTAACCGAACTCCTAAACGGCTGGACCGATTTTGATGAAAGCTTTTGTCTGTTCCAGTGGACTCGAGAATGGTTTAGATTTATAATTCGGCTTAGAAATGCTTATTTCATTATTTTTTTTATTTGTAAATTGTTGATCTTGTGGAATGTTTAACATTGGATCCGGCAGACTGCGCTACGATCGCAGTATCGAATATTCAAAAAATCTTATACTATATTTCAAGTTGGTCCCGACAGTTGGTGTTGTGATCATTTCAGGTCTTTCATTTTCTTGTTATTATTTTGTTGAAATAAATCGTGTGTTAATTAAATTATTGCATTCAGATGTAATTAGTGTTTGAAATTTTACTCAATTTTACTCAAAACGGTCCAGATTGTTAAAGCTTATTCATAAAAATTTGGAATTTTTGAATTTAAGATGTGAGTACAGGACAACGTCTGTCGGGTCCTCTAGTTAATTATAAAATACATTGTGCAGTACTGATACATTTATAAGGTTTTTTTTTGTATCAGTGCAAATGTGTGTATTTTATTATGTCAGAATGTATTTTGTTTGTTTACTTTCAGTAAATTAATAATTTTTTAAAATAATCTTTTGTTTACGACTTTTTAATATGCTCGGTACCCCCTTTCAGAGTTATCACGCCCCCTAGGGGGCGCGCCCCACAGTTTGAGAAACGCTGATTTAGATGCAATTATAATGCTTGCATTGAACTTCCCATGGATGTGTTCTTTTTTGCGGTATGGTATATTTAGACTTTGCCTTCATGTATTATACATGCCTACACACACAGAATATCTAAAGAGAGTTCGGATTACCATAAAATTATTTTGAGCATAAGAGTATGATCTATATAATCCCTGGATTTAAATCTGAGAAAAACATGCTTTTAAATGCCCCTTTGTAAACATTTTGCTCAAAGTAATCTTCTTCATTACATTGTGCGAATACTAACAAATTCGCTAAGCTTTTCTCAACAGTTCCATGTATGAAAAATGTATGTCTTCTTCAAATGTTTTGAGGAGGTCACATCCAAGCACTCTTCTTATTTCGACATGAACGAAGTGTTTCTTGATATTACATTAAGGATTGATTCACTTATTTATTTATTTTTTCTGCATGGGATTTTAAAAGTGGAATTTCAAGTGGAAATATTTTGTTTAACAGACTAAGCTTAGTAGCTTTATAATCGTCTACCCTAGAAAAATTTCATATTCTCCATCAGTAGCTACAATAAATTTCTTCAAAAAATGTCTCCGTTCCTTAGTAATACTCATGTAATCTAAATTTACGTTTTAGAAAAACGTAATTATAGACTACTGACAACGAAACTAGAAGCTTAAGATCTGTTTGATGACATTTGAGTCAAAGCTGCTTTTAAAAGTATTCACTTACCCCTAAAAAGAAATTTTTTTAAAAAAAATTATCAAAGGTGTTTCAGAAAACTTGTTATAAATTCCGTTCTTCTTTACTATTTCAACTAAAAACCTTTATCTGTATGAACATCAAACCTTTACCTGCTTAAGCATCAACTTTAGATCTACCAAATCATGATTAAAAAACAGTTTATAATACATAGTGATTTGCAATAGATAACGTTGAATAAAATTATTGTTTTTCACAGTTTTAACAAGTGTTTATATCATTTGTTTTTCCGTAACATAGCCCAACAATACCCCTGCTTTGAGATTACCCTGCCCCTCCCCCATTAACTTAAAACTTAATTTTTATTTTACTCTTCACTCCTGGAAAAATACTTCTTTCTACATTTATACCTCTTATTTAATAAGTTTAATTTTTCAATTCCTACTTTTTTCAGGTATAGAAGTTTAAGTTGGCATTACTTTCAAGATGGCGACCGATTTAACAGCTGTCAAGTGATTTATTCTCAGTTTGGTTTGGCAATTCATCATGAATAGACTCACGCCTGAACAACGCTTTCAAATTGTGCAATTTTATTTCGAAAATAATGGTCGATTTTCATAAGCGAATTTTTGTTTAGCGATGAAGCGCACTTCTGGTTGAAGGGCTACGTCAACAAACAAAACTGCCGCATTTGGAGTGAAGCTAATCCACAAGTGTATGTCGAAACACCGTTGCATCCAGAAAAACTGACTGTTTGGTGCGCTTTATGGGCGGGTGGAATCCTTCTTGAAAAACGATGAAGGCCACAACGTTACAGTCAATGGTGATCGGTATAGAGCCATGATTACTAACTTTTTCATTTCTGAATTGAACAATCATGATGTCCAGGAGCTGTGGTTCCAACAAGACGGCGCAACATATCCACACAGCTCGTGTCACCCGATTTATTGAAAGACGCGTTTGGTGACCGCCTAATTTTACGTTTTGGATCTGTGAATTGGCCTCCAAGATCTTTTTTAACACCGCTAGACTATTTTCTGTGGGGCTATGTAAAGTCATTGGTCTATGCGGATAAGCCACAAACGCCTGACCATTTGGAAGACAACATTCGCCGTGTTATTGTCGATATACGGCCACAAATGTTGCAAAAAGTCATCGAAAATTGGACGTCCATATTGGACTACAGCCGTCAGTCATATGCCAGAAATCATATTTAAAATGTAATGCCACAAGATTATCTTTCGAATAAAAAAATTCATGTCAATCGAATAATACATCGTTGTTTTTTGCAATTTAAAGTTCTATACCTCTCAAAAAAACACCCTTTAGTTCACACTCTCGATATATTTATATATCTATCTTCAAATTTCAACCGCGTGTTAATAAAATACATTTTAAAGCGCTCAATTAAGCTGAAATTTTATATGCATGTTTATTTTGGATGACAATACAGTAATTTAATTATAATTAAAAATGCATTGGTTAAATCTAATTATTCAAAAAATTACAAATACAGCCACGTTGACATCCTTTTTCGAGACTTAGCGACCATTTTGGCCACGTTCTAAACTTTAAAAGGTTTTTTTTTCTCACACTTTAAAGGGCTCATTTGGGCTGAAATTTTCTATACGCGATTGTTTTGGGTGACAAAACTATAGTTTAATTATGATTAATTAAAATTAATTGACTGAAACTAATAATTTACAGATACAGCCACGTTAGTTTCATTTTTAGTGACATTTGTCAAAAAACTTTAAAAAATTTTTTTACTCACGTTTTAAAGCATTCAGTTGAACTGAAATTTTATATTCACGATTGTTTAGGATGACAATAGGATACTTCAATGAAATTAATAACAATTAATTGCCTCTTAATGCTGCGATTCTGCCATAAATATATACATACTTAGTATACTCATTGTAACTATTTAATAAAAAGTAGCTAAAATAAAAATAAAAAATTTGTTGACCTAAGTAGAGGAATTGTCTTAATTTTTTTATATTACTTATTAAAAATAAATTTAGATTATTAATTATTGTGTTTTTTTAAAGTTAAAAATTTTTTAGCCACCATTGATGATATTTTTCAATAATTAATAAAACTCATAGAATTAAACTTCTTCACAATGCATTATTAAACTTAAAATAATAATGTTAACCAAAATGTATAAAAATTTATCAGTTATGAAAATGTTAATACAAATATTATAATGATTTCCTGTATGTTTAATTATTTTTACATTCCCATACAAGATCAAATTAAGTTTAGTTATCATTATCTGAAGTATTTATTTATGAATATGTTACTAATATCAGGTGAAATAAATGTGAAACAAATTTTATTCAGGTATGTTAAATTTAAAAAAAACAGTTTTCAGAGGTTTGTTTAGGTTTGATAAAAAATTAAAATTTCATATGTTGAATGTTGCGTATATCTCTTCAGCATCAATCTGTTAATTAATTCTATAGATATTTGGAACAAAATTAAAAAGAATTACTAAATATAGAAAATAAAACTTTGTTCAAATTACACTCTTAATTAATTTTATATAAATTATTAAATATTTTTCCTCAGTTTTCAAAAAAATATTTTTAAGCCCAAATAAAAGTTTGTTAAGTATTATTATTAACTATAAAACGTCTTTTTTAAGCATACTTATAAAAAAATATCATTGTCATAGAAGAAATATATATATTAAAATTAGTTCTTTTGTTTCAATTAATGAAGTTAATTGTAAATTAACAGAAACATCTTGTTTGTGCACATAATTTTTATATTAAGTACTTTAAATAAAGTTCAAACAAAAGGTACTTTACGCTGCATTGTCTAGCTAGAAACTAGTTTCACTTTTTGTTAATTCTTACGACCTAATTTAGGGTAAGCTTATATTAATTTTCTAGAAGAAAGCTTTTTCAGTAAATAATGCAAAATAATTACATTTACCATTTTTATAAATACATTGGAGGTGATTTGTTGTGCAGGGATTATCTTTGTTATATATATGTAATTTTGGTCTTTATATATATAAATTAACTTTAAAAAAAAGATTTAATCTTAAATTGATTGTCAACTAAGGTATCAAAATTTGTTTTAAAGCAAGAAATAAATCGCAGCGCATTCAGAAAACTTAAAAATTACAAAAAAAAAATGACAAAATATTTACAGCTGGAAAACAATAACCCTACGAAAAGTTTTTAATTTTATTTGACCAAAGAATGTTTACAAATCTTTACATTAATCGTTAAAACAATACAGCTTAACTATGTATATAATTATGGCGTAGCTTTTAATCCCGGGTTGTTACTCAAATTGCATACTGTAGATGTTGAAAGTTTTCATTTTATTTATTTCTTAGTTTTCTTACGAAGCAGTTTTAAAGAATTTTAAAATTGAAACACTATTTTTGAACAGAACAACAAAATGGAATGATTTTATACATTGCCTTAATATTGTTACTAACTTTGTGTAATAAATGTTTAAAGTAGTGCAAATAACTTATATACGGATATGTAATACGTCTATATTATTCTATGTTGCATTTATTTTATGTTAAAATTCTAATATACGCTAGCAACACCATTCCTTACATTATAATGGCAATTCAATGAAAACTTAATGAAATCTTGGCGATAGAGGCAAGTTGACATCATTTTTGGTGACTTTGGTGACCATTGCAGCGACTTGGTGGCCATGTTGGCGAGTTCGTGACCATATGGATTCTTCTGAAAATTACTAATATCACGATTTGTGACACAAACGGATTTTTCGAGAAATATCCGTAAGACCAATAAATAGGAGTCACTCACCGAAACTGAGTTAGTCTTGTTTTGACCGTTGAAGAGTAATATTGATTTGACCGCATCGACCAGCGATTAGTTATTACTTCGGCTGTTGGGTAGGACGAGGGAGTGCTTGTGAATAACTTTTGCATACTTGTATTTCAGACATTGATAGTTGTGTCTGAACGCCGTAGAAGGTGTGACGGTTTACTGAGATTTATTCTATTAATATAGCTGCTATATTTCAAGGATTGCTTCTCGACAATAAATTTTCCATCGCTCCTGAAGAGCTGTCTTGTGCTTTGAGACTGATTGAGTAAAATCCTCAAACCCCGATCTACTTAACAATATAAAGGAAAGATGCACAATGCCATAATTTTGCTATATATGTAAATTAAAAGAAAAGTAACTTTTCATTGTGTATTTAATTCAAGAATGCTATTTATCTAAGGAACCATTTATAAGAAATAAAAGTATTTTTCTCAATAGAAAATATCTCATTTATTCATTATTTTCGTTCTTACAATATTTATGCATAATAATTCAGTGTGCATATTCAACTGCATTTTGAATAATATTTTTATAAAACAAAAATTGAATATTAACTTTCTGATTTTTCAATGAGTAATTTTTCATACATTTTTAAAAGTAATTTTTTTAAAAAAAGTTTTTTAACAACTTTTTTTTCTTGTATTTTTATAGGTTTTTATTTTATTCTTATTCCCTTCCATAAAGGGAGTTATAAACTTAATAAACTTTATCATGTTTGCAATGACTATGTATTTTTAATGTATATTTTAATCAAGCATTAGATATATGTTTAGAAACGTCAGATAATAATGTAATGTTTGTGATAAACTAATGTTTGTTTAATAATTATGATTAAATAATTTTAATAAATCCTAAATATAATTTGGATGTTTACTATACTCATTTTCTTCTAAAAGTATAAAAAAAAATTTTAATCAACTTGCAATAATTGGATTTTATTTAAAATAACGATATCTTTTCAAATATGTCTAACTGAAATTTTTGTAATATTATATATTAAAAAGGAAAGAGCTAAACAAAAATTATGTTCTGAAAAAAAAGTACTGACTTTTTCAAATGTAATCTATAACTCTTCACGGTAATTTCAAATTACGTATCCATAACTGATTGGATATTGCTTGCACTAAAATGGCAATCTTACATAATCTAGTTTAAGTAATCTATCTAATCCAGTGTTTCTCAAACTTTCTTTACTGGTGACACAATTTTCAATCATAATTTTTGTGCCCCCCATGTACACCCAGAATGTATTTACTGCAATAAAAATGTACTTTGATGCTAAAACTACAATGCGATCTCAATTATAAACTGTATAAGTATTGAATTTTGTATATGTTACTTTTAAATAATATATTTTAAGAAAATTACTTAAAATATATGTTACTCTCTTACTTATTATTATATTATTTTTCTTTCTCTAATTTTTAAATTGGAACAGATCGCAAAATGATATATTTAATTAAAGATTTATTTCCTTCAGCATCCCTTTCTAAAAGTACAAATGTCATAAAAAAAATAGTTCAGTCTATGTTGCTCTCTATCATATCCATCTCATCTGGTATTATCGGGTACGTTTGCGTGAGTCTGGGCAACCTATCGGACGTCTGCGCAAAACATGTAAAAATGCTTTTCTTCGTACAATTCCAATCATTTTTGTCCGACTCGATACTTCTATAGTTACCGAATCTAGCTTGAATGTACATTTTATAATTTGCACGTTAATTGTAATTCATGGTATTAAGTATTTACGGCAGTAGATTAAAGCAAAATCATACAAACATTTTTAAGTCATAAGTGAACATTCGACGATAATAAAGGATTAACAAGTACACAGACAAGCATGGTTCCGAAAACTAAATCAAGGAAAGATTCTCAAAAATACTTAAATTTTGGATTTACCACTACTGAAGTAAATGATAAAAAAAAGCCCCAACTCGTTATGTGTGAAAATTTCCAAATCTGAAGAACAACGCGTGAAAGTTGTTTTTAAAACCATGTAAAATCATTTAGCTATGTTGGCAAAGAATTTTAAAAAGTATTTTCTGGATGAGGACAACTTGGTAGCAAGTTACGAGTGGATTAGGGATCTATTTCAAGATACTGCAGAAGGGGTCTCAACTTCCGAAGAAGAAATTTTCACAGATTTCACATCCAGTGAAAAATCAAAAGGCAATTTTGTAATAAATCACACTTTGAATTTTGGGTAGGGGGGATAATGAATTTCTGCACTGAAAACAAAATCACTTCGTATACTATTACCATTTTCAACATCCTACCTTTGTTAAACCGGACTTTCTGTGGTGGCTGCTTTGAAGACAAAATATACATCTCAGCTAAATATTGAAAAATAACTCAGAGTGTCAATTTCTTATATTAAACCTTCCTTTGAAAAACTTTGCTCTACAAGATAAGCCCATGGAAATCACTAACAATTATTAAACTTGTTCTTAATTTAGTATTATAAGAAATTATTAATAAAATACCTTCTTCAGTACTGATACATCAAACGTATACTGGCTGAAGAACCGGCTCTTTGCACGAGTTCATTTTCAAAAAAAAAAAAAACATTATTCTTGATATAATAGCTGAACTGTATGGAGAATAACTCTGCGTGCATTTACATTATATACAAAGATGTAAAATGATTTTTTTAGATAAATGCTAAAATTGTAAATAGTTTTAACTAAGAGGGAACTGTAATTTTAAACCTCACAGAATTAGCATTTATAATTAATGTTAAATAATGAAAAAACGAGATTTCCTGATCGAATATAAAATTCTACGAGGAAAATAATAACAGTCTTACTAGGTTCGGGGTAGGTCTTTAGTGGTACTAGGTTCAAACTCGTGACACCTTTGGTGATCAACAAATAGCAAGTTGTACTTTTTCTTTCTTGTGTCTTTCTGACAAGGTTAACTGAACCTTGTGGTACGCTTAAGGCTTCCTATTTTAGTTGATGGAGTTTTTTAGGAAGCATTTGAAAATTTTCCTTTCGTTTCATGTTCATCGCGTTTCTCAATCATGAATAATATGCATTCTTTCAGCAGGTTCTTCCTTTGCTTGATCAGTTTCAACTTCCTTCAATAGAGATCACAGATGCCCCGCGCCACCGCTCCCGGGTTAACAGTGTATTCAGAATAAAAATATGGATGTTCTAAAAAGAATTAGGACGTTTTCCGTGTTCTCTTCTTTCTGGACGTTTTTCATGAAAGCTCTTTCTTTTTACATGCTACATCTTGTCCACATATATTCATTTAACAATTGTTTCCATGATAAACTTAGCAACGAATTAATTATCACATGTTTGACGCAGTTTAATCAAATATGGACCTTGTAACAGTAAAATCAATCAAATAGCCAATCTAGAATGACGTTAATACAACAAATTATATTGCCAAGTATGTATACTTGTAAAATCACTAAATGAACATAAATTTAGCACTAACAAATTACATAAAGAATCAATTAATTTCTATTGCTTCCTGAGAAATTGGTTTTCTACTATCTATCTATATATATGTTTTCATTTTGTAAAAGAATTATATTTAAATGCAAGAGCCATATATCCCCCACATAACTGAACTTATATTATTAAATTAACATTAATTAAACTTACATTTATTAAATTAAACTTAGTTTTTGGTTTAGTTAAAAATACTGTAACAAAGATATGCAGTGGTCTCCAGCAAAGGATCTATTTTCTGTTTCGGAACTAATGACTTCCCAACGGGCCCGTAGCTTTGTGTGGGAAAGTACCCAAGACCGGACGCTTAAGTTCCAGGGCAGGTCAGCTTTTGACCTCCCTCTATCCAGCCGACAGAAAATTGACCCGGGAAGTACCCACGCCAATCTCCGGCTTCAAAGTCCACTGCGAGAGGGGTGACAAGGACCAATGGCTGAATAGTAATCCTGGCTACGTCCATGCAGAAATGATTTTGTGTCATGTGTCTCTTTTGAAGACATGACATGTTTCCTCTTTAAGGAGACACCCCAAGACGCTCCTACCACAGACTCTTCAAGACACTCCCAGGATTCTCTCAGTCTGTTTTCGAAATAAGCTTGTTCGCTTTAACACCAACCGTGACCTCTCAGCACTCCAGATAATGAGCATCACAATGCGTTTTAAGCAGCCTTCATATCAATAATCCTGTCCTGAACAGTTCCACATCAAATTTATACAATGGTAATGACACCGCTCACAATTGCGATCAATGATCAAACGATGAAGAAGGCACGTGACGCTTTCATTAACCCTCCGTATTTTTAGGCCACTTTTATTTAATTTGAGTAAAATGTCCGTAGGTCCAAAAGTACTTTCGGAGGAAACCAGGATATGAACTTGCTCCACGAAGCAAATATATCCTTGTTAATCCAGCTTTAGTTTTTCAACTTCCCCAAATGGTCACATTCTAACACAGGTTCTATTCGCGCCTAATATTAATATTCTTGAAGAAAACATTTCTTAACTGTTGTATGTTTATAAAATCGCTTCATAAGAGAAAACCACGAATTAGCTAATTCAATTTGCTATTTTAACTCTAACGAAGTGAGAGTGAAGTCAATGGTCGTTAGGTTGCTACATAATTTAGATTATTAGAATTTATAATCGAAAACCCTAGGACTTTCAGGAAAAGAACCTTACTTTTTACAGAACAAGTTATCTCGTTAAGTCAGGACAAGTACCATTTCGTCGGATTTCAGCGAAAGATAAGTGATCCAATTATTTGCTATGGATATTTAGATCAGTAATGAAGTTGACTGAAGTTCAGTGACTGAATGGTAGTGTATATCGTTTCCACGCTACAGATCCGGGGTTCAAATCCCTAGCTGGGCAAGATTGACTCGGCCTTTCATCTCTTCAGTGGATCAATTATTGCTTATCAAGCTTGTCAGGGAACTAAACAAGGGGGGTTGGCATCAGTCTGACCACCTGCCTAGAGCATCTTCAAATGTACCTCAGTGCCTAATGCCATGAAAACTGAGAAAGGCACATTAGGCCTTCATCGGCTGTTGCGCCACTGAGTTTTGTTTAATTAAGTTGACCTTTCCCTTGGTTTAAACAACCTTCTGATAGTAAAGTAAAAGTGCTGATTTTATTATAGTGTGTGTGCGTGCACGTGTGCGTGCGTGTGTCCGTGTGAATGTGTCTGTGTGTGTGCATGCGTGTTTGTATGTGTGTGCATGCGTGTGTGTGTGTGTTTGTGTGTGTGTGCATGAGTGTTTGTGTGCATGCGTGTTTGTGTGTCTGCGTGCATGCGAGTTTGTGTTTTTGTGTCTGTGTGCATGCGTGTTTGTGTTTGTGTGCCTGTGTGCGTGCGTGTGAGGGATTACCGAGTGGCAACAATTTGATATGTAAAGTATTGCATGTCTAAGAACATTATTTTTGAATTCACTAATGTCTCTGTTAATTTTCTGATATAAATATGATTAGAGCAAATCATATATAAACAATATAACATTTTACAAAATTTATATATTCTTAGTACAATTTTAATTTATTTATGTTATAATCTTGGAGTAAAGTCTTTGGCAGATTAAGTGGTCGTCGTAGGCGAGTAGTTCTCTTTGCGAACTCGTGGCTGATGTTGTTTTCGTTGAGTCGTGAACTCCCACAAATTCTTTTGCAACTGAAGACCCACTGTGTAAATAGGATCATACAAGTTAAAACTGCCGAGTTACAAAGTTCTCACATTAGTGTGGTGGTGCATTGGAGGTTTCGTCCCTGACACTTGAAGGTGGCTCAAAATTACTATGTCCAATGCTAATAGTCCTTGTTTAACCTCGGAATGCGTCAGTGACAACCAGTCAACTTAGCAAATTTAATATATTCAAAACAATTTATGTGATATTGAAAAAATAACTAAACAAATTAAGTTAAAACAAGATAATAAAAATTCACTGCATTGTTAAAATTACATAGCTATAAAACAGATTGTGGAGAAAACTTAATTAAGACGAAATAAATTAAAATTTCGACTGAAAAATAGCAGATTCACAATTGTCTTAAAATTTGAAATAATTTTATACCATTACCTACTACTACCTTTTCATTATCTGCTAATTATCAACTGATTTGTTTCCATTTCTACAAGTCTTACTCCTCTAGCTTTTTTGGATTTATGTACTACATATAAGTTAATGTATTAAATCAGTCATTGGTTTTAAAAAATTTAATTTCTTAATCAGATTTACTTGAATGCAATACAAATTTTGAAAGAAGTTCTTCTTTTTTTTTGAAAATGATGTTCTTTACTAAGATAAACAAGTGTTAAGATTGATATAAGCAAACTTGTACTTTCTGGTCTATAGATATGACTGAGATTGAGACGTTTGATATTAAGGTATCCGACTACGTTCAGAACCGTGATTTTGCAAAAGCGTATAAATGGATAATATTTATGAAATTTAGTGTCACTTAGATTAGAAAATAAATATAAAATTGTTTTATGAATAATATTACAATAAAAAATTATTTAAGTACAATATTTTGACAAAAAATGAACATAGAATAAGCCATTTTCAAAATACTCTCCTTTTGTGAAAAATGCTTCTATTATAATAATATTTTGCCTGCATGTAGCTCAGAGACCTCTGTATAGAGGCTCAACTAGAATTTTTGAAATATATCACTTAGAAGTGGGTTTAGCCATGTTTTACGACGAAAGAGGGGATAAATTTTAAGAAAAAAACGCCGATAATTATTTCAATTGGTTGTAACTCTGAAAATAATGTGAATGTTTTGTAAAAAAATAATTCAGACTCTCTGAAAAGTCTTTGCTTTATATAAGGAAAATATTATTATTTTAAAAGCATTTTTTATAAAAGGAGAACATTTTGAAAAAAGATTATTCCAAGTTAATTTTTTGCCAAAATATTGTATTTAAATAAAAAAATTTGTCAAAATGTCCTTAAAACAATTTTATACATATATTCTAATCTAAGTGACAATAAATATCATGAATATTATCCATTTATGCGCTTTTTAAAAATCACGGTTCCGAACGTATTCGGATACCTTAAGAATTATGAGAGTAAAAAATATATAGAGAAATCTAAACTCATACTACTAAAATAAGAATTAAAAATACTCTTAAATGTATGATCTTTCCCCTAATTACAGTCTTAAATGCAGTTTCTCGCCTATAATTATGTGCATTTCTCGTTATAACTGTAACATATCAGATAATGAAATAATTATATTTTTTAAAATCATTTTTAGCATATTTAAAAGAAAATGTTCATCTTTTAAAGGAAACTTTGTCACATTGAATTTCTAATACATTACTTTCAAAAGATAATATTGTCAAAAATATATCCAAACATGATAAAACCAATTTATATCGGATGGAGTAACCCTTTAGTAAGCCTGTAACCTTTTAAGAAAATGTTTGTGTATGTGTCTTAAGAGATTAGAAAAAATGGCTTTAGCGAAAGGAAGGTTAATATCACACTTTCGAGTGTATTTCAACAACAAAATTTAAAGGTAGATGTTCTCTAAATGGATGCAATGTTTTTCGATTCCAGACATATAAATATTTCTGTAAGTTGAAGCTATGTTACAAAAAAGTCTGAAGGAGAAAGATTCACTAGTAAAAATGCAAGGAAGTATATCCATTTCAAAAGTGCATAAATAATAGACATACCTTCAAGATGTATTTGCCGACGCTTAAAATTCTCCACTTAGTTCTTTTTCGCAAAATAAAACATGAAGTTTGGAAGGAATTTTTCAAAATATTTAAATATTCTTTAATATTTAAATTTATACAAATATTGTTTAAATTAAATTTAATAAAACGATTTTTTGGTTATTATAGTGAAATAATTAATTATTAATATATATCATTCTTTTCCGGAAACTTATTTATTTAAATTTTTACACAAATTTTCCCTTCCATTATTAAAATATTTATTAAAACTTTATTGCAACTTCATACCCTTAAAAGAAATTTAATATTGCTTATAAAAGTGTATGTAATTGTTAAAAAATTATTTACTTATTTGATATTTACATGTCTGAAGCTTACGATATGTATATATATACTTTAAAATATGTATATATATATACTTTAAAATATGTATATATATACTTATTTGAATCATTTTCGCTGAAATTACAGAATGTCACCTAATTGGTATTGACATTTCGTTTGAAGTTTAAAAAAATTATAACATTTTATGTGTTTAAAAAGATAGTAAAAAATAATAACTGAAAGGCATTTCATACCTAGTATTTTCAATTTTTCATTTAGGCAGAGAAATATGTTTTTCTAAAATGAACATGCACTTAATTATACATTTCAATCTCTAGTTCAATCATTTATTAGAATATTTTTTATATTTCTAGTAATAGGGACTGTAGTGAACAATTTTTATAAATTTAATTAAATATATAGCATGTTACTTTTTTCAGTCAGATCTACAGAATCATCGAATTCATTAAGAACTACAGTTGCTCGCTCTAGAAATAAACACATTAAATGAAAATATTTTGTAGGAAATAAAATTTAGTCCTATTCTCCCTCTTTTTTTATTATTCAATTTCTTCAATTATATTTGCTTCAGATTTATTTTATTTTAATTCTTACGATTCTGTATTTATTAACAAAGTATGCTATAAAAATTTGAAATCGATAAATAATTTAAACTTAAAATTATATATATTTACCAATAAAATTTCAATTTGTCTTTAATAAGTTAAAGATGTTTGTCTCATTATTTTTAAACATTTGTTTGTTTGTTTGTTTTTAATTTATTTCTATGCATTAAGCACTCTATTCCAAGACAAATATAACAGGAGCTTCATTTAAGAAGTTAATTAAAGAACTAAGTTTAAGGAAAATTAACATTTTAAAATTTTATACTAGTAGCAGTGTAGAAATAATATGTTAATTTTTTAGATTAATTTTATAACAGGCGTTATTTAGTTAAGTATTTCTTTTTTACTCCATGCGATAATAATTATCATTTTTTCCCAAATTAACTCAGAAGAAAACACGCACTCAATATAACGTTAGTGGTTGCTCAGGTTGACGGAGTCACCCCCAATCTATTTTTTAATAATTATTTTTATTATACTACATAAAAATTGTAATTCAAGTGAATAATTCAACTAAGAGACAGTATGCTTACCAACTTTTAAGAGCTTTTCAATTTTTTTATTACAGATAATTTGCAGAAAACTCAATTTTGTTCAAACCGAATCGACAAATAAAAACTTTTCTTGCTTGAGTCTTTTGACAGGATGCAGTTTGTCTTGTGGTACTATACTCAAAAAGTTTCATGCATCTGAAAACTTTCCTCAACTTTTCATGCTTCCTTTTACTTTCGATAATATGTGATTAATATCTATTATTTCAACAGGCTCTTCCGTTGCTTAATCAGTTTATTTTCTTCATATTCTGTTCATCCATTCTGTTCATTTACATTTCATATTCTGATTTACATTTCCATTATTTTTCTTCATATTCTGTTCGTTTACATTTCCTATTATGTTCATTTACATTTCATATTCTGTTCATTTGCATTTCATATTCTATTCATTTACATTTCATATTCTATTCATTTACATTTATAAACAATAATGAGTCGTACAACGCAGCAATCAAAACCCCTAAATTGTTTGCAGGGGAAAATGTAACTTGTTCATAGAAAATATTTTGGAACAAAAATGGTCACACGTTGAAACTCAGTCACCTCAAAATTGTAAAAAAAAAAAAAAAAAAACTTTTACTTCTCCCAAAAAAGAAGGAGATATGTGACAAATACATTTTAGTTCCCATGAAGCCTATCATATAGGAAGATACTGACAAGCTCGTTGGTAGCAACAAACAGTTTTCCCAGACCTAAGGATTTCAGAAGCCTGGGGTACTCTGTGCCCCGCGTGCCCGCTCCCGGATAAGCACTCACGATCAAAACAGGCATTTTTCTTAAGTTCCTTTTGTGGTTTATATTAGCATTTTGAATTTAGTTTATTAGGTACAAGTGCGGTTGTTTCAAAGTATCTTAGCAATCTTTTAATGACTTTTTATTAATATTTCTATTTTTTGATTGTTATTTAATTTATAAGTTTATAAGAAATTAATTTAAAAATGTGTGTGTGTAGCTCATATTGATTTTTCCCTAATGTTCAAGAAAAGAGTCGAAAATATTTTTCGAGATTTAAAAAATACCCATTCTTGTATATTCTCGATTTTTTTTTTACTGCATTCTTAAAATGCAAGAATATTCAATAAAATAAAATTTCCCACTTCAATACTAAATATTTAACTCGATGTTTCTACTTTAATACTGATGATTTTAAAAAAAAACTATTAAGCATTAAAATTTTAGAGACAGAAAATGGGAGCGTAGTATTAAAAAGGATCAATACCAATTGAAATTAAAATAAGCAGTTCTTTTTTGTTAAAATAAAATCTGAACATAATATTGGACCATTTCTCTTTTTGACAAAAATATTCCTTAAGTTGTTTTTGCTTTTTAAAAGGAAACATTTTAAAAATATTCCCAATCTTATTATCTGAAATTTAATTTAAATAAAATTTTAAATTTAGCAATAAATTTGCATTTATTTAAGTTCCTTATAAATTACTTCATTTTAAATTTGCATTTTGCCTACTTCATTCATTTCAAAAATTTAGCTATTAAATTATTCATTTTAAACATAAATTTTAAATGATTTGTTTTAAAATTGGATTTTAAATTCTTCATTTTAAATTTGAATTTCTTTCCCTTATACTGCCTTGCAATAATTTTTATTAAACTACAAAGGTAATGGCATTTGGTATTAATAAACAAAATAGATCTACCTCCCATGAAACCTAAAAATTAAACAACCCTTTCAATATTTTACGCAAAAAAATACATTTTACTTTAAATATTTTACCCAAATATATTCTCCCTAACAAATAAAGGTTTTGCAAAATTGCAACTCTAGTACAGATTGTCCGGTTATAGCGGCCTATTACATCCTCTGGTCTAGTCGAGGGGTCATGCAAGAGTAATGGTCAGATCGATACCGGACTACTTAAGATCATTCCCGTCTTAATTTAGAGTCCACTATACATCAATTAAAACTAGCCTGCTATTTCGCATCTAACACCATTTCATGCTGGATAAATTCACTCGTTAGGAAATGTTAGTAGTAATTTAAAGATACATGCTTTACTTACAATGTTAAAAAACAAATTTTGTGCATGAGTCTTTATTTTAATCCTTAAAAAACGTTGTCTTAAAGTTTCCTGTAAAAACTTTTCCTATCAAATATTTTTTGCAACAATACATTAGAAAAAAATTTAAATAACCTTTTTATGTTTATATAAAACACACCATTTTTGAAAGATTGGAATTTTCAACATGCAATGCATGAAACAAATAATTAAAGAAAAATACTAAACAAGATATCTAAATTTCAACAGGATCAAGATAATAATTACTTTCATTGAGAAAAATTCGTTCTTAATTATATTATCATGAGAAAGGATTTTCTTATTCGTCACAAAATTTTTCAATAAAGTATTTTGTATTCCAATAGTGCGTTTATTTTATTCCAAATACAAAGATTACCTTAGTTCATATGAGTATTAAATGAAACGAAAAATAAAAAAAATTAGACAAAATGTTTAAATAAATGCAACAAAAAACTTTTACTTCTTGCTTTAAAATAACGATTATTTTTATTTCAAAATATACAGTTTTGGAAAATCGTTTGTTCATTTTTTCACTGAAGGAAAACGCGTTAGAAACCTTGTTTTTCAATAAGTTGTTTATATTTCAGTATTATTATTTTATCCATCAATATTTAATAAATATTTATGATAATATTTTAACTATACATAAACAAAATTAATTTCTTTCACACGCATAAAATATGTAATGAGTACAGCAGTTATCTTAAGAGCCTGATAGAATGAAAATGAACTTGATTTTAAAAGTACAAAATTCCCATTTTAAAACATTCATTTTTTTTCTTTTCAAACCTAAAATGCTCATCTTAACTCCCCTTAAAAGGAAAAAAATTACCTTTGCACAAAAATGTTCATTATCTTTAGTCTTATGATTATTCATCTAAATATCAAATATTTCACGCACGAATCTTAAAGAGAACATTCTTTTTCACATTAGAAATTATCTTCCTCCAGAGACCCATTGTGAAAGACTACCATTTTCCCCAGACCCAAATAAAAGAAAAAAACTCAATTTTTAAGAGGTAAAAACTATCAATCCAAAACTTTTTTTATTTTCTTTTTTTAGAAAGAAATTATTCTTTAAATGTGAAAAAAGCTTGCTCTTTAATGTTGAATGAATTGTTTATTTGTCCTTCAAAAATATATCACGTGTTTTATTTACCAGTGACAAATAATCTTTATGAGAATATTCCTATTTGAATTCAAAAAAAAAATTGCGGGGGGGATTTATCTTTCATTAATTCTTTGAGCTAATAATTAGTTTGATTTTAAATTATAAACGTGTAAGAATTTTTTAATGTTATATTTGCATGTACTACGCGCATTAGATCTACCTCCTCGTGGTGGTGTACCTGGAAACACTTTTTAGTAGCTTAAAGATTTAAAACTTGACCTTATGCACCCACCTCAAGTTGATGCTCTTCGAATGTTGCAGTGAAACGCTGGACACTCGAACAAATTAATGAACTCTGTTCCAGCTTCTTTTTTTTTAAACTTGCTGTAACTGTTCATAATCTGCCATTAGAAATTAAAAAAATAATTTTAAAAAAACATTTATATGTAAGAGTATTAATTAAAACTTTCGCAATATCTCCTCCTCTTGTTGCTGATCAGTGAAGTTCCCGGGGGATTCAATCATAGAATGTGTAGAGAAGCCAAAGAATCCAATTCGAAATGATTACAAATAAGAAGTTTCAACAATTTACTTTTATTAAGTTCGACACTAGAAATGAGTATGCGATATGCAGACAAGATCATCTAAAGCAGGGGTGGCAAACCCACGGCCTATCTTGAATAAATTTGCAGCCCCCCCCACCGAGATTCATTACAACTTTACAAAATACAATTATTTTGTGCAATATTTTTGTTTTTAGCGTAGTGTCTTGTGGCAAATAAGTCGCACAACTGCTTTTATTTTATCATGTTGCTTATATGCTTACGCATACTTAGAAAAGGGCAGTATTTCAAAATTTTTCCAATTTGAAAAATGTGGTACAAAAAGTTGAAAGCGCTTTTGATTCAACTTACACCTGCGAATCGCTCTTTTGTCGAAAATGAAATTTATCAAACACAAATCGCACTTAAACTCTAGGTATCCGACTACTTTCGGAACCGTGATTTTAAAAAAGCGTATAAATGGATAATTTTCGTGATATTTAGTGTCACTTAGATTCGAATTCATGTATAAAATTGTTTTAAGGACATTTTGACAAACAAAATTTATTTAAATACAATATTTTGGCAAAAAATTAACTTAGAATAACCTTTTTTCAAAAAGTGTTCTCTTTTTATAAAAAATGCTTCTAAGATAATATAATGTAAAGACTTCTCCAGAGAGTCTGAACTATTTTTTTTAAAAAAAATTAACTTTATTTTCAGAGTTACAACCAATTGAAATAATTATCGGCGTTTTTTTCTTAAAATTTATCTGCTATGTTTTCGTAAAACATGGATAAACCCACTTCTAAGTTATATATTTAAAAAATTCTAGTTGAGCCTCTGTACAGAGGTCTGAGCTATATACAGGCAAAATATTATTATAATAGAAGTATTTTTGACAAAAGGAGAATATTTTGAAAATGGCTTATTCTATGTTCACTTTTTGTCAAAATATTGTACTTAAATAATTTTTTATTGTAATATTATTCATAAAACAACTTTATATTTATTTTCTAATCTAAGTGACACTAAATTTCATGAGTATCATCCATTTATACGCTTTTGCAAAATCATGGTTCCGAACGTAGTCGGATACCTTAAGGGATGAAAACGATTACGATGTGCTAACACACGCATTGCCATCGACTTTCAAAAAATATGTGAAAGAGTTGAGAAAGAAATATCTCACTAATTGAATAGTTTAAACATTATTTGATCACAGCATTATTATTATTATATTATTTATGTTTGTGTACATGATAATAATTAAAACTATAATAATAATTCATTCTGTTTTAAATTTTCCTTCCAATAAATGTTTGTTATGGGTCCAAATCTGATATAAAGATACATCTTTTTATCTTTTTGCATGCGGCCCACAAGATTTTAATGTTTTTCCGAAGTGGACTACAGGGTCATTTGGGTTCGCCACCCCCAGAGCTAAAGGGTAAGAAACAATTTGTACTTATCTCGATGGGAGGTAACCCCTCGGCCTTCACAAAATGTAAAACCTTCTTAACCTTGAACAGTTAAAGTGGCTATAACAATATGGTTCTAACAAGAATTAATGTAGTAATATATATATCGTCCATAAGCATCTACCATTATTTATAACTGTACATTATTATATGTAAGCATGTCTTTCATTGACTATTTATGCATAGTTCGGTAGTGATGTTATTTTGTGAAACTACGTTGTTCTCACTTAAAGTGTCTGTTTGGATTAAAACAACCGGAGTTGGGAGAAAATACTTCTAGTGTATAACCCATTGCTACAAAACTTCTATATGTCGATCTAGAATGTATATCACGCATTTTGCACTCAATATTATTTTTAAAACTTTCTTTTTATACTTGAAATTTTATTTCACCTAACTCAACAAATTCACTTTTTTGCAACACTACCATCTTCTGCAAACAAAATGATTAATTTTCTAATTTTATACATCTTAGTCTAAAATCATCACTTTTTTCCCTTTAAAAATCGAACTCATTCTTACTTTTACTCACAAATGTCTAGTTTGAAACGTTTTTTGCATTTTTTCAATCCCAAATGTAATATATTAATCATTTTTATCCTCACTTTATAGATTTAAAATATAGAAAATATTTTATACACTGTTATTTAAAAGGACACTCCTTTTATTTTTAAAATTACTTTTCATCAAAGAATACAAAATTCTCGTTGCGTAATAAAGCCATAGCAAGAATCAAATAAAAGGAATTTGAATAACTATTTTTATAACAACACACAAATCCTATTTTACAAATTACCGTTTTTTTCTTTCATAACACAAATGATCTTTATCTTGATTAAGAGTATTTATTTCGGAGAAACTCTTTGAATTATACTGAAACTTGAAAATACTGATTTTGTTTAGCGCTTAACTATTTATTAAAATATAAAATATATTATATATACACCAATAATCCTCTTTAAAAAAACATTCCTTTTACACATTCAACAACAAAAAATGCTAATTTCCATTTTGTATAAGTCTACTATCTCTGCGAACTGAATGAAATGAAAATGATCAAAATTTTTTGGGAGAAAAAAAAATCCCAATCCAAGCCTCTCTATTTCCCTTTCAGAATCGAAATAATCCTTATTTTGATTGCAAAAAATCCATTGTGGAAAAACTTTTGCTAAATTATGCCGTCGCATGAAAGCGACAGAGAATAAGGGACAAGGGAAAAGGTTTTATTGATAAGGCGGTTCAAAGCATCAATCTTTCGACAGAAAGAAGGGGAGGGGGGAGAGGGGATGAGCGAAGATAAGTGGCCGGGGTTCGATAACAGTTGGCTAAGGTATGAAAAATTGGACTCTTTTACACGATCAATAACTAAGAGAAAAATAATTAGCTCTTTTATGAGGAAGAAGACAATATTCTTCGAGGGGGAAAAAATAATTTGTGGTTCCGGCCGGTGACGCCCCCTGGTTCTTTTTTTATTTGTGTTTTGTCCCCCTTATTCGGGGGTTGTTTGACTTGTTGGGGAAAAAAGTATAATGGCGTGAAGAAAAGAAAAGGGTCATCAGAAGCAAATTACTGAAGTGTTAATGAACAATATCTTATTGTTAAACTCCAGGGAGAAAGATTTTGGAGTTGTTTTTTTGTATTCATTTTTTTTTTATTGCGATGTGCGTTTGAATGGATGAATGGACTCAAGTTTAGAATAAATCACTAACAAAGTGATTTGTACCGATAATAGATGCTTAACAATTTCTTAGGAAATTATATTTTCTGCCGTATATAATCTACAGAAACTATAATTTCTTTTTGCTTCAAATAACTGTTAATTAACAAATCATAAATTGCTTATAGGTATTAGCTGACGTATGCTTTAGCAAAATGGTTTTGAAACTTTTCAGGATGCCGACCCTATTTTTTGTACAAAAATTTGTACGACGCCATAAGCATTGTGCAAAGTTTATACAAGCTTCAGTACTTCTACATGTGTTTTATTTGTAGCATATTATTGTTTTGTAGTAATGAACATCCGCAATAAATTTTTACTTTGAATATAACTATACATAAATTTTTATTAAATAGCAAAATAATAAAGCATTATATAACGTAATTATACGGTAACTTATACATAAACTATAATCTGTTTATTAAGAGTAGTCATTTTGAGTTCACCTCTGAGATCATCCTCTTTTATCAGCAATGGAATATCCATTAATTTTTAATTATGTTTTTAAATCTTGTAATAATAGTCTATACCGCAGGATGAAGTACTTCTACTACATTCTTTAGATTTGATTGATACTTTGATTTTGTGGTTGTTAAACGAAAATTTCGTTTTACTTTAAATAAGTTGTAGAAAAAGATAACAAATATAGGTACTTACTTATTATCGCAACATATTGGCGACATTTTTGAAACGAAGCACATGATTGCTAATTCAGCGCATACGACACATGCGAAATTGAGGTTGCCAACTTGGCGAGTTATCTTGAACGTTGGTGATTGTTGCGATAATACGTAGGTACCCAGACATTGTATTGCAATTTCAGAAATTGTTGTAAATTCTTTCGCAATTCCTAGTCAAATATTTTGTAAAGTATTCGTATTAAAAGATAAATAAAAAAATCTTTGGCGACCTCAGCTGCAAGTTACGTGACTACTAGTTTAAGAAACACTGTTTTAGCATATGCACTATGTAACTTATATTCTTCAAAACTTTCCATATGTAAAATCAAAAATGGTTTATTTTACTAATATTTATCTAATTATTCCGATTTTTTTTAAATTTAAAATGTACAGTCTTATTTTTATCATTTTTCGAATAATTTTTAACAATTTTAGAACATCTGCTTCCATACTAAAGATTTTAAGAATTTTAAATCGTTATAAGGATTTTCAGAATTTTGAACAAAATTTGGAGAAAATCAAATCTCGATTAACTTAATACCAAAAAGGAAAATATTGTTGAAAGCGAAATGTGTATCGCTTATTGAAAATAAATGATTTCACTGAGTTCTGATAGTGCTAATATAAGAACCAATATATATATATATATATATATATATATATATATATATATTGACGGCATGGGGTTTTTTATGAATATAAACTTTATTAAAATACGAGAAGAGATAATTATTTTTGCTGTTTATATTCTAACGAAACTTTTGTATCATTAATTTTTTTTTTCTCATTACAGATTATGTATGAAATTTCAAAATGAAAATCATGGAAACAGAGTTACTGACGATGGTAAAGGTACTAGTGATGTGTGAAAGCAGATTGCGAAGCTTACCAATCCAATATGCAAGGATCTTACATATGTGGTGAATAATAATGAATAAAGACGAGTCCGTTGTAATGGTCTATTATATGTATGTTGCATTAAAAAAATGTATACCCATTTGTATATATATATAATAATGAGCTTATATTTATACTCTCCTAAAATTAAATTAGCGAATGACCTATTTTTTAGAATTATTAAAATTAGCAAATAAATTAGTTGAACTGAATTTATTTTAGTTGATCAAGATACTTTAATTTAATGATTAATCCATTTAAAAGGATATTTCCTTTTAATATCACAGAGAAAAATCCAGTTTAGCTCATATTTTCAGTTAGAAGAAAAGTCTTAATGAGAATCTACAGGGTTATAATTTGTATAACCCCACAAGTTTACATTGTTACCCATTAAAGTCGCTACTTAAAGAAACAAACGTCACAATTTCCCATAAAAGAAAGAAGATACCTGTAATCTTGTGGGTTCTTTTCGGATCTTGTTCGAATTGTGACAAGAAAATAATTGCAGTCAGGATTTTGTCCTACTGTTTATTGTATATCTTCCATGGGACATTTCATAAAATAAAGAATATATTCAGATGCTATCAGATTACAATACATCGTCCAGCCGTATCTTCTTTTTTCCCGACCACCTCTTTTTCGCTACCGCTTTCCTTTTCTCCCTCGTTCCGACTCTCTCCCTCCTCTCGTTGCCAGGTCCTTCTCTCTATCTCCTGTGTCTCGTTCGACCTGTTGCCAGGTGCAGGCAGAAGATCCTTACAATACCACGATATGCAAATCATTAGCATTTAAACACAATTGAACGACGCATAAGGTGGAAATGGCATATGAAGTTCAGTTTAAAAGTGAAACACACAAGGTGGTTATTATTGGAAAATTTCATTTGAATTTTGGTTGTATGCAAAAAGATCATGTTAGGCCTCGAAGAAACGGCTACCTCAGCGTTTTTCAAACTGTGGAGTGCATCCCTTAGCGGGGGCGTGATAGCTCTACGGGGATCACGAGCATATTGAAAAGTCAAAAACAAAAGATTACTCAAAAAAATATTAATATTAATTTTACTGAAAGTAAATAATCAAAATACATTTTGGCATAGCATAATAATGGCTTATAAAATACACATTTGTACTGATATAATACACTTATAAATGTATCAGTACTTCACAATGTATTTTATAATTAATTTAACAATACTACATGTTAGGAACAAGTTTAATAATTACCAGTGACCCCATGGGTTTGTCATAATAAAATGTTTAAAAAAGTTAACTCTTATCTTGATAATTTGTACGGTTTATAATTAATACCTTAACTTCAGATTAAAAGTTATGTAATTCACTTCCCAATTCCACAGGTTTCGACGTAGGTTCATGTATGTGATGTATTGGGGGGATAAGGAATAAATAAGCAATTCCTCTAAAATAATTAAATCATTCGCAAACGCCGTCAAGGTCCTTTTGTTACATTCTAAAATCTTCGGAATAATTTTATGGATAGCAGTTCACAGACTAGCTGGCAATTTGGAAAGATGTATACATACGGTCGGGGCAATTAACACTTTGGGTGAATGAGACGCGTATATATATACGCTGTTAGCACTTCAGAGGTTAAAGGCGCATTGTAGCTTCAGAATCAAAGTGTAGTGTTATTAAATTCAATACATTGTTATCATATGGAAAGGGGAGGCGATGAAAATTATAATTGAATATTGGGTCATAAATACTGAAAGTTTGAGAAGCACTGGACTACCAGCATGAGTCAGAATTCGATAAAGGTAGGATTGTAGCCAATAGAGAGTGAGATTTATCTTTCCACGATATTATTACTCGCATTGGACGAAATCCAACGACTGTCATGCGAGTATAGAATCAATGTGGTCAAAATTGTTATTCTGAGTGTCATCCAGGATCTCAACAGCCTAAGAAGAGAAACATGTTGTGAGATCCACATTGAGGGATCCCTCAGCCACCTCACGGGCCTTGAGTCAATAAATGGGGTTGTCTGTAGCGTGACAAATATTATCATGTTCACAGTGGCGCACACAGGAATTTTTCAAGGAGGGGGGCAGGGTCGAAAGTTCACCATTCTTGTATCATGCTCCTTTTGATTTTGTCGATTTTCGTGAACAAAAAAAAGTAAAAAACTAATTATTGAATAAAAAACTAGCATTAATTAATAAAATTAATCATTAATTACAAATACTTAATTAAATTTTACGTACTATGTACTTGAATTATAATCAATCGGGAAAAAAAATCAAGGGCTTTGAGGGGGTCCGCACCCTCAACCCCCCTTGTGTGCACCACTGCATGTTCATTGTGCCGTTATCTGGAGCAGCACGAACTTTCTGAATGACGATCCTTTTTATGATTTTCCTTGCCATTTCGGTGTAAACCTGCGTGACGACAGTGGTGCACCTTACAACAAAATTAGATACTGGAGTAACACCACTGGAACTTTTCAGATGAGTCCCGGTTCTACGTGCAACATCATGATGGAGGTACGTGCAGCTCTGTCTGGAGGTACTGAGGTGAATTGATTTGATCATTGTATTCTCTAACATCGTACCAATCCTGTACATGATCAGATAGTATACTCAGCAGTTGGGTACAAGGTTCGAGCACCTCTTGTTCAATTTGTTGGTAATCTGAACAGCCCCTGATACATTTTTGAGACCAGTGATAACTGTTTCCTATCTTCGAGGCCTCTGAGCAGCCATCTTCCGACAAGATAACGTAAATCCGCATGTTTAACGTCGTATCATGAATCTCGGCGACGCAAAGAGTGTTCGACTGCTGCCCTGATTTTCACGTTCTGTCTGTCTGAACATCCACATTACGTTCTTTCTAAATTATTATCTATTGATAACACTCTAGTCATGGATTGTTGAAACAAAGCCACCACCTCAGTCCAGCCACTATGATTGATGAAGTGTGTCATATACTTCAAACACCATGGAATGAGTCGTTCATATCTGACATCTAAGCTCAGTTTGGCTTGATACTTAGTTGGGAAGAACCGTTATAACTGCCAGAGACGGCAGCTGTGTGTTCTTATTTTATATAAACCTTGTATATTTCCAAATTTCCTAAAAAATTCAATCTTGTTTTCTTTCTACTGTACCGTATACGTATGATAAGTAATATTTTGTTGTTTGCTTTCCTTCCTGAAGCTACAATTTTAATAGCGAAAATTGTATACTGTCGTTAAACGATTTCTACAAATACGTGCACATTCTGAAAATTTATAAGTAGTTTATAAGTCATGTTTTTTTATTTCAGCAGGTTTAAAGTTAAAAATTAAATTAACATTATAAAATAGAGGAAATATGTAACATATTTTGCACTGGAAAAAAGGATTTCATTCACGTGGAAAGTAATGTAATACAATATGCCAATCTTTATAGTATATGATTGAAAGTATATCAAACTCTGGTGTTAATGAATTATTGTTTATTAGCTTACATATAAAGAAAGTAACATAAAAGCTATTTGTGACGGATCTCCTTATTTTAAACCATGACCAAGATACAAAGATGACACACATCAACTGGGATTCCACTTTCCGAATTTCCACATCACGTGAACGTCAGAAGTTTGATTCTCGACATAATCCCCTGTACACGACAGGTCTTTAGAGGATTCAAGATGTTATTGGTTTTGGGGATGTAATATTAATATAGAATTGTGTACCTTAAAAAACTATTCTGGTTTAGATCATTATCCTTTTAATGTTAAACTAGTACACCTTTGGTTATATTTCTCACTCAAATCATGTATCGAATTGTCTTTGTATTTTTGCTAAAATAAATTTAAATCTTGACCGAAAATATTATGATACGAAAAAATTATGCTTCCATAATGATAATCATACCATTATTTTTCAAAGCATTTTTCGTTTCCGAAGAAATGGATTTGCAGTCATTTTGAAATGAGTGTGCTTTTAAATGGGAAAACATTTTTACATGAATAGTACCCGAGTCTCTGCCAGTTAAGTAACTCTCTACTAACTACCAGTTTATTCTAGCCGTATTATAACACATCCCAGCGAGCCAATTTCATGGAAAATGATTATGCAATTACATTTGCAAATGTACGCGAGCCATATACATGCCAATATCTAATCTCAAATAACAGATTCTACAAGTGACTTTCAAAGGCATAAATTAGAGGAATGTTTATTCCGTTAATGGAAAATGTGTGCTCATTTAGTTTAACCCACCCAAATAGTAATGAAACTAAATTTTTTAAGAGGACATTGTACGATTTATGCATAAATCTTTGATGTAAATAGGGATTGCAATGCCGGTACACCGGGATAACAAATACCGGTATTTTGAGCCATTTGTATAATTTTGTAATACCGGAATTCACAAGTTTAAATACCGGTTTTTCGGTATTTACTTGAAATTTTTAAATTTGTTTCCTCTATATTTTCCGGGATCGCCAGCATAGCAAAATAGGATACGTTTTTGTTTATGTCTCCCTAACGGGCGAAATTAATTAGACTGTGAATCGCAAGTTTAATCGTACAATCAAGAGAAGTGATAAAATATATGAGGTATCAAAAAGGAGGCGGGCCAAAACTAACCTATTACAGCTCAAAGCGATACTTCACACGCGCAGGATGCGTAATCTGATATTCGTATCTGTGAAAACAAGGTTGAAGGGGTGAAGAAAGTGCGTAGTATATTTCAACGTTTTTTTTTTAAATTGGTGAGTTAGTTATTCACGTTATATATGCATATCATACTTGTATTTCCATATCATCATGACTTTAAAAATAAAAATGAAAAAGAAAAGAGACTAACCAATAAAAATTTGATCAAGTTTATTGTAAATTTTCTTATGAATTTTTGCCCACAAAACCTTATCCTTATTCAGAAGAATTCTGTACAGTTATCGAAGATGGTTATGACACTAATTTCGATAGTGAAAAGGAATTATCACTTGAACAAAAATTATTATTAGCGATAAGGAAAAAAATATAATGAACCAAAATATAATACAGAAATCAACTATATCCAAAGCCATCCAACAACAAAATCGATTTATTTGAAAATGAGAGATTTAGAGGTAAATACTTGGGAAAAGTATACCGTATTGCTAACAGTTTTACCAACTAGCCGAAAGAGCGTTTTCGACAGCTGGTAATTTGTGCACATAATTACGTTCCAAGCTTAATGACAGTACACATATATATATATAATGTATTAAGTTCCTTAAGATCACATTTCAAAAAATTGTAACAGTACCACAGACTAAATAGTGATATTTACACTTTTTTTATGATTTAAATAAATAAGTGTTCCTTTACTTTTTTGTGACTCTGTATATACTGTTATAAGTTAAAAATAACTAATTAATTTTTTGTGATATTTACACTCTCTAATAAAGCTTGCAAATAAAATAAAGAAACACCTGTATTTTCTTTCTTTTCCTAAATTTCTAGTACCGGTATTAAAATCGGTATCTCGGTATTAAGATCTAAAAAATACCGAACACCGTATTGAACTTTTGGTCCGATATTGCATTCCCTAGATGTATGCTTTTATTTTTTTTTTTTTGCTTGTGACAAATGTATATGGATTGCGTAAAACAGAATTTGTGCTCGAAATACAACGAAAGGCTGAACATTTAATTTTTTTAATTAAATGCTTTAAAATTCATGAAGGGATTTTTTTAAAATGTTACACACAATTCCTACAATAAATTATACCGTCAATAAGTACGCACTACATCTTTTGCTGTGGCTTCCACATCTGTATTAATGAAGTCAGTATAAAAATGTTATCGTCTGTGAATTTCAGAACAATACGCACATGTGCGACCGATCGGACTAGACCCAAAAAAATTCGAAAGGGTTTCCGATCCACGGATGAACAGTTTATTACATTCTGATAAGTAGTTCCGTAATAGGAATCCATAACTTTTGAATACTTTAAGTCCTGTACAACATGTTTTTACTAGAAACACACACACACATCAGGCATATTTAACAGCTTCTTTAAAAAAGGGGAAAACCTACTCTGTCGAAATTAAGATGCGCGATAAAAAGGAAGACTGAAAAAAAACTTGAATCTGATTGACTCGACTGTGAGGGGAGAGAAAGTTGAGGTTATGAAATGTTGTAATGTACAGGGTTGGAGAAACTAAACTTCCTCTACTCAGATGGCCCTGGAGGCCGTTCTACTGGTCCAAATAAAAAAGTATTTAGACAACAAACACTTCAGATGATGCGCGCGAGGTTTCTTAAAAAATAGTTTAAAAAACTGCCAACAGATGGCGCTGTGGGTCAGCACATTCCAGCAAAACATGTAAATATGCGCAATAAAAGGAACTTGTTGTTCTTGCCACAATCAGATCAGAATTGCAGGATGCCGACGTTGTATGAGACAACACTTCTTGAGAAGCTGTACTACAGCAACATTAAGAATGCAGAGGCAGCTGTCAGAGAGTTCCTCTGTCTCAAGAAACGCCGTGGATTGATGTTGACGTACGTTCTTAAACACATGATGGTAAAATTCGAGAAAACAGGACAGCTAGGCGTTCTTCCTAGAAGAGGACGAAAAAGAGACAAGACCGCCGTCGTAGAGAATATTGCTATTGCGGTCGTAGAAGCAAGCACTGAATCATTTCACGAAATTTTCAGCGTACCGAAAATTTCATGCACCCTTGATATACTTTACTCCACTACCCGACATATCTTTGCGTAACATTTTGAATTTCTACCCATATAAGATTCAAGTGCTCAGCAATTGAAATCGCACGACCCAAGCAGTCGCTAAAACTTCGCGCTAGAATGTCTCGGAAGAATGGCGGTTGATGAATTATGGTAACGGAACATAAAATGGACGGACGAGGCCTACTTCCATCTTAATAGACTAATGAACAGCCATAATTGTCGCATCTGGGTGACAGAAAACCCCCACGCGGTACATACAAAAGCATAGCAGCGATAGTTAACGTACGATGCGGGTTCACTGCTTCATTCATTCGCGAATCCTATTTTTTTAACGAGTGACCCCTCAAGGACTTACCAACTGTTCTGCTAACGGGGAACGGTATCATGAGATGTTACAGACCTGTGTAATTGCTACTCTATAGCAACGAAGCTGCGAACAAGAAAACATATTCATACACCATGGAGGCCCAACTCACATCGTGATTTAAATCCTACAATTGTTTAAGTAGGCATTTACAGACGCCATTCTTTCCTAACAGCGTGGCCCCCACGATCAACCGATCTTTTCCAACAGTCTGGCCTCCATGATCACTCAATTGCGACTTCTGGTTATGGGGCTTTTTCAAATATAACGTTTACTGAAGGCGTTTGACTACTGCGCTGGATTTGAAGAACTGTATTCACTGCCATGTTAACATCCATGTTGACTCTCTCCATTCAGCTATACAAAGTTCGATTTTCAGAATGGAGTGTATTGTCGAACATGATGGTTCACATATTGAACATGTCTTAAGGCACTGATTTGAATGCTAAGTACAGTATGTCATAAAGAAAAGTGTATTATTTTTAATAATTTGCAAGTGCAACATTATAATTGTGTATTGTTCTTATAGTACTCTTCAGTTTCCATTGAGTTTAGTTTTATTTTAGTGTTAATTTAAAACTTTAAAATGATATAGTTTTAAATTTCATAATAAAGTGTTTTTATTTTAACTTCTTTATAATTGTATCACAACTTATAGCATGACTAGGTGTTACGAAGACAATCATTCATCTTCTACTTGATAAAGGAGGAAACATCATGGATAATAATGGATAATATTAGGTTGCTGAAAAAGAAATCCATTATTTATTTCACGAAATTCATGACTTCATTTAACATGGTTCGGATTGTCCAATTTAGGCCAAATATTCACTATTATGTTGTATAATTTGTTGTCATTTTAAACGTAACTTCATAATGCCTCTCTCATAGAAGTTTTCGTCCTTATTGGAGAAAAACCTTGTTAATCGATTTTCACAATTTTCTATCACTCAGGAAGTTTTTCTATGTGAGAAAAAGGGGGTAATCCCTTGCTGCCAGGTCCGAGCAATGTGGTGGATGCATTAAAACTTCCAAATAAAGCTCCCAGCGTTTCTGTGGAGTCACTACAGACGTGTGTGGCCTGGTGTTGTCCTGATGGAAAACAACACCTCTTCTGTTGGCCAAATCTGGCCGTTCCTGGTCAATCGCTAGCTACAAACGGTTCAGCTGTTGACAGTAAAGATCTGAATTTAGTGTTTGTCCCAACGGAAGCTACTCATAACAAATGATTCATTTCCAGTCTCACCAAATACACAGTAGAACCTTCCTGACCATTAGTCCTAGTTTGGCCACCATTTGAGCTGTTTCACTGCGTTTTGACCACGATAATTTTCGCACATTATTGCCGTATGTGACCCATTTCTCATCCCGAGTCACCATCCACTTAAGAAATGGGTTTATTTCATTCTATCTGGCCAAGGTTTCGCAGATGGAAATTCGATCCATCATGTTTTTGGTGTTGATTGGTGGGGCACCTAAACATCGAGCTTCTTTTTGAATCAGACTTTGCGCAAATTATTTAAAACTGTTTTATGGCCAATCTTTAGCTTCTAAGTGATTTTATGACTACTAACATGCCGGTCAACTTCGATTATTTCTGTGATTTTATCAACATTTTCGACGACGGGCCTGCCTGTGCGAGGTGCATCTTTACCATCAAAAAAGCCTGAACGAAATCGACGAAACCAAAATTGCACGTAATTAGCTGTTACAATACCAGTACCATAAGCTCCCCATTCACAATTTCAGTCACCTGGCTTGCATTTTCGCCTTTATCAAAGAAAAACTGTAAAATGTACCGAATTTTCTCTTTGTTGACTTCCATTTTTAACACCCTGTAACTCATAACTGAATGGACCAAACAAAAAACAGTAAAAGAATTTTAGTGTGAAATGCCATCTTGAAAACGAGCATAAATTTGAAATTGATCGATACTTCACGAGATATCGATACTACAGCCATCTACCGAAAAAATAATGGATTTCTTTTTCCCCTACCTCTTATTTAAATTATTAATCTTTGTAACAAGTATCTTTTCTATGAAGCTGAATTTGACAACAAAAAAACCAACTTCCTACTAGCACATCTAATATTTAGCATATATACTAACAAAAGATTATACGGAGAAATAACTGTCAACAGAAAGTTTTGGACACATTATTACATTATTAAAACAAGCAATGAAAGACAAGGTATTTATAAATAATTTTATTATCAGGAAGGTAAAAGTTAAAATTATTAACCTTCTAGTTATTTCGATCTTTTTACAGGATTCAAGCAATTATTACTTGGAACCAATTAGGTTTTCAGTTGAATAGCACGTTAAATTATGAGTTTTACATGAGCTTAAGATATTTGATCACTCACGCTCAAGGATCATTAAAGCACAGGTTGTTTTCTATTTCCTTTAGTTACCAATTGAGTGTTACTATTCCAATTTATTTGCAGTTCACATACTATAAATATCTCAACAAATCTTAAAAGTACGTTGTAATCTGAATGGTATACAATCTTTTCAGTATAAGTTTTAACTATTAAAACTATGATCGTATCTACATGCAATTATAACAACCAAATCTTTCTCCCCTTAGTATTACTGATCAAACAAGATCAACTTTTTTTACAAATCGTTTCAACCCTCTTAACAACCCAAACCAACTTCTAAAACTACACTAAACATTCCCTCCTAACCAATAATTAAACCAATCCCCCTCCGAAAACGTTGAGAAATCCGAACAACCAATAGCCGAGCGGTTCCCTTTGTATGTGAGCGAGTGCTTCAAAAGGTTACCCCCATAAAGTCCGCCCTGACTCAATCGATATATTCTAACGAAGACCCCCTCATCATAAAAGCCCAACGTTATTAGTGGAAGCTGGACGGTAGAATTGAAGGGCCAATTTCGCAGGACGGAGAAAGCGAGTAAGTATTCAACAACAACAGGTCCAACCGCGTCAATATTTGCTTCTCTGAAACAATAGAGACTTTGGTTCGCCCTCTCTCTCTCATTGGTCTCTTTAAATAACGTCTTTCAATTCGAAACTATATTGTTGCCAGTGCACCCTTTTGTGTGGGGGACCACCAGTACCTTAATTTCAAAGGGAAATATTAATTTCGACTTAAATGGTTTGTAGTAAGCCATCGGTTTTGGAAACTTTGAGCTGTGCATTTTTATGAAAGGAAGAATTATTAACTACCTGGTGGTAGGGAATGTAGACGGTTGCTGTGGAAGATGGCTTATTGCAGTATTGTGATTGGCTTTGGCTTCGCTTTTCTTCTTAAATTTCGAATGAATTGCTTTCTTCGAGAGATTATTGTGAGGAAAATCTCTTTTGAAAGTAATGAAATGCTTCATGTCGGACATGCTGAATTAGATATTAATTGAAGTGTAATGAACGATTTTAAATGAAAGTGCATCCTCAATGTGTGTACTAAAGCTCTTATATTTGAAAAAGAATTTTGTGAACATGTTGTTTTAGATTGTTTCATTGTAGACATTGTTGCCACTTTAATAAATCAAATTGCACACACATGTTGCTAAATGACTAACGTCCAATCTTATAAATTTAGATATGCATTCAGAATCCTTTATTTTACCGAAATTAAAATCTGTTGATCTTTAATTTATTGAAAATGCCCCCTACCCCCCCCCCCAAAGTATTAAAAATATTTCATGAAACAAAACTTCTTCCGAAAAAAAACTTTCACAAAAATCTGTTTTGTTTTGTCTTCTATATTAAATTTCGATTTCTTAAAATGTTTGACACATGTGAGAATTAAAAAACAAAACTCAACCAATATCAGTTTTTATTATTCTGGCACTTATTTAGTACTATAATTTAATATTTGAGATGGTTTAAATAATATATTATTGATTCACGCATTTATTTATTGGAAAACCTTGATTTTTTTTAAATTTAATTTCAATTTTTGAATTTGCAGTTGGAATTTTTGGCATTAAGGAAGTATAGTCTTAAAAAGAAAAAACAATGATTAATAAAAATTCAATTTAGCAAATGAATATCTCAAATGTGGCTTTTTCTTAAAAATTCCCCCTGAGAAATGATACTAATATTACATTTACACACACACACAAATTTAAGAAATTTTTTATATTTATAAATGTATCCAAAGATGTTCCGAAATCTAAATTCTACGTGAGAAAGTATTCAGAAAATTAAAAAAAATTCAAACACACATTATATTTAAATCTTTTGTTGTAATTTGTAATGAAATAAAAGTAACAAAAGAAGAAGAATCTTAAATTTGTTACTTCATATTATGATAAAATTGCGCAAAAGTATTGTTAAACATAATTTTCTTTTTTAAAAAATACTATATTATTTTAGAAGATCCGGTATTTAGTGCATTCGGAAAATAGGACGCATCTTCGCACTGAGAAATAAGCCTACAAAATCAAAAATATAAAAATGATTAAAGTGCTAACTTTTTTTAAATACTTAAATATTAATCAATTAAAATTAACACTTAAAAAGTATCAGACTCAATACTAATTACTCATTAAAATGTATCAACTAAACCAAAATCTTCTACTCAGATATTTGTAGCAGCTGTAATTACTGAAGGACAAGCATGTTTCCTTTAAATTTTGCCTCCTGAAAGTAAGGGATTATATATAAATCTGTAAAATTGTTTTTACCTCTTTAGCAGATTGTGTGCAGAGAAACTACGACAATGGGATTTATGCAGCATTTCTTAATTCATTATACACTCTATAACAAAAAAAAAGACGCACCAGAAGGAGTTTCCCGATTGTAATGAAATTGCGTAAGCAAAGACATTTGTACCGAGCATGCAAATGCTTAAAATTTGGTGTCCAAAAAAGGAATAACGGGAGCTACAGCGCATCAGAACTGCGCACTCAACAGGTGTCTATAAGAAGCGATTCTCAGTCTGATGTCCGAAATTTCGATTACATTGAGATTTAGGATACCTTTCAATAACTGAAAAAATACGTCACCGAGGGATTCGAGCTCATTACAAGCAACTGTTAGTGTTTGAAAGAGGTCATATCATTAGATTGAAAGAAGCCGGTTGGGCAAATCAAAGAATCGCTCGTCTTATGGGTCGAAGCGATGCGGCCATTAGAAGATACTGCAAGAATGGGTGGAAAATGGCAGATTTCAGCGCCATAATGGTAGCGGTCGACCTAGGGCCACAGCAGATCGGGAGGAAAGATTGATTGTCAGATCAGCTGTCACAGTGTCTGATTCATCGTTATCTACCATCAGAAGTACTACACGCACACGAGTGTCCACCATGACCATTCAGAGATTTATTTATTTACGCCTGCACGTTGTCAAGATAGATTACAGTGATGCTTAGCTCAATCAGATTGGAATCATGCGGGCTGGGTACCCATAGTGTTTAGTGAAGAATCCCGCTTCTAACTGTGTCCTGACGATCATCGAGGACGTATCTGGAGAAGTTCAGGGCAGCGGGCCGATCCTGCTTTCACTATAGGCCCTCAACCAGGAGTTATAGTCTGGGGCGCCATTTCATTTGACAGCCGAACCCCTTTGGTCGTCATTAGAGCACACTTACAGCGCAGCAGTTCGTCGACGACATTCTGAGAACTTGTGGGAACCTCCCTGGGTTCCACCCTGGACACTAAGATTAATTTGAGGCAAAGAATGACCAGACACCATTTGTATAATAATAACTTATATTTATTCACTTGATTCAAATATCAAAAAAACTCTAATGACAAATAGTATCTATATGTCTACGTCAGCTACGTGCAATATCAAAAGGGTTTACCGGAATTAGATGTCTGAGAAATACATGTAACTTGAATTATTTGCTTTCATTAAATTAAACTAATTTTATTAAACTAACGCTTATGATAAGTGGTATTAAACTAGAATATATCACCTGGTAGTACTTTGATCTCTTTAGGTATATTAACTTCCTAAGGTTCTTTTGCTGAGTATTAACCGTAATGCTCCACTATCGTAATCCAATTGAATCCTATGAACTTTGTCACTACTGCTGATGGCTCAATAGCCTTCATCTCCGCTAACTTACAACGCTCTCCTTAAATACCCTATCTACTTTGCATATCCCGTTTTCTCCTTTTAGAGTTGATTGGAAATATATGCGAATTTACAATCCCCAAAGACGCCTAAGAATATTAGTGGAAAGGTACCGTACAGATTCGTCACTAAACTGTTTTGCTACCATTCCCTTAGCAGCACCCTGGCTTCATTTTTCAGCAAGATAATGCCAGACCACATGTGGTACGTGTTGCTATGAAATGTCTTACAGCTTGTCGAACACTTCCTTGGTCAGCCAGATCGCCGGATCTCTCTCCAATCAAGCATGTCTAGGATATGACGGAAAGGCGATTGCATCTAACAGGGAATGTTCATGACTTGGCCTAAAAATTGGAGAAAATTTGTCAAGAAATACCACAGGAGATCGCTAGGGTGCTTTATCACTCTATTGTACGGCGTGTAACAGCTTGCATCCAGGCTAGAGGTGGGTCAACACCTTATTGAGCTCATTACTTTGAAACTATGTAACTCTGAAATAAACCATTCAATTTTTCTGAACTTTTAATCATTTTCTATTCTGTGCATAATCTTTCTACCTCACCAATTTTTGTATCAATCGGACGACTCGTTCTTGGTGCGTCGTTTTTTTTTTTTTTTTTTTGTTATATAGTGTATTGTAGGGCATTTTTTGGTTTGAAAAAATATTGTCCAATGCTTATTTAGTTTGTACTCAGAGAATAAATTGTGACGCAATTAGGGAAAAAAGTTTATTTGAATTTTAATGAAATTTAAATAGTTATTTCATAAAAAAGAAAACAACCATACTTCAAACGCTCAAAATTATTGAAATTTCTTAAGGCATCCAACTACGTTCGGAACCGTAATGATAAAAAAGAATATGAATGAATAATTTTTTTGATGTTCAGAGTCATGCGAATAAGAATATACGTTCAAAATGTTTTACGAATATTATTGCAATAAAAAACTACTCAAATGCACTTTTTTTGCAAAAAAAATGAAGAAGAATGATATATTTTTTAAGTATTCTCTTTTTTGTTGTGAAAAATGCTTCTATAATAATATTTCGATTATACATAGCTAGGACTTCTTCCTGACCTAGGGTTTGGGAAATATATAGTTTAAAAAATGATTTATTCACATTTCAGCATTAAAGTAGAGAAATTTTAACAAAAAGCCCCGGTTATTATTTCATTTGACAATAACTCTGAAAATAATATAAAATTTTCAAAAATTCGTATTCAGGCTCTGTAGAGAAATAATAGCTATATCTAAACAAAATATTACCATAGAAGCAGCATAGAAGCGTCTCCATTAAAGGAGAATGTATGAAAATATATAATTCTAATTTTTTTTTCGTTTTTTCAAAAATATATTTATAAGTTTCATTTAAATATTTTTTTACTGTAATAATATTCTCAAAACTACTTTACATGTAAAATTCAGTTCAGGTGACTCTAAATATCTAAAAAAATTTGTTTCTACACTTTTTTCAAAATCACAGTTCCAACGCATACGAACATCCAATGCCATGCACAGGGGAAGTATTTTGGGGGTTTAACATCCCCCCATAGACCAACAGATTTTCATTTTTTGCCATATAAATCACTCTTTGGCGCTTTCGTCCACGCGTTTCTTTAAATGTAACCTCCTACCCTATTAGTTTCCTGTGTACGCCACTGCGAATGCCTCTCGGCAATCATTTTTTCCCTCAATGTGTGACGAGCTCTATTCGGGTCTTCTATTAATCGTCTTGGGGAAAGTATTCCTTAACTGTGAATTTAGTTTAAAAGTCACTTTCCGTAAAGATGACTTTATTTTATGCAAATGTAATTGTTATTTAAGTGCCTGTCGTTAAGTATGTGAGTTAATGGTTAAGCGTTGATCGTTAAGCTGAAGTCCAAGTGCTAGTGGACAGTGACTAATGGTCGCGTATCTTAAGATTAATAGGCAACGAAGAATCCGCCAGGAAGTGGTTAGGCAACCAAACTTAGAGCTGACTATACTATAGGGCAGGGATGGCAAAACACTGGTACGCGTGCCATTGATGGCACGCGATACAATATTTTGGGCACGCCACTGATCAAAACGGTTTGCATTTTAATTCAAAATAAAAAAAAGTTCAGTATGAAGTATTACGTACAAACGTGAGTAATCAGTCGCAGTTTATAGCGAGATTTTCTCAATTCAAAGAATTATCGGAAGCGTTCGAGTTTTTTTACGTACCCTGATATGATTTCATTTAATGAACTGTCCCAATTCGACTGGTTGGAAATTGAAAATTTTAAAATGCAACTAATTAATTTCCAGTATATTTTAATATGGGTTCAAAGATTCGTTTGAAAAAAAAAGGAGAAAGTTAGAATTGATTGAAACAGAAAGATTTAAACAAGCAATATAAGTAAAAATGCTAATAATGAAATTTCGGAAACATGGAATTCGATTCCAGATACATTTAACTGTTTGAAGAAGCTGGGTTATCTATTTTAACCATATTTTCTTCTACTCACACTTGCGAGTCATTATTTTCAGAGATGAATAGCATTGAAAACTCGCTTGGAAACTGTTTGACAGATGACTCCAATTAAGCATGCATTTTGCTAAAAGTAACATCTTACAATTCAAATATAAGTTATTTTTCATCTAATCAGCAGCAACAGAAATCACACTAATGTGACTTTAATTTGAATTACACGTTTTCCTAAAATATTAGGTGCAAAATGTATTTTTTTCGAAATAGAGTTTTGAGCTGTTAGTACGTAGTCTTATTATTTTCCCAATAATCACATAGCAAAATTAATTGATGGCACGTCTATACCTCATGAATCATTTCTTTAAAAAGAATGGCTAGTTCACATCTATCAAGGTTCGCCATCCCTGCTATAGGGCATCAAGAAGGACCATACAAGGAGTTGCTACTCCAGATAAGTACCATCCATAATTTAGTTATCTGATTACGGGTTAGGATTTTTCATATTGCTCCCAGAGTTAAGTTATAAAAGTGTATTTCGTAAAGTGCTAAAGATTAAATAAAAATAGCTATTTTATGATCATGTTAATTTCCTCCACGAACCCTCTCACACTCGCGACATTCGGCGCACGACAAATGTAACAGTTTTTTTCCAATTATCTTTTCAACTTAATTATCAATAAAAATAGGTTTTTCTGAGAAATCACCATCCAATATTTTTATATGTAAAAAAGGAAATCTTCTAATCGTTGAAATCTATGAAAAAATATGTAAGCAACATGTTTAATCAAATTCTCCCCAATTTTTCATTTTATTTCTATCCTCATATGAACTATTCTGTCCAACTAATTTCTAATTCTGTTAATTAATTCAATTTAATGAATGAAATTCAAATATTTTGAAATCTGGATTAAGTCAACTACTAACGATTCAACTTTTTCTATTCGACTTTTACGGATAAATAAACCCATTTCGAATCCAACTCTCTCCATCCATTTATTCGCTTCTTAAAACTTCCCTTCACCCTCTCCCACAATTACTTAATCACCTCCCGTCTAGGTCGGAGGTCATCCCAGTTTGGTTAGCGGAATAATTTATTTCGGTCGGCACACTCCAGCAAGCAAAAGCTAATTGGCAAAGCACGGTTCCCACCGAAACATTTAATAAGTCAACTATTCGAGTAAAGAATTCAGCGGACATCAGAAGTTTAATTAAACAGAAAACAATTTAATTTGTTCCCCTTCGGTTTTACTTCTCTCTCCCCAATCCAAAGTGGCATTGATTGTGGCACCGGCACAAAGATCTTTGCAGAATTGAAATTTGAAATGTGGCCTCTTCTCTTTTCCTTTTGCTATATTAACCAAATAAGGTACAGGAATTTGAACTCGTTTTAAATGCTAATGGGAATAAATGAAATGTGACAGAATATTTCACGACGTACAGCCCCAATTGCTCGTGGGAACTTTATTTTCTATCGCTGCCGCCGCCGCCGACACGAAAAGAGTCGGCAATTCCGAAAAGCCATTTTTGGTCTCTACCAAAGGATTTTTGTGTATTGTTGAAATAAGAAGTGGCGTTAGAGAGAGAGAAATCTATGAAGAACTGTTACATAGGGTTTATTTTTATCCCAGAATTGTAACATAGAAGGAAAGGCAGAGAAAATTATTATATGCACTTAGCATATTTCCTTGTGTACTCGTATGTATTTATAAACTTTTTGACAGAATTATAATGCGAACTTGTAGTTATATGCACTGTTGTCCAAAATTAAGGTTACAAACACACAAAAAATGTAATATCTTTGCATATTCGGGATACATTTTTGTATACATACCTTCCTCATACTTTAAGAATAATTATACTAACAAATAAAATCTTAATGGGGGTTACTTTTTGTAGTATACAAATTAGATCACAAATTGTCAAAACATGATTTTGTAATGTCTTGTGTGTGGGAGTGCAATGCAGGTTCAAAGTATTCAAATGAAGACACTATCTAGGTAGGTCAAGAGCCCAATTTATTTTGAGGTGGGCAGCAGAAAGGACTCAATACATCACAGGAATACATAAAAGGGATATTTCACAAAACACGCACACACTGGTACAACAGCAAGACGAAAAACTAGAACTGAGAGTGCAATAGACATCTTAACAAGTTACACTGTACTCTTCACGGTTACAAGTAATATTTGCGATAACAAGTAATCTTAACGGTTACGCTTATAAACTGTTACACTGTGTAATAATAAAAAATTAAATGTCTAATAAGGAATGTGGGCACCCTTTGTTGCTATATAGGCTTCACAGCAAGCTCTCCCTGGTTACAAAACTACAAAATAGGATTTAATTTCATCTTATGGCTACAATTCCTACACTTCTATAAACACACATTTTAACGTCTGGTACGTATTTGGAAGGTATTGACGTCCAGCAACGGCTCTTCCTAAGGCTTCCCAAATATGTTCGATAGGGATTAGGTCAGGAGATTTTAATGGTCATTCCATCTAGCAAATATCCTCTTCCTCAAGAAAGTTTTTGATTAGATTAAAATTCTTTTTATTAGTCAAAAGTCAAATTAAGATATGATGTTAGTTTTTGCTCACTTATATGTAATGTTTTTTTTTTAAAATAAAGTGGAAGATTTCATGAAATAGTAGGAAATTTATGTTTATAACGTTAATTTTGGACATTAGTGTATAAATGGACTTGAATTTTATATAATTCTTAGTTTCTCAGATGTGATCTTTAAGATAAAATTGCAAAATTGCATCATTGATTTTTCATATATAAAGGTTAATAGGTTCATTGCCTAATATACTCAATGTAGTTGACTGATTGCTTTTTAAAGATGCATTCTAAAACATTCCGTAAACGTGAGAGTCTAGTGGTCATGGTCATGAACTCGGGGCAGGTATATCATGATTTCGAACCTTAGTGTCACTGTAGATCCGCCATGTAAAGGCCTTATGCAGATTGAATCTTTTGTGGTTTAGTCCTTCCAATGTGGTGTGATGTGGAAGCTTGTAGAGTGAGATACCATCTCAAATGTTGTCCTAATCATTTGTTTGTGGTTTAAAATCACGAGGTTTGTCGCACTAGTGTTACTTCATTGTTCGATGTTAATAAACACTCATTCCTTCTGAAAGTATTCAAGTCCGTTGGCGATGTACCTAATAATTCTGAACCACAGTCAAGTGAGTAGATTTGTTTTCCGTATAATCGTGAATGGTAAATTTTTCTAGCACTTTAGTCTTGTTTTTTACCTTTTTAACAAATGTTTGGTGCAGTTTAGCCGTAGTTGGCTCTTGTGCCATAAAACCATCAAAATTCCTCATTCACTCAAGTGAGCCTCAGTTAGCATCTCATTCTAGAAACTTCGACAGAATGTTAACGTGAAGACGTCATATCTAGATAGTTTTAACGTGCTTTAAGCCCTCTACGTAACCAACTAATGTGGCTCTAAAGCATATATTAGCTCAAATCAGTCAGAAGATTACGCGATCCTGCAACTGAAAACCTTTTTTAAAACTTATTAAGAAACTTACAATGAACCGTACATTTAATATTATTTTAAGAAACAATCCCTATGTAAAATGTGTTTAAAATATACTCCTGTCTGAAGATGATTATTCTTAATGAGAGGGAACCTTAAAAATCGAAGACAAATTTGAAAATGAATACACATTTTTGAAAGAACAAGGATAGCATAAAGTGATAGATAAAAAAAATAAGTAATCTTAAACGGAACGCTTAATTGAATATGCATGTACAATTATTGTGAAACAGGAATTTTTTTTTTTTTTTTTTTTTTTTTTTTTTTTTTGACTGTAAAATAAAATCCAAATTTTTTTTAAAAAATTGAATTAGAAGTAAAACATTTTCTAGAAGGAAAATAGTTTCATATTTTTCCGGAACATCACATTGTATTTTCACGCCTGGAGTATTCTGTTAATAATTAATGACTACGCAAAATATAATTACGTTTATGTAGTATACTCATACTTTTTTAGTCCCCATTACATACAAAGAAGAGTGGTAAAAAGTACCGTTTCTGAAGGCTCAACAGAAAATCATGTGTCAAAAACAATCTTTCAATTATAATAAAATGATTATTCAAATGTAAATAAGTAATTATTTTATGTAATAATGACTTTAAAAGAGCAAAAGAAATATTTTAATGACTATAAAATAAATTTTTCTTTTACAAATAGTTTTTGATTCTTTCCTCATTAACGCTTTCAATTTTCCCAAGTCGGATTAAGGTGAAAAATTAATTATTATTAGTTTTGCGTATTTCATTTACCATTCTTTAAGTGAAACTGCGTGCTTAAAATAAACTTGGAATCCCCTTGTTAATGGTAGAGAAATTATTTGCTAGTAAAGATTTTAATAAAAGGATACACATTTGTATGGAGTTTTGTTTAAATTTATACTTGAATGAACTATTTTTAAATTGATTCTGTGCATAAAAATAAAGAATGGAGGAATAAAATAAAATTATTAAATAAAAAGCTTTTTTCCATAACTATAATTTGCAAATAAAATAAGTTAACTTTTTTTTACTTTATCTAACATTCTTTTTACTCTATCTGATGAATTTGAAGAAAAAAAATTCTTATAGTTTAAAACTGATAATTTTCTTTTAACAGGAAAAATTATATAATATTAAAATCAAATAAAGAAAAATGTCCACAAAGAATGTTAAACTTTTAAAAATTCTTGATATTAAATTAGATTATGACGAATCTGTACGGAACCTTTCCATTAATATTCTTAGGCGTCGTTTTGGGGATTATTAATTCGCGTATATTTCCAATCAACTCCAAAAAGTGAACGGGATATGCAAAGTAGATAGGGTATTTAAGTAGAGTGTTGTAAGCTAGCAAGTATGAAGGCTATTGAGCCAGCAGCAGTAGCTTCAAATTTAGAGGATTCCATTGGATTACATTAGTGAAGCCTTATTGCTATTATTCTACGAAAGAATCTGAAAAGGCTAAGATACCAGGTGATATACTATATTTATTTACGCTTAAAATAAGCGTTAGTTTAATAAAATTAGTTAAAGTTAATGAAAGCTAATAATTTGAGTTACGTGTATTTCTCGGACCTCCAAATTCGGTAGACCTTATTTGATCTTGCGCGTAGTTATTGATTAATTTCCTAATTCGTAATTTAATTTAATATTAAAGATAAATCCCTTTTGTTTGACGTAACATAGAAATATTATATGTTATTAGAGTTTCTGATATTTGAATTGATATAAAAAGTACAAGTTATTACTATACAAAATGGCTCTTAGTGATTCTTTGCCTCAAATTAATCTTGGTGTCCAGGGTGGAACCCAAGGGGGTTCGCCCAAGGTGGGGATGTTTTTGTTATGAAATATGTCTGCAAATGAAACATACACACTCATGCTCTCATTCACACACACACACGTGCGCGCGCGCGTGTGTGTGTGTGTGAATTCTTTTAAAAAAGTTTAATTAAGTCTAATAAATTTATTTCTTTTTTTTTTATCGCCCCTTTTATTCCACTCGACATCACACCTTTCATAACTGTTTTTGCGATTTAGTTCAAATAAATGTGATTTTCTACCTCATGTTACACGATGATTTGGTGTCGCCATACCTGTCACTCCTTTGAATTTGTCGGTCTAATTCGGCAATACCTGTATACATTTATATTTATTTATCTATATGACTTTTTATATGCCTACTGATATTTTGGCTACTTTTTTCAGGTTTTCACAAAGCCCCTTTTATCGTTTATTTGTTTTGTAAGATTTACAATGTGTCTAGATTTAGTTTACTATACCGTGTGTGTGTGTGTGATGTTTTAAATTAGTTGAAAGCAATTATCTGAACATAAAACTAGAAGTATAAATTGCATGAACAGGTAGTTGTCGTAATATGCTATTATAGTATTTGGATAAAAATAAAATAACATAGAATTTAAACAGATGAAATTTATAAAACTATCTTTAAAAATTCATCGTAATCAAGAAAACTTCTCTACTTGGTTTCAATTTGCTAAATTGAGGACAATATCAGAGATCATACACATTAATTTTTGAAATGTTATAACAATAAAAATCAATATGTATGTAGTAGTGTAATATCTAGATTTTTATTATTGCCATACAAATATGTACAGCATAATCTAATTGATGCACAATTTTCTACATTTGTTAGAATAATTTAAAATTTAGTTTTATATTTCTTAAAAAAGTTTGAAACAGAAAGAGAGAAACTTGTTAGAGATTAAGAAAAAAAATCTAAGCGAACCGCTTATAAAAAACAATTCTCTTTGGAAAACTTCGAAAGATTGGCTAGTATATTTGAAACATCAAGGTAAAAAAATGAGGATATTTTCTATCCAACAAAGCTCTTAATTGAAAGGCTGACAATTTTTGTGTTACTGTACTATTTTAAAGAACATTAATAAGAAAATGTTTAAGGTATAACTTGGAGTATACTATCAAAATTCAGGACTGTAATTTAGTCATAATCTTATTGATAAATTGATTGATTTTTTTTAACATAGAATAAAATGTTCTCTTTTATGTTAACAAAAACAATGTTTGAAAGAAATATATTAAAGTAGTATTGTGTGTAGGGGGCTCTCCTTTTCACTTTGTTATTGCATTTTCTCTCTACTACTTCCCAAAACACTTTCTTGTATTGCAATTCAAAAATGCAGTTCATTTCAACTATTTAGTCTAATTTACAAGAAAAATTACACGTATTTAACTTGGATCACCAAGAAATATAAGAATGATAAAGTAGAATGAAATAAAAATTTATTTTAAAAAATTAGCTTCCCGAAATAAAAAAAATAAATCGAGCTTAAAGTACAAATGTTGGAAAATGTTTAAAAAAATTAAAACAATAACATTTAAATATAACTGGTTATATATATATATATATATATATATATATATAATTTATGATACATATTATATAAAACATTTTAGTCGAATCAAAAATCCTAACAATTTTAAATTAATGAAAAAGTGAATTAAATAAATGTGACTCGAATGTGTTGAAAATAAAAAGAGTACAATACCTAATATGTTTTTGATTACATAAAAGAAGACTAAAATTCTTCTTGGTAAAAAAAAGAAAAGAAAACTGCTCCGATGATGAATTTCTCAATATAGACTTAAAATCAACTTTTAATCACGTAAATTGAAAATTTAGTTGCACCAGTAATAATTTCCAATCAAGTACAACGAGAAAGGAATTGAAATAGATCTATATAAAACTCACAAAATAAGAAATATTGAATTAAACCACACAAATTAAATGTTTTAACAACGTTTTATCTTAAATTTCATTAAATAGAGCAAACGGCTCAGAATTCAGAACTTGTACAAATATATTGGAATAGATCCACGAGGATCAATAATTTTACTTAGGTCCAAAATCATGAGAACCTAATTGGTGATAATGCTGCATACAGATTACCTCATTTTACCGCCCTGGATTTAAATTAAAGATCTAATTATCAGTTGCGCCTCTTTGCTAACTATTTCGATAGTTATAATCCAGTTAGCGTGGACATTTATGTCCTAACTCTGCTTTAAAATAGTTTTAGGGCAAAACTAATTTTAGTTTGATAAAAATTTTATTTATAAGTAGATCAGAAGTTATCTTTATTGAAAAGTAAAATTTTTTTAAAGGCAGGAAACTAAAAACTGAGGTAAAATGTAGATTATGCTTGTGAGAAAATTTATAAAATTTTAATAAAAAAAGTAATATAAAATTTTTATTTGATTCGATGCTATAAAAATGAAGTCTCAAAGTCAAATAATTATCTGAACTTTTGATATAACAGGATTTTATATAAATTCCTTTTTCATTATTAAATCTCATGATTTTTTTAAAAAAAGAAGTTGTTTGCTTATTAACCCCTTAACTGGTTTACCCGTACACAGTACGGGCTACCAAAAGCTAATCACAACCGGGTTGCCTATATACTGAACAAGCAGCGACATTTTCTTCTTTTTGTGTTTGATTTAAACATATTTTTCATTATTATAGGGTTTTAAGAGTGGCAGTTTGTCCATTTTACTTTAATACTTCTTATCCATACAGGAACGCGATTTTAGGCAGGAATTCATTGAAAGCAGGAATTTAGATTCTTAAGAACATTCAATAAAGCACAGAGATTGTCAAAGCAATGAGCAATTTGTTGCTTAAGAAGAAATAAAAAAGGAAATGACAATCCAAAAAGTTTTATCTCTGGACCCATTGAAATTTAAGATTTAGTCCTATATTATGCTTCAGATTAAGTGCGCATATATATGCACACACACACACACAAAATCCTCAACCGTTTGAAAAAGAGGTACGAACAGGAAATTTTTTATAAGTATGAAATAAATTCTTTTAAGATATATGAAACATTCTTCATAGCATTTAGAGTGTACTTATAAAAAGCAAACATTTAGAGGGTTTGATGTTACACAGTTATAAAATAAAAAATAGTGTAAAAACTTTAAAATGGAAAATTTAAATGAAATTCATCTCTTTTCGCATTCTGTGTTAAGTATGATGCTTAGCTATATGCAATAAACAAGAAATATGAAAAGAATTAAGTCAATTCCTATTTAGATCAACAAAGAAAATTTTATTTTAGCTACTTTTTATTAAATAATTAAAATTAATATAAATATGTATATGTATATATGACAGAATCACAACATTAAGTGGTAATTAATTTTTATTAATTATTATTAAAGTATCGTATTTTCATCTACAACAAAAAATCGTGTCTATAAAATTACAGTTCAACTGAATGCTTTAAAACGTGAAAAAAAACCTTTTCAAGTTTTGACGCAAATCGCCAAAAATAATGTCAACTTGGCTGTATTTGTAGTTCTTCAAATAATTAGTCTTAATCAATTAATTGTCATTAATTATAATTAAAAATTACTGTATTGTCATCCAAAATAATCATGTATGTAAAATGTCCGCTCAATTGAGCGCTTTAAAATTTATTTTATTAACGATTGAAAATTCCTCCAAGATCAATAAATAACTATGTAGAGAGTGTGAGTTAATAGTAGGAATTGAAAAACTGTGTCTTGTTTTGAAACATTTTGGGCAAAAATTTGACCGCATCAGGGGTTAACGTCGCATTCTGAAACAACACGACAACTGTTAGCAATAAATCTCATGGTTTGTATTCATGATCAAGAGACAAAGACGATGCCAACACTTGTCTCTCCACACTTCCATGCTTCGGTGACGACTTTGCTCCTGGATAGATTTAAAGTGCATCAACTACGTCACAAGGAAGGTCTAATGACGTTAGAACTCATACCCTAGACTTGACTGACACAACGCCAACCATGAGCTGTATGCCATGACCATTCGAATACTAGTTGTTAATTTTAGTTTTTGAAACAGTCTTTAAAATGTCACGTGTGTTATAATTTATAATAATAATTTTCTATATCTTGTATAGTTCTTAAAAATATTTCTTTCAATAGAGAATTTTTCTGCATAATATATTTCTGAAATTTCATATAAACTCAGTCAATAAAAATTATAAGCAATTCATTTTTTAAAAAAGTATGCAAAAGATATTAATTTTTTGAATTACAGTGTTACTTATATATTTTTTAAAGATATTTATATATAAACTATAGTACCCCCGATAGACGTTGTCCTGTGTACACGCATCTTCAATTCTAAAATTCCAATTTTTTATGAATACGCTTTAACAATCTGGACCGTTTTGAGTAAAATTTGAGAAAAATTGAGTAAAATTTCAAACACTAATTACATCTGAATGTAATAATTTAATTAACACACGATTTATTTCTACAAAATAATAACACGAAGAGACAAAATATTTTCCTGAAATGATCACAGCACCAACTGTCGGGACCCACTTGAATTATAATAAAAGATTTTTGAATATTCGATACTGCGATCGTAGCGCAGTCTGCCGGATCCAAAGAAAAATATTCCAAGATCAACAATTTATAAATAAAAAATTAATCAAATAAGCATTTCTGAACCAAATTATAAATCTAAACCATTCTCGAGTCCACTGGAACAGACAAAACTTTCATCAAAATCAGTCCGGCCGTTTAGGAGGAATTCAGTTACATACACACACACAGAAGGATTACATATATAAAGATTATTTGAAAAGATATAAATTAAAAAAGCTAAAAAGTGTGAATCGTCAGCATTTTCGTAACAATAAAAACTGGGTTTGGCCAATTTGGCTAAAAATCAATTTTCGACGCCAACTTACGTCTTTTTCAATTCCTACCATTAGCTCACGATCTCTATACATATTTTATTTGTTTGTTTATTTATTTATTTATTTATCTTGGTGAAATTTTCAATCGTTAATAAAATACGTTTTAAAGCGCTCAATTGAGCTGAAATGTAATGTATATGATTATTTTGGGTGACAATACAATAATTTAATTATAATTCATAAAAAATAATTGATTAAAGCTAATTATTTAAAGAATTACAAATACAGCCATTTGGGCGACTTAGGGACCCTTTTGGCGACTTATGTCAAAATTTGAAAAGGTTTTTTAAAGCATTCTGTTGAAAGGAAATTTTATATACACAATTGTTTGGGATGACAATACGATACTTTAATGGTAATTAATAAAAGTTAATTACCACTTAATGTTTTGATTCTGTCATATGTATATACATATTTATATTAATTGCAACTCTTTAATAAAAAGTAGCTAAAATAAATTTTTTCTTGGTTGATCTAAGTAGGAATTGATTTAAAAATTTTTTTTACAATACTTGTTTTTAACAATAGCGTTGTTACAAGAATACAGGTGAATGTTAAGTTGTATTTTTTTAATGTTTTTAATTAATATATTTTTAACTAATTGCGATATAGGACCGAATTGTGAATCTAAACCATTCTCGAATTTACTTGGACCCACACAAAAAATTTCATCGAAATTGGTCCAGCTATTTAGGAGGAGTTTAGTGACATACACTCGCACAGAAGATGTTTATATATAAAGATTTTGTTAAGGAAATAAATTGTAAGTTTCTTTTTTTTTCACTTGTTCTTAAAACTGAGGGTAAAATTTCTTTTACATAAATCATTTGGTTATGCAGAACATATTCATAATAAATATACTGTCCAATTTTCAAACACTTATAGTTAGATATTTTATTTTACGTTTTTGATAGCTATCAAATAAGAATGTTCAGATAATGAAAAGCAACTTTGTATCCCCAAAACATCCATTCAACGAACAGTGTAATGTGTGAGTGGTTAGGCATTTATTCCTCTGGCGTTTCTCATTGAACTTCATCATTCTTTAATTTTTATAATTTAGTATTTAATTTGATTGAATTTTAACTTCATTCTTATAAGTAATGTAAAAGCTATTGGCAACATGCATCATAATTCTGCGTCGTGATTAGTTGAAGAAAGCACTTCACACAGCACCACACTCTCCAAATTTCCATACCACGACAACGAAAGGAATTTGACTGTACCATTTCCAGGTATCCGACTACGTTCGGAACCGTGATTTTCAAAAGCGCATAAATGGATAATTTTCATGCTATTTAGTGTCACTTAGATTACAATATATGCATAAAATTGTTTTAAGGACATTTTGACAAAAAAAACTTTATTTAAATACAATATTTTGCAAAAAAATTAATTTCGAATAATCTTTTTGCAAATGTTCTCCTTTAGTGAAAAATGCTTCTATTCGAATAATATTTTGTCTGTATATAGCTCAGACCTCTGTTCAGAGGCTCAACTACAAATTTTGAAATATATAACCTAGAAGTGGGTTTATTCATAATTTATAACAACAGAGGGGGAGAACTTTTAAGAAAAAAAACGCGAATAATTATTTCAATTGGTGGTAACGCTGAGAATAATGTGAATTTGTAAAAAAATTTTAGTTGAGCCTCTGTAGAGAGGTCTGAGCTAGATATAGGCAAAATGTTATTATAATAGAACCTTTTCTCACAATAGGAGAACATTTGGAAAAAAGATTATTCTAAGTTAATTTTTTGCCAAAATATTATATTTAAATTAAAAACTTTTAGTCAAAATGTTCTTAAAACGATTTTATGCATGTATTCTAATCTGAGTGACACTAAATATCATGAAAATTATCGATTTATGCGCTTTTTTAAAATCACAGTTCCGAAAAACGTAGTCGGATACCTTAACATGCGTCCTTATTCATGACAAGTCTTCTGTGACATCATGACTCAAAACCACAAATCGATAGAAACAACCGCGACTACGAGTTTGCGATGGACTATGGTACAATATAAGTTAACCTCACCATAAATTATCAAATAAATATAATAGCAGCTTCAAACTGGATTATTGTCAGGGTGAATGCTTCCGACAGTCTATTTCCTACTTCATTCTGGACATAAAAGTCTGCTAATTATAGCCAATAGTCAAATGATAATGTCAATATCTGAACTAGCGCACCACTTTCCACACCTTGCTACTGAGAGGACTTAAAGTTCCTGTAGATTTAATACGTATCAAGCCTTCTACTCCAGGAATCTTCAAACTGCGAGAGCTGTAAATTAAATAAAGGCAACTAAACCTAGAAACTCGCTAAACATTGGTAATGCTCAAATAAGCTATGGGAAATTTGAGGTGGTGTTGTTGTCGATGTGTAGGATGAAAGAAACAGTTTATCTAGTAAGAAACAGCAGCTAACGTACACCCCGCAACCCCCACGATGCTGGGGGGGAGTGAGGATCCTAAGGGGCCCAAAGCCTGACTGATACCAAGAACATACCCTTTGTAAGATCCAGCAGGTGTCCCAAACCCTAACTTTGCAGGGAGGCTCTAATAATCTCCATTACACCACTGGTAAAAAGGATGGTTTTTGTGTGACGTTAAAGTGAGGAGTTTCGTTTCCATCTGTCTAAAGCATATTTTCAAAAGGGGAATAGCCATCGAGGCCTGAAATCAAAGTTCCCTGTGGAAAAAGTGTTGAAGAATGTTATTAAGGATTACAGGAAGCCTGTGATGAAAATGCATTACCGCAGTGCTTCTCAAACTTTCAGTATTTGCGACCCAATATTCAATCATAATTTTCTTCGCATCCTCCCTCCATACAATAACAATGTATTGAATTAAATAATACTACACTTTGACACTAAAGCTACAATACGACTTTAACTTCTTAAGTATCACCGGTGTTTATTAACGTCTCGCTCAGCCAAAGCGATAAATGCCCCAGACGTATATATACGAGTGGGGTCGCCAAGGTTCATGACGTCTACAGAAATTTTGGCAGGAACACAGTCGGTACAGGTTATGATGATTGGGGCATATGTTTGGGAGGGCGTGACTCTTAGGCATGCTGTGCTTTCCTGGTAAACCGTCAATGCCGACTCCAATTGCCTATTTCTACAGAATCATCTGCTCCTGACTATACAATGCAAATGTCTACGTTTATTGCAAAACAATATCCCTATCGTGTTGTATGACACGATAGGGATATTGTTCATGTAGCAAACTATGTCACTCTCCTATTGCGACGGTGGCAGCGGGAATTTTAAAACACCCGCCCTATTCACCTGACATGAATCCTTATGATTTCTACCTGTTTTCGTTTCATCCGTACGTCACACAGTATGGTGCTCCGTCGCAGACATCAACAATCAACAACTTGCCAATAGTCTCCAATGACTTCCCAACATTTGGCAAAAAGCAATAAGTTTGCTGGTGATGATTTAGAAGGAATATAATGCAATTATTCTTGTAAGTTCATTAAAAAATTATTTATACCTGTATTGTCATTACTTAATTTACAGTCCTAGTATTTCGACTCACTGAAAGCTTACAGCAATAAGGCATTTTGGGGGGAACCTCATTCCATACACTTTTAGAAGAATATATCTAAAAATAATATTTAAAAATCTAACTAGAACGATAAAAAAGCAGTAATTTTCGGGTTGGGAAACACTGTTTTCTACACTCGTAAGGATCATACGATTTCTATAGAGAATGTGAATCTGTTTACTTACATCTTTGTAATTTTCTTTTCGATTTTTTATTTTGACTCATGGATCCCCAGGATTCCGTGGAACACAGTTAGAAGAACTCTTCTCTAGACGATAAGCTGTAAGCGCAATCAAAACACAAATGTTGTTAAACCAAAATATTATGGACCCCGACTTTGATGACCAAACAATTTGGCTCCCAAACCATGTTACATATTGTAACGAATTTTGTGTAATTAATGCTTAAAATAGTGTAAATAATTCAATAATTTATATCTAGGTTGTAATACGTTAATATTACTTTCTGTTGCATTTATTTTGTACTAAATTATAATATTCACAAAAAAGCAGTTTCTTACATTATAATGGTGATTCAATGGAAACTTGACGATATGTTGGCGATAGAGCCAAGCTGGAATCATTTTTAGTAACCATGTTGAGGACCATTTTTGGCGAGTTGTCAATCATATGGATGCTTCTGGAATTTACTGGAGAAATTTAATAATACCATGATCTATGACGCAATACGGTCTTTCGAGAAAGATCTGCGTGGGATAATAAATAGAAGTCACTCGCTGAAGAGTTGGGTTTGTATTGTTCTGACCATTGCAGAGTCGACTAGCGATTAGTTGCTACTAACGAGCGAGAGCTTGCGAATAAACTTAATCATAACGTATTTGTATTTTTAGACACTGACAATTGTGTCTGATTGATGTAGATGGCGTAAAGACCTTCTCAGGTTTATTAAGTGAATTTTAGAGCGGTATTTTCTATTTCAAAAATTGTTTTTCTACAATAAATGTTCATCGCTCCTAAAGAATTAATATAATAAACATAAGTAAACAAACAGCAAACAATAATAAACATAAGTAAACAAACAGCAAACAATAATAAACATAAGTAAAAATACCTATAAATATACGTATACGGTTTTTATTTGATAAACGTAATAAAATTGCTTAAAAAATGACAACACATACATGTGTATATTTTTTTAATTCAGAAAAGCAAGTTTTATTCTATATGTCACACAAAAATTATGTTGGTGACTCACTTGTCTATTATAACCTCGATAGCCACAGTGCTTTACCTCGAAAGAGAAATGTTGGAACAATTTAAGAACGGAAATTGTTCTTTTTTTTACATCAACTAAAGAAGAGCTGGTTCCTAATTAAAAAACAGGAAGAGGAAATTAAATAAAAATCCCGCATGTGGGTAGAAAAAAAAGAGAAAGGAAAGAATAAGAAATATTAGATTGGAAGGACATATTACCAGTTTAAATAGTGCTTGTTAAGAAATTAAAAAGCCATTCAAAGACAAGCTTCGTTTTCGGATTCTTTGAGCTTGTTTAACTTTACTTAGAGAATTAATACTTCTTTTTAGAAGGATTTTTTTCAAGCAATTTCGAAATTAAACATATCAGAAAAGAAGAATGATCCTGTTAGCGTATAATTTTTTCTCAAATAATTTTAGTCGTGATAATAGATTTTAATACATTCTTCGAACATATTTTAATATTTCAATGCATTCAAATTCATGCAGATAAGCAGATTTCAATAATTTCGCTATATTTCTGACATGCTTCTTACTTTTTTCAACAATAACAAACAATTAGGATGTAGATGGAATGCATACTCTGCTCGTAAGAACTAGGGTGCGAGGCGTATGACTTTAACACGCCAATATTTCTGCTGATCATGCATTGAAGCTAGAATTTTTCAATGCCGATATGCATTAGATGCATAGTTTGAAAATTAGTTCTAAAACAGACATAATGATTTTATTTGGGGGGGAAACTTAACTTAAAATTTCATACGAAATATAAAATGATGGACGGAACTCTCTCTCACTGGTTATAAAATAGAATGATGAAATATTTTTCTTGTGTATTCTCCCTCTCTCTCATATAATCTTACTATACATATCTAACTTATTATGGTACCCTTACATGCAATATGTTACATGTTTTTTTTTAAATCATTATTGTAAAATGATTAGAATTCTGATTAAAAAATAAACTTGTACGTTCAAATTTTAAAAAAGTATTTTTGTAAAAATTAATTTTTCTTAAATTCTTTAAGCAATTTTGACTTCTATGCTATAAAAATGGTATAAAAGCTCTTTATACGAGATGCAAAAAAAAAAAAAAAATTTCAACGATCGATCAATGAAATGCATAGCAAAGAAACGTAAATGTGTCTAAAACTAATGGTATAATCCTTTTAATTCCAGATGAGGGTTTTTCTTTGCTATTATAAAAAGAGAAATTTTAAAAATTTACAAGAAAAAAACAGGAATATTTTCTTAAAAGGCTCTTTTTTGATATATATAGTTTACAACACATAAATCACTTAGAGTTATGAAACATTTTGGAAAATATCATTACGTGATAATACATTTCTCAAAAAATATTCGAGTGCATAAAAAAATTTATGAAAAGAACCACGAGCTTATTTTATGTGCATGAAAAAAGCGCATTAATGTTTTTTTTTATTTTTCTACACTACTAGCATTCATAAAATATTCAAACACGAATGAGTCATTAAAAAAAAGAAAAAATGTCCCCATATATTATAACATTAAAAAAGTTTTCCTGCCAAATATCATTTCAATCTATTTGTAAGAATAATTTCAATTTATTACTTTACAAAAATTTTTCTTTTTCAAGGAAATATGCTTTAAAGCAGTGGTCTTCAAGCTTTATTGACTCAAGGAACCCTTGAAACCTCCGGGAAATCTCAACCAATAAAAAGAAAGTCTTAGAAGAATATATCTTAAAATAAAGCAAATTGACGTGTTACACATATTTAAAGTGTAGCGTACTGTATCTTCATAAGCCAGTAACACAGCCTCCGGACAAGGGTGATCGCTTGTATCTAGTGGTCATGTTATCCGGTTTCGGTTACATACGTCGCGGGTTCTATCCTCCACAATGGTGACCCTGGATGAAAAGCAAAACTTTCTCATCTGTCATGGAGCCATCTACGCACAAAAAGAGCAAATAAAAGTCGTCAGACCTACTTGACGCAACAACCAAAGTCGTCAGACTCACTTGAAGCAGCAACAAAAGTCGTCAGACTCATTTGAAGCAGCAACAAAAAGTCTTCAGACTCACTTAACGCAACAGCAACAATACACGCGCTATACCCGCTCAACATAAATATATCATTCGTTCGCCTATCTACCAACTCATAGGTGGGGTAGTACTGTAGCTGTCTATATCTTCATAAGCCAGCAACAGCCTCCGAACAGGAGTGATCACTTTTGTCTCGTTGTCATGTTACTCGGCTACGAATCCGAGCGTCGCGGGTTCTGTCCTCCGGAAATGCGCCACCACAAAAGTAAAGTCAAAAAGTTTAGCAAAACATTTGATTAAAAATTTTTTTAACATAATGTAATATACTCTAGTTCATACACCAGGTATCATCTACCATTGTACATTGTATAATGTTAAATACCTCGGATATGTGTTCGTACTTTTTTTACACACTAACTATTGAAATCTTGATCTATTGAAGCTATCTGCACTCGCATTTCATACTTAGTGCAAATGTGTTTTTTTTGTTGTTGTTGTTGTTGCCTCATAAATTGAGAAATATTTTAAACTTCAATACATTGTTCAGAATGGCATTAAAATATTTACAACTGTGTGAGAAACTTTCAACAAAAACAAATAAATTTGCAATCTAAATTTAGGAATTGTTCCACACACAACTTAAAAAAAATTCAGATTTTAACGTCGAATCTTTCGATACGTCGATAAGTTGTTCCTTTTCTCTACATTGGTAAACCTTCTGATTTATCCATTAAAGCAAGTAAATTTCAGGAAATTTAAGATTTTATATTATCGAAAAATATTTGTCTAAATACATTTTTACAAGAAAATTGCTGTTTAAAAAATTAATCCGTTAAAAAAATATATAATTTTACTAAAATTTGATGCTTCGATTCAGCAAATAGTGATCACTTGCGAAACCCTGTCAAAGTTCCAGGAAACTCATGTTGAAGACCTCTGCTTTAAAGTTTCAAAATACTGTGACTAAAGATGTCCGCCTCCGTGGTTCAGCTCCAATCCTCCGATCTTTTCCTTAACTCTTAATCGACCCCTAATGCTAATTTGACGCCATATAAATATTCATTTCTCTGCCTTTACAACTTACTTAACTCCCCTTTTTAGAAAAGGGGTTTCTTTAAATCGCGAAGCTCTGCATGTTGCGGTGCAGGCAAATGAAACTACCTTGATTTTAATTTACAAAAGTCGGAAAGAAGTTGCTATACTGATTTTTAGAGTTTTCTAAAGGCCACTTAATTATATTCTATGGGAGGCGATTGTTACTATTTATAGATTAAATTATATGTAGCTCTGGTAATTTTAACAAGTAGGGTACGAGAAAATGTGTACTTTAAATAATGTGTATCTTCGTTGATAGAGATAAATGATCAAAGAATGTTTCTGTTGAGACCGTAAATAAGCTGGTTAAAATAAGTGCAAATTAATGCTGGCAGTTGTAGGCTGTAAACATGTTAAAAGTTATATGTATTTCGTATTTATATATTTACTTCTTTTCAAAGAGCAATCATACATTTTGTATAGTACGTGGATTAGGAAAGCGTGTTGTTTTAATATTCGGAGTTTTTAGTTTAAAAATATTAACTACAAAATTTTGAGAATTTATTTTAGTTTAATTTGCTATATTTGAATTAATGTTGCACTTGAGTTAAACAGAGAAGAATATAGAGGATTATCAGTATAGTTGACATTATTGGAAGTCTTAAAAAGTCTAGGATTGGTAACTTCTCGAACTGAAATCGAACTGGATTGTATACCAAAACTTTCCACCATAATTCAGTAAAAATGATAGAATTTAAGCTACATCTTACTATTTCTGTCGCTGAAAAAATTTGTAATGTTTCTTTAATAAAAACTTAATAAATTTTAATCAATAAATAAATTTCAAATGAATTAAATAAGTATAACAAATTTTAAGCAAAATTAAAACATTTCCGAAAGAGATGATAACTATTTTTTTATTAAATTGATAAACTGTTTATTGTCTCATTGAAATGGAACATTGATACAAATATATTTTTTCACTTATAAAAATAAATGTAATAATCTATTTTTAAAATAAAAATAGGTATACACAGACACGAAATGAGGACTTTTCACGGTGTAAAAACCAAATTTGTCGCTAGGCACCCTCTCACCACCTTTTGATAATAGCAATAAGATAAATTCTAAGGATTATAATTGTTAAATTTTCTCTGTCAATTATTATTGCGAAAGAAGGTACGTACAAAAAAAAGAATAAAAAGTGTTCTCACCACTGCTTTAAGTAATGAATAATAAACAAATTATATTGCCAAATTTAAGGATCCATAAACAAGTTCAATGCTGTAATTAAAAACAATATAACAATAAAGTAATATAAATTAATTCTAAAATTACATTTCTGAAATTAAAAATTACATTTTATGATTTACTATGTAATGATAATACGAGTTCATTAATCAAATATATATAGTTTTGATATAATCCACTTTTGATAAGACTAAATTATGACTTGCCAAAATGAAATATCATAACAGAATCATTTTTCACAAAAGTAGAACATTTTGAAAAAAGATTATTCTAAGTTAATTTTTTGCCAAAATATTGTATTTAAATATTTTTTTGTCAAAATGTACTTAAAAGTGTTTTATACGTGTATTCTAATCGGAGTGACACTAAATATCATAAAAATAATCCATTTATGCGCTTTTGCAAAATCACGGTTCCGAACGTAGTCAGATACCTTAAAGAGACAATATATGTACATATATATGTATTCCTATATATTTCTTTTACATTTGCACACAATATTCTTATTTAATTCTTATCCATGAAAATAGCCATTTTACCCACAGCCATTTTAATTCAAATCTTTCTTTCTGAATGCTTTATCTATGTGCAGAAAAATCTTTAAACTAATATTATTAATTTGATTGAAACAGATTTTGATGTATTATGATCCATGACACACACATGAATTCTTCAAAGTGGAAACAGGGTTAAAAATCCCAATATGCCGATCCAATATATTTGATTTTGTCAATTTTTGGAAACAATAAAAAATTAATTATTGAATATTTAGTTAGCATTAATTAAATAAATTAAGTATTAATGACAAATACTAAATTAAATTTTATGTACTATACACATAGCATTATAATCAATCGAAAACAAATCAAGGGCTTTAGAGGGGGATCCAGGCCTGGGGAACCCCCTCCCCTTTGTGTACGCCACTGATTATAATCCCATGATCATTATGAACTAGATCAGTATGAAACTGTATAATTAAGGATTTAAAAATACAAAACCTTGCATTTATTAATGAATACATTTTGTTAAATACTCATTAATGTAACTCCAAATTTTAACTTGACAATATTAAATTTCACTTCAGTTTTTAAGTTTTAATTTTTTTAAATTTGTTACCACTTTCCGTGTTTAATATATATATATATATATATATATATATATGTGTGTGTGTGTGTGTGTGTGTGTATAAAAATATATATTCAAGATATATAATTTAAAATAAGTATTTAATAACAGTGCAAACCACACATACACACCTAAATATCAGCTCAAAATTGGCTTATGAAAATATTAATATTGCTTTATACGAACGAAATGCGTAAATTTAGTTTCTACGGGGAGACTTATACTTCGGGAAAGTCAGTTTGTTTTCTAAAACGCTATTTAATATGCATATATATAGCTCATGAAACTCTCCAAAATAAAATATTCAGATAATAACAGTTTACAGATTTCAAATACTCTATTCGCTCAATACGTAGTACTTTACAAATACCTTATGAAAATTATTTGATAAAAACACTTCACAGACTTTTCTAAATAACAATTCAAAATAAATATAGTTTACAAAACTCTTTTTTTTTTTTACTAAAGCTAGGACTTTAGATAAATAAAGCAGTTTAAAAAATATCGGTATCAGAAACTTTATTTGTGAATAATGCAAGAATTTCCCGAAATTCGATAAAGTTTTCTCCTAAGTTTTTGCCGAATGTATTTCTTTTATTTATTCTTAGAGGAATATTTAAATCTAATCAACATAAAAAGAAAATTTATGCATTTTCATTCGTTAGCAAACCTGTTTTCAAAGTCAATTTTAACAAATTCCTTCGGATTCCCTCTTTATCATGAATTCGATTTTCTAATGCCCACATTGTGACCTCATTGGTTCCGCTGTTAATTTGCATACCATTTTAAATAAAATATTTACCTAAGCGTTGTAAAAAAAGAGTAAATATTAAATGAGAGAATAGTTAATTGTATTAGTACAAGAGAGTAGTAGAGCTGTATACCTCCAATATTCATTTAACTGAAATAAATATTAGCTTAGCAATGGTACTTCCGAAATAAAAGTGTAATTTGTTATTTCATACAAGCTTTTCTCATTTCACTTCAGCAAATAGAAGATATAAATATAATCACAAATTGGACGATCATTGTATGTAGAATTGTGAGCTTTTAGTTAAACTATTATTTGCCACATCTTGTACCATTAAAGGATTTTTTTTCGTTAGGATGAATATTAAGTGACAAATAATCCATTATTCATCGTATTGTTATGGTCAACACTTTTAACATATCAATTATTTGAGGACTTAGGTTTTACATGTGGATTTCATTTTACTTTTTTTTAGATCATGATGCAGGATGAAACAATTATCAAAACAGACTGGATTGCTTTAGATCAGGGTGGTTGAACATTTCCGGTTACAAGCTACTTCCAATGTTTTTAAGGTAGAGTAGGGTGGTCATTTTATATTAAAATTGCGCGTTTTCTTTTCTTCTCTTCATTTCAACATTATAACCCTCTTTTATAATATGACCGACTACTATTCTTACTACAAAAACACAGGTAACAAAAATTTTTCAAGTTGAATGCTTGAACAACTATGAGAGTGACTGCTAGAACTTTGAGCGTGGACGTATTCAACACAGAACGTGCGTGAACCGATGAATCTGAAAACTACGTATGTACTTACATTTGTTTAGTGTCGATTCCGGCGACATTGCAGGTCATAACATCAACTCGAGCACCCAATCCCGTGGAAGCGCGGGACGTAGGAGGATGTCTAAATAGCCAATATCATGCTTTCGCAGGAAGAACTGATCATCAACATTTATTCTCCACTTTACCCGGCGTGTGAGGAAAAAAGCATTTCTACGGCTGGCATCGCTTTTTTCCTCTACAACGACCGTGAATGTGTTAAGTGTCATTGTTCGCTTCCAAAGAAGGCACAATTGTCGTCTTGTTTATTTATCGAATCATCTGTTTAAGTAAGCGCAGTCGCATCGATTGTGAAAAGTCAATTCTCCAGTATAGCTGGTGCCGATGTTCCCTAAACATGTCTCTTTTAGTATGTGAGCCTTAGGTCTTAAAATGTGGTCACCCCAAAATATCTTGGCGGTCCACCGGTTGATCGTAATCGACTTCATGTCATTTTCTGCTTTAGATTTTTGTTTCATAAAACTCTTCACTAAAAAAAAAAACTTTTATATTTAATACTAATAATAATACAATTATTAATTGGATGTTTATAAAAATAAAATTTTATGTTTTATAAATAGCCAAAGCAAATTTTGCTGCCTATTGCCCTCTTCAATGTTTGATTTTTGAAAGATGCAGTTAATAAGAGAATTATTAAATATAATACACAATGGTATGATTTATTTCTTTTTCTCCACTAGTCATATCAATTTAATACAACACAAAATTTTTAAAGAATAATTTAATGAGTGTTTCTTTTATTCATAAGTAGTGCTACAATTCAAAATAAATATGAGGCAATGATAGCCTTGCGGTTATAGTCATGAACTTGTGTCCAATGATTTGTGAGTTCGAGTACTATTGAAGTCACGGCGTGAAGAAGGATAGATGCACATTAAATCCATCGGAGCACACAGTCCTCACGTTGCGTGGTGTGGAAGCTAGGAGAGTCAGGTGCCAACTCAGGTATCGTACTCAAAATTATAAGATCCGTCACCAAGAATCTTTTTTTATTTCTTTAAAATGTGATGCTAATTAACTCATTCAAAATGACTATGGGATCAAGTAAGTACTATTTTTTTCTAATGTATTATTGTTGAAAAACGTCATAAGGTATCGACTACCCTAAAATCAGGATTTTTTTCAAAAATTGACAATTTTTTTTTTTGATTTTATTTTATGAGCTATCTTATTAGCTTATTAAAAATACCAAGCTTTTTATTTTCCATTCACTAGAACAAAAACTGCAAGTGTTTTAATAAAAGGAGATGCCATAACTTTACATCAGATGTCAAACTTTAAAATGCGAAATGTGTTTTTTTTAAATAACTCAAATGTGGACAGCGATTGCTCAAAAAGTTTCGAAAATAATTTGTTGAATTTTTTGATGAATTATTTGTGTATAACAGTATAAGTGTTTTAACCTTCAGATTTATCAATCACTGCTTTATTTCAAAATTTACAGTCCTTTCTGTGAATATAATCACTGTTTTTTTAAGCAATTTCATATAGTCACTAAGATAGAGTGCTCTAGTTTTAGTAAAAATTAAAATATCTATTATCCTGAAGGTCATTTCAAACATGAATAACAAAGTAACACATTAAAATTAAAAATTTGAGAATTTGTTCAAAACATTTTTGTGCAGAGCGGTCCCCGTTTATGTAATTTTTTGTATATTTTCACCAGTATTTTCCCCTTTTAATAATAATAATTTTTTTCTGTTTTCAATTTTGCAATTTTTTTCCTTAAAGTATACTAAATAAATATAAAAATCACAAAAAAATCCCCATATCTCAATTTTTTTAAAAAAAAAGTTGTCGCAACTAGTCGGGGATACCTTAAAGTTCTCTAGACGAAAGACGTATCATAAGCAAAGTATTTGTTTTCCAAACTATATTGGAACTATAAGCATCGGAGCGCAACTATATGCGCTCACTACATTCCATCTAAGGAGTATAAACAAACTGAGTTTTAAAAAACAGTTTTAACAAAAGGTTTGGTTCAGTGCCAAGATAGAAAAATGCCATCTGGCCACATTACATGGGAACTGAACTACAATATATGGACTTAATAATTGTATATTAAAATTAATGTTAAACGTTCTAAATTGATGGAACTAATTTTTTGTAAATTGTTGCTTGTATTATTCTGAGTTAACTTCCCACTAAAGTAACACAAAGATTATTGCCAGAAAGTCCCATAGCATTGAACCATAATTTGTTGATAAGAACCTCATCGGAGAATCTTGTCTCAATTTCTATTCAACACGACTTTATGATTATGGACTCCAGTTTCCATTCAACAGTTTCTATTATTCTTAATGACAGTGAAATAGTCGCAATATTCTTTAAAAGAATATTACTGTCATTCAGAATAATAGCATCATCTTCTTTGCCTAATTTTTAGTCCAATTACAGCCATAAAAATTAAATAATTATTAGTTTCATAAATAATGAAATAAAAGCAACAAAAATAAATCTTTATTAAATCTAATACAGAGTGTCTATAAATATTTAGAAAAAAAAGAATGATTTATATATATAATATATATAAAATATATTGCATGCAATTTGCAGGGAGGGGAGGAAGTACATGTTGTTGTAAGATAGAGAAAAAGTCCAAGTTTACCATTATCACAATTGTTCGGTGTGGCTCCCTTTCGTTACTCTGCAAATGTCCCATCGGTAAATTAGCTCAAGCCATAGATTTTTCAGCATATTTCCGTCTATCAAATTAATTGCATTACAGACTCTTGCATTTTGTTCCTGAATGAACACAGCAAATGATGGAGTGGCTAATTTATCCTTTACAAAACCCCATATGCTTAAATGCAGTAGTGAAAGATAGGGGGTAGCGGTGGCCATTGAATCATGCCTCTACGACCAATTCAGAATTGGTATCTCAGCAAAGAGGTAAGATATAATGTTGTTGTGGTACTGACAAGGTACGCTATTCTATTTAAAAATGTAACTTCCCGGCATTTTTCTTTGATGACTAGCGCGAGGAAAATCTGTAGCATGTTCAAGTAAACACCTCGCCACAATAGTAACTCTTTTTGGTGTTTTTTACTTGTATTATTGAAAAAGATTTCGTCGTACTAGCACAGTATAATGGGTTTTTTTTAAGTCTTTTTCAGCACCGACATTGAACAAAGAAAGATTGCCTTTAGTTAAAAGATAGCATCAGTTACGGTATCCAACGTCATGTAAGAATAAACTCAGGATATATTACTACTAGTCTGACATTGAGGGTTAGTTTCATTCAATATTTCGGAAGATCTTAACTTACGAAATTCCCCAAATAATTTGTAGACACCCTGTGTATTGACATTAGGAGATGACTAGTTCTCAAAGACAAAGTTTTCCCCCTTTTTGTAATGATTATTAATACTAACCCCTATCGTCAGACAATGGGAATGAAATAACGTGTTGCTCACTTGTAGACGTAGTAAAGATCTTTATGATTAGAGCTGTTTCCACTCAATGTTAAAGAATAGAACCAGAGTCGAAACAATATTTTCTAGACAGAAAAGTTTTTCAACATTAATATTACATTCTGACTTTGTTATCTTATAGAGAGCTGAATGTTTTATTATTATTTATGTTAATCTACTACTCATTTTTACATGAGTTGATTTAATTTACAGCTTTATAAAATATGTTCCTTAGTTCTTCCCCAATAGCCTGATGCTGAAGGTTTCAGTTGCTTATTTATAATATGTTTTCGAAAAAAATTAATTTGATTTTTTTGAATGCTCGCAGTTTTAACAAAACGATATGCTATTTATAAAGTTGTGGATTTTCATAAAAACTGAGACCATTTTCTTTCTTAGAATGTGTTCCAAGTTTTTCGAGCACTTACACTTAGCAAAGACAACTTTAAACATGTAAAGCGAGAATAAGAAATTCTATACACTCCTCGTCTAAACAAGAGAATTCGGTCGTGATTGACTTATACAGATTTTGACAGCCTGATTCTCAGAAAGCATTAAGAAGAAAATGGACTCCTCTGTCGATTTTTCAACCAAAATAGTCCTTTAAGGAGCTTTTCCTTTCGATTTTGATGCCTATATAATACTGGTTCATTAAAATTTAAACATTTTTTTACTATTATAAATTAATGAAGTATTAATGTAATATTTTAAAGATAGGTGTAATTTATAGATTAATACTCCTCGCAATTAAGATCAATTAAATGAAAATCAATGAAATAGCTAGAAATGAGTAAAACTGAATGGGTGAATTTTTGAGTACAGTAATACCTCGACTTAAGCGAACCCAGAGATTTTCAAATCTCATCGATTCGTCTTTTGTTTGAGTATTACACAACTCGATTATTCATTCCCCGCTTCCTGTTTAGCTAAAGTACATGTTCAAACATATCAAGCAGAGTCGTCGCTTAGAGCTAAAAAAATTTTTAATTTACTATAACATGATCAAGAACTGGATTCCCATTGTCAGGAGCTGAAAATTGATGGACTCATAGAAATGTATGAGCAACAGCAGCAAGTCATTAAAAAACTTGAGTCTTTGAGTCGGAAGAGACTACTTTTTGTTAGATTTTTTTTACACCTTTTACATAAAAATAACTTTGGAGTGCGATTTTGCATTTGTTATTATTGTATTAAAGTTATTATTGTATTTCGTTTCCGGCTCCAACTAAAATCAATTTACTTATATTTATATGCTTAATTATACCTCGATTTACGCGGTTGTCACCCAGTCCCACCTATCACGTAAGTTCAGGGTATTACTGTACTGTTTTTTTTTAAATCATAAGTTTTGTTCATTATTTATAGTTGAGAACTATAATAAATGATCGAGGCGATGTTTATTAAAAAGAAAAGCTCATCATTAACTTCCAAGTTTCAAAACAATATAAATTTTCGAAAATTTGTGACGAAATTATCACTAATGTTTATATATAATTAAGGGTAGATGAATTTCTATTTATTTTGTTTATAACATTCTACTTGCACTAAATGGGCGCAACAATAGAGTTTTCAAATCACATTTGATGATGAACATAGTGCAATTTTGACCTTGATGAAATGGCAACGAAACTACAACATCTGGTACCTCACGTTTTTCCTTCTCACACTCTGAAAAGAAATTAAGATTCCTTTTAATTTACAATAATTTACTTCCACTGTGACATGCTGAGTGTTTGAGGGAATCAGAACTCAAACGCGTCACCACTCACAAAGTTCTTGACCTTAAACTTTGACGTTGATACATAAAGAGTGTTTTATTTCCAGGTATAGAAGTTTAAGTTGGCATTACTTCCCAAGATGGCGACCGATTTAACAGCTGTCAAGTGATTTATTCTCAGTTTGGTTTAGCAATTCATCAAAACGATCATCAAGCAAGGCGTAGATTCGTCGAATAGGCCCAAAACGAGATTGCCGTTGTTCCCGATTTTCATAAGCGAATTTTGTTTAGCGATGAAGCGCACTTCTGGTTGAATGGCTACTTCAACAAACAAAAATGCCGCATTTGGAGTGAAGCTAATCCACAAGTGTATGTCGAAACACCGTTACATTCAGAAAAACTGACTGTTTGGTACGCTTTATGGGCTGGTGGAATCATTGGTCCGTACTTCTTCAAAAACGATGAAGGCCACAACGTTACAGTCAATGGTGATCGGTATAGAGCCATGATTACTAACTTTTTCAATCCTGAAGTGAACAATCATGATGTCCAGGAGCTGTGGTTCCAATAAGACGGCGCAACATGTCACACAGCTCGTGCCACAATCGATTTATTGAAAGACACGTTTGGTGACCGCCTAATTTCACGTTTTGGACCTGTGAATTGGCCTCCAAGATCTTGTGATTTAACCCCGCTAGACTATTTTCTGTGGGGCTATGTAAAGTCATTGGTCTATGCGGATAAGACACAAACGCTTGACCATTTGGAAGACAACATTCGCCGTGTTATTGCCGATATACGGCCACAAATGTTGGAAAAAGTCATCGAAAATTGGACGTCCAGATTGGACTACATCCGAGCCAGCCGTGGCAGTCCTATGCCAGAAATCATATTTAAAATGTAATGCCACAAGATTATCTTTCGAATAAAAAAAATTCATGTCAATCGAATAATACATCGTTGTTTTATTGCAATTTAAAGTTCTATACCTCTAAAAAAACACCCTTTAGAAACATTTTTTCTACAAACATAACTCATTCATAAGACAGCTTCAGCTATTTCCTATAAAGAGGGTGTATGAAAGATGAATCCACCAAATGTGTGAATTTAAACTAATGATATGAATTGTTTCTCATAAATAGTAAATTAAAGCACTGCTTCCATTGAAAGATGGTTAAAAAGGAAATAGAGATAATTATAATTTAATCCAATAAAGAAAAACATTTTGCCTGAACATGAATCTAATAAGTAATCAATACGAGAATAAATAGATTGGCATTGGAAGCTAACTATAATTGCTTTCTAGACTAACTAAAATTACAATCTAGATCACCTAGATTTGCATTCTGGATTGCCTACAATCATCCATTAAACCAATTTTAGACTATAACTAGTCAGACTTTGAATTAACTAAAATTTCCCTCTAGATTAACTAAAATCAGGTTTAGCTTAACTGAAGTTGTGTCTTCCAGATTAACTAGAAATGTCCTTTGAAATAACTGCGAGGAATAGATCATTTAATTATTTACGTTGTCTAGAACTCAATGATAAATTTAAAAAATTTTCATCATTGTTTTATCAACCTCGAGTTTACATTATATTTTTATTTTTTTCAGTTATGGATCAAATAATGACATTAATTAACCTTTATTGTCAAAAGTTTGGCTTAAAAACGCATAAAATATTTAAAGCCTAACTCTACTTAACCTTTTATATGCCACATTATAATTTACTGCAGTTTTTTTCATGCAATTTTTTTTTCGAATCACTACATTGAAAATTAAAGGAGATACATAAGCAAAATACGTAATTTTGAGAAGTTTAATCCTTTAGAGCTAATTAATTCATTAAAGATATTCAACTGTAAAATTAATTATATACACTGTTCACTTAAAGTAAATAGCCAAATCATTTTCTAAAGTCTTCATTAACATTCAAAAAAATAAGACATTTACCTTTTGACATTAATTAATTTTCGGAACAAAAATGACAATCCTCGCAATCCTCTGAAAAAACGCAATTTCTGCTATAAAACTCCCCACTAAAATACTCATCATAAAACCCGTGCTGCCATATGTCTTGGAAGAGTGGATTTAAAAGAATATTCCTGCTAATTATCGTCAGAGTATTCGTAAAAATGGTTATTCTATGTAATTTTAAAGTGAGTGGTACTTATAAGTACAGTCGGTAGATAAAAGGTTAACATGCATACTGCCCATTTTTCATAAGATAACATTCAGTAAAAGAAAAAAATGTCGGCTCGGTCAGTGCCGATTTAAGCTCATTTCGGGCCCTAAACGCAGAAGATCTACGGCTCCCCTTGGCATTGGAGGATCGAAATTTAAAACCAGAAAATCTGGTTAAGTCTAGCTTATCGGGGCCCTTCTTGGCCCCTGTGCACTCGTCCCAAGAGCCCAATGGATAAATTGGCCCTGGGCTCTGTGGCTTAGAGGAGACGTGCCCTCTTCGTAAGCCTAAGGTTGTGTGTTCGATCCAGGCTTTAGTCGACAGATTTTCTGAATGCGAAAATCGTAGGCACGCATGTCATATGATTATGCGGTACGTAAAAGATCCCTTGAGTATCAATTTGGCTATGGTATTCTTGGCAAAATTAAATCATGGGAATATTTAGAATCCGACGGAGAACTTGAATGAAATTAATCCAAGCGTCCAAAATTGGTAGCAAGAGCCACCGCTAGATAGTACCATCACTAAAATGGCTATCACATTTGGGTACGTACCATGTCTGCAAAAACTTAGTGGCTTATATGCAGCCCATTAGGAAAAAAAAGCATTCAGTAAGGTAGAAGCTCAAATCAGACATCTAATACTCTCTTAAAGCGACTACTCTGAGACGAAACTCAGAGAATGGTTGAAAGAAGGGAAATTATTAACACTGAAATATTTAACGAGAATATCATTTCTAGGAACTGACATATCCTCAAATAATTTTTCAGGAGGGAACGATCCGAATGCTTATTACGAATATTAGAATTAGTCTGGATTTACAAATAATGGCACTTGTTGCTATACCACAAGAAAATTAACGAACCAGTTTAAGCAATTAGAACCATACTGCATCAATCAAAAGTAGGAGAGAAACAACAATCTTTTCCCCCAACTTTTCAATTAGGATTCACATGCTAGAACCGGTGGATGATACTTAAAAGCTTCAGGGATCACCGAATCGTTCTCATGGAAGCAGAACCAGGTGAAATACCCCTTTCATTCTCGCATTGTTAACTCTTGTGGGAGGAAGGGGGAGGAAGGTGAGTAGAAGAGAGGAACGAAACGTTTTACAGAAACAATTAAAAGAGGTCCCCTGCGCGAAAAATCCGTCCCTACTCTTAATGAAATTGCTGCTGTACCATCTGGGGTGTTCTGCTTCGAAAACAAGTCCTCGACTGATCGTCGGATCAAATTATAATTGGCACTAAATGAGGGGTGAATAGTGTTCATTAGTTCCCGTTTAGGGACTTGGTGCGGAACAAATTGTATTACCGCCAACAAAGGCTAGCCCTAAGTAACGAGGTTAGATGCATTTCTTCGTTCGCTCGTCCCAAAACTTTTACTGTTCACGCTTTCCCCTCTCTGCTCTTCCTTCAGTGACTGTTTGGTTAGATTCTATTATTACATACTTTTTTTATCATTCTGTTCCGGCATTATTATTATTATTATTTCCCTTTTACTCTTCTGGCGTGGCCTTTGTGTCGTACTTCCCCGTAAAATTTCGCGCAATTCGAGCATAAATTAATTCGCTTTTATTTTCTCGCTTTCAATTCGATTGCAGGAGGTAGTTTTCTTTCTCCCTTTTTACTCAGGGAAAAAGAAAAATTTTTAACCTTCGTTAAGTCAATCCGTGAGAGCGCTGAGAAAAATTTTTCCTGGGTTGTTTTATTTTTTTTATTATTATTATTGTTGTTGTCGTTATTTCTCTTCCATTTTCTGATAAAGATAGTCGCGTAAAGATGGAGTTTTTTTTCTTTTTGTTGTCGTTTTTTTTAAACTTAAATCTTTAAGAGATGATTCGTTTTTCTTATTCTGCATTTAGATTATTCTTTTGACAAGAGTTGAAGATGAGAGTATAAGATATTTTTGAAAGATTTCAATTATAAAATAAATTGAACAATGAATACTTTTACTTTGTATTTTGCTTTCTTATTTTACTTCCAAGTCCGCTTGGTAGTAACTCCGTAAAGAGTTGTCTGGGGGAAATAATTATCATAATTTATTCCTTCTTTTTGATGGTGGTATAAATTACTTCCATTTTCTTTCCTATCCATTTGACTACCTTTCGAGTTTAATTCTTTTTAAGATATTAAATACTTTTTGAAAGAGTTTTGTTCTTGAAACTGAAAGGTTCAGAATAAAAAATACAAGTATAAAAATTATATTTCTATAACTTTTGATAATGACTTTCCTGTTTAAATTCTTTAACATCTATTATTGTTTTTCCTAAAACTTTTCTGTATCATAATTTGTATTCTAAATGTTTAATCAAATAAAAATTATTTTATTTGGCGTGTGATTTCCCATTCTTCTCCCCCCTTTCCTCCCTTTTTTTCTTATTTGATTTTTAAAATTTCTGTATTTTGATTTAAACTATTTTCATTCTTCTTAGTTTGTGAGTTCAATGTTTTAGTTTCGGTTTAACTTTTCTCACTAGTGCACCATTGCATCTTCTTGCACAGTAAAATTGTACTCAGTCTACGAAATAAAAAGAGATGTATAAGAAGTAATTCGATCGAGTCAAAATTGCGTATGCATACTCCTTACAATAGAATATGCAAATGATTATCTTTGTTCACCAATGACTAACTAGTTAGAGCACTAGAGCATTTTAATGGAGCATCCAAATGGTGTATAAAAAGGATATCCTAGTACTAAGCCATAACTTTCGTTACAATGTAGTTTCACGTATCCTCGTGAATTATGAAATATGAAGGGTAATTAGGTTAAAGGTAGCAGGAAGAGAAAATCACAGAAATTTTTAACATTTCGGAAGGAATGAAGTTACTATTCAGCGACACTTGCAGAAATGAGTGTGTGACGAATCTATACGGAACTTTATCACTAACCTTCTGAGTCGACCTTTTTAGGGAAATTTAATTCCCTACCTATTTCCAATGAACTCCAAAAAGCGGACAGGATTCCTTGTTATGCAGATTAGATTAAGTATTTAAGTCAAACGAAATAGTAAAGTTAGAGCAGTAGGTGATAGAGATTGAAGCAGAAAGTTATCGTGGATTTAAATCGAAGATTTCTTGTTAGAGATATTTAATCTCAAGAACTGAGATTCCGAGTGGTAAATATTGATTTGTGTTTAAAGTCTCATTAAAGTTTTAGGAGTGAGATTAAAGTTAAATGTTCAATAAGAACATTATTAAATATAATTCTGGGATCTCTTATCGTGGTAATTTCTGCGTGATCGTTATTTAATAAATTAATTAATTGGATCATTAATTAATTAAGTTAATTTAAAGGATATTACCTTTAAAGCCTCATAATACTAGTAGACAAATTTGTTAATAAGTCTTTGATTCTATTTGGATAAGATAACCAAATAAAGAAAGTTGTTTATAAAAATGGCTACTGGTTCTTACATGACTCCTATTTATTCTCGTTCTCAAAGTGAGGTCCTAGGAGACCTTCACAATGGTGCCCAACGTATAAATCCCGAGAATAGAGTCGAATCCAGTTTTAGAATCATTCCGGAACAATATTTTTCAGAGATTAGAACATAGATGATTTTTTGGAGAATATTGATCATAATCTCGCTTATTATGAGATACCTGCACAACTAGCATGTGCTTACTTGAAGGATCATCTCAAAGGACGGGCACTCGACTGGTTCGAAGTTCTTGGTTATAGGGTCATTGAGGATAAGACAACAGACTACGCGCATTTAAAACAGGCATTGTCGGAACAATTCCCCGTGGTCAGAAACAGGTCGGAACTAGAAACGCGATTTTATTCCTCATCGCAAAGGCGGGATCAGCAGCCTTCGGACTTTATTTATGAATTGTTGAAAATTCATAAGGTCCTTAAGTTAGAAATGTCGGAGGAAAAATTAATTGATCACGTCGTTAATCGATTAGAACCTCAAATTTTGGATTATGTCGAAGTTAGACATCCACGAAATACTACCAATCTCCTACAAATCGTTGATAAATACGAAGAACGTTTTATGCATAGACAAATCAGAGGTTCGAGTGAGGGATTTAGAAGTTCAGGCCCTAATGAAGGCAATCGTTTTAATACCCGGCATAGGCAGGAAAATTGGAGGGAAAACAGAAATAATGAGAGATACGCCAATAATAGCCGACCACAAAGAGAATTTAATCGATTCGAAAACCAAGGTTTCGCAAATAATCGCAGATTCGAGGGTAGACGCCAAGGTGGACAATCGGATCAACCATTCCACAGTCAAGGCGGTCGACAAAGTGGGTCGAGAAATAGTTCATTTCGAGGTCAAAATGAACGAAGTAGAAATTTAAACTTTTAAGCGATCGATGTGAATATGAGGGTAATCGATCGCGAGGTACAGAAAATCCTCCAGTTTGGGATCATCGACCTATCAGAGTATCCTCTATAAGAATGACCCCAGTCGAATTACCATATGTCCCTATTCTATTAAATGAAACCTTTATTACAGCACTATGGGACACGGGAGCGGAGAAATCTTTTATTTCGGAGGAGGTATACCGCAACTATTTTTCATACCGACCTCGTCAAAAGACAAAAGACAGAGTCGTGACAGCACAGGGAGCCCCGTGCAGTCATTTGGGTAGGGTCGAGTTACAAATTAGGATCAGGGAATTTCAGAAACCCTGGGAATTCCATATACTGGATAACATGCAGTATCAGTGCATTTTAGGGATAGATTTTATGAAGGCGTCACGATTAACATTAGATTTTGATCAGAAATCCTTGATCATTCCTGATAATCTGATCAAACAATTGCCTACAGAGGAGAAACCCGTTGATATTGATCTCACAGAATCAAAACTTGATGACGAGCAACAGAGGCAATTAAAAGCCTTATTTAATAATTTTAAAGGGTTATTTTTCGATCAACCGGGATTAACGCATGTTGTACATCATGAGATAGATACTGGAGACAAAGGACCGGTAGTGTCGAGACCATACAGGTACGACCGGGTCAAACAAGGCATTATTGATTATCACATAGATAAGATGTTACGGGATGGTACAATTTGTCCTATTAATTCGCCTTATGCATCTCCAGTCGTTCTAACACGAAAGAAAAATGACCTTCCTCCAGATTCTCCCGAGGCGTATCGTTTCGCGATCGATTATCGAAAACTAAATGGAATTACCAAATATCCTCGATATCCATTACCGGTGATTGATGACTTACTCATCAATATTCCTCACACCAACGTTATGTCCACTCTAGATCTCAGAAGTGGCTATTTTCAGTTGGCGATTAGTCCAAGGGACATAGAGAAAACAGCGTTTATCACTCGCAATGGCACTTTTGCATTCCTACGCATGCCTTTTGGTCTTTCTGGGGCGGCACCTAATTTCCAACGGGCTATTGATATAATTCTCAAACCTGTTATTGGGCGTTTCATGTTGGTGTACATGGACGATGTTATTATAACATCTCCATCGTTTAAAGACCATCTCGATCATTTAACTCAGGTTTTTACCTTATTGCGAGACGCAGGGCTAACGTTAAATAAGGAAAAATGTCACTTCGCCCGTGACAAACTCAAATATTTAGGCCTGATTATTAGTAAAGAAGGAATCGAAACTGACAATAAGAAAATTCGGGCAATTACGGAAATGAAACCTCCCAAAAATAATCGAGAAGTGTCAAATTTTTAGAGATGACGGGTTGGTACCAAAAATTTATTCCGCGATACGCAGATATATGCGAACCATTGTACCAATTAAAAAAAAGGGGGCAAAGTTTAACTGGTCGGGAGAAGCACAGGATTCTTTTGATCAGATCAAACACACACTAACGGAGGCACCGATTTTGCAATTACCAAATTTTTCTGAACAGTTCAATTTATTCACTGATGCTAGTGGGGTCGGAATTGGTGCTGTGCTTCAGCAAAATCAAAAACCTATTGCTTTCGCGTCTCGAACTCTTAATAAAGCAGAACGTAATTATACGGCTACCGAAAGAGAATGTTTGGCGGTGATTTGGGCTCTAAATAAGTTTAAAACTTATTTTGGACCCCTACCTGTGAAAGTGATCACAGATCACGCAGCGTTAATAAAGTTAACCAATGGTAAGAATTTATCAAGTAGGATGATCCGATGGGCGTTGAAATTGTCAGAGTTTAACATAGAATGGGAGCACAGACCTGGTGTTCAAAACGTGGTCGCAGATCTTTTATCGAGAAATCCAGTAGACAGTGTCGAGGGGTCACAAATTTCGTGCGCAGCTCTTAGAGCCCTCGCAATAAATTCCCTTGAACAATTCATTAAGGAACAAAGGGAAAATCCTGAATTAGGACATATTTATCGATACTTAGAAAACCCTGATGACGGTTCTGTTAATGCGACGGTATGCGAGAGTTGGTCCCAGGACTTCAAGTTAATAAATGGTCTCCTCTTTTACGCGAAGTATTTTTCTACTCTGGGAGAACTAAGAGTTTATATTCCTGGTTCTCTTCGAAAAGATATAATGAAAGAATTTCATGATCTCTCTGTGTGTGTGTGTGCCACTGGATGGACATCTCGGAAAGAGGAAGACATATCTTAAACTTCGTGACACGTGCTATTTTCCATTTATGAGAAAATATATATTTGAATATGTTTCAACCTGTGACCGGTGTCAAAAGTTTAATTATAAAAACGCGCTACCAGCTGGTCGTTTAATGCCTATAGTTTCAAAATATCCAAATGAAATTGTAACGCTAGACTCATTAGGCCCCTACCCCGCATCCCGACCCGAGAGATATAAATTCATATTAGTTATATCTGACCACTTCACTAAGTGGTGTGAGCTGATTCCTCTTCGTAAAGCTTCAGCCCAGGCAATAGCTAATACTTTTTTGATAACTATATAGCGCGTTACGGAGCTCCGATTTCTTTGATAAGTGATAACGGCCCCCAATTTATTTCTGACGTGTTTGAACATCTCAGTCACAGGTTGGACATCAAACATATGAAAACGGTAACGTACCGACCACAGGCTAATCTCACGGAGAGAGTGAATAGAAATTTAGTTCAAATGATAGCTTCTTTTGTTGAAGAAAATCATGAAAACTGGGACCATTTTCTACACGAGTTCGCTTTCGCATTGCGCACGGCGGTAAATGAGACGACAAATAAAACTCCGGCTTAGTTGTTTTTGGGAAGGAAAATCATAACTCCGTTTAGCAAGCTCATAAATGTTACGGAGGATGCGAAATATGTTGGTAGGAACATCGAAAGATTATTCGATGAGGCAAGACGAAATATGCAAAAAAAAAGCATAAGTCTTAGGGAAAACATTACAATCTCAGAAGGAGGGATGTTCACATCAAAGTGAACGATTTAGGTTTACTTCAAATACATTTCTTAAGTGCTGCGGGTAGGAAACAGGTTGGAAAATTTATGCCTAAGTTTGAAGGTCCCTATAAAGTTTTGGAAATAAAAGGAAATAATTTAGTTATTTGGAAAAACGGAAGAAATATAACTGTTAATATTGATCAGGTTCGAGTGTATCGGCCTCGTCGGTCAGACACGAATAGTTCGGATAGTCCGGTAGAAACTCGGTATGACGAACAAGAAGTTAGTCATGGGTCGAATAGATCGAATCAAGGGCAGTTTAAAGAGCATAGGAAAACCTCTAGTCAGGAAAGTGAGGGGTGTAGATCACGGCAGGGTAACGCCACACGGAAGATCCCCAGAAATAAACGAAAACTCAGTCAGTATAAGTCGAAGGACCAAGTTGTAAAACGATCTAAGATATGTAGGAAGAGATCACTGCAAGGGTCTGAACATCAGGACAGGAAAAGACGCGCTCCTGAGCAAAAGCAGGGAGTCAAGAGGTCGATTCCTTCCTCGATCTCATCCAGGAATTATAAATTTCAAAAACATAATACCTCTTCACCAGGAGTAGAGTCCATTGCAGGTCCATCAAGGTTGCCTGATCACAGGACTGCTACGACTACAGGCGGATCCCGAATGGAAGATAGTGGATGTGATAACCAGACCCGTCAGACCAGAGCGACAACGAGAGGACGCAACAAACAAGCGGAGAAACCAGTCCGGTCGAATCAAGCCAATACAAGGAGACCTTGCCCATACTATCTACGGAGCCGTATACAAGAAAACGACGGAATTCCTGAGGAGCTGAGCAACATCGAAATCAACGGCATACCTCACAGCACATTACGAAGAAGAAGCCTCAGTATGGAAGCGTTGGATGGAGATCCAGTGCATAGGATTTAACAGACAAAAACCAGGTTGTATTGTTTCTTTATCTTCGCGGTACGAACAAATGAAGAATTTTTGCAATTGAAGCAAGTCACGGGCGGACTCTAAAATTAAGGAGACTGACAAAAGTGGACACTGCATTGTGTGTGTTTTTTTTCTATACGAGAAAAAAATGGCTTTTGTGTTAATTTTTTGTATTTTGGAGAAAACATCTGTAAATTTTGCATTTGTTTACTTCGATGTATGACTTCGCTAAGATGCGACAATTCATTTGGTTGTTTGTGTTATTTGTTTATTGTGCAATGATTATTATTGTATGCTGTGTGTGTTTCTATGTATATTTTGTTTCACATCTGGTGACTTGGAGCGCGGCGAAGTTAGATAGGATTAACCATTAACACTAACTAGCGCATAAAGTTTTTCGAATGGGAAGGCAAAGGAACCAGATATTTATTGTATATGACATTCATGTAACAAGTGTATAAATTCATGTCTGCTTTTTACTTCTTCTCAAATGGAAATCCATCTTTCAGGGTAGCTGACCCTGAAGTCTTCGATGTTCCAGTGCCACAGAAGATTGTATTTCTTTTTTGTATAATACCTAAGTAAACTCTATGGGGTTGGTTTTTTACCACCACTAGGGTGGTTTTTCCCACACCTCCGATGCCGAATGGATAGAGTGCAGGATTAATTTAAACTTGTAAAGTATTATGAGGTTTAGCAATTAATTATAAATCGTAATTTTGTCCTTTTTCATGAAGGAAAAAGTTTCAATAATATACAGTTAGAAGTTAAACTCGTCGGGACTATAAGACAAAGATAGGAATTACGTAATTTATTTTCAGGACGTATGAGTCCTTCGAATAAATCCCGTTTTCTTTTTGGAGGGGGTTGTGACGAATCTATACGGAACTTTATCACTAACCTTCTGAGTCGACCTTTTTAGGGAAATTTAATTCCCTACCTATTTCCAATGAACTCCAAAAAGCGGACAGGATTCCTTGTTATGCAGATTAGATTAAGTATTTAAGTCAAACGAAATAGTAAAGTTAGAGCAGTAGGTGATAGAGATTGAAGCAGAAAGTTATCGTGGATTTAAATCGAAGATTTCTTGTTAGAGATATTTAATCTCAAGAACTGAGATTCCGAGTGGTAAATATTGATTTGTGTTTAAAGTCTCATTAAAGTTTTAGGAGTGAGATTAAAGTTAAATGTTCAATAAGAACATTATTAAATATAATTCTGGGATCTCTTATCGTGGTAATTTCTGCGTGATCGTTCTTTAATAAATTAATTAATTGGATCATTAATTAATTAAGTTAATTTAAAGGATATTACCTTTAAAGCCTCATAATACTAGTAGACAAATTTGTTAATAAGTCTTTGATTCTATTTGGATAAGATAACCAAATAAAGAAAGTTGTTTATAAAAATGGCTACTGGTTCTTACATGACTCCTATTTATTCTCGTTCTCAAAGTAAGGTCCTAGGAGACCTTTTTTCACAAGTGAACCATCACCGTATAATCCTCCATCTGTTGAAAACATAATGCTTAAGGTATCCGACTACGTTCGGAAACGTGATTTAAAAAAAAACGCATAAATGGATAATGTTCATGGTATTTAGTATCACTCTGATTAGAATACATGCATAAAATTGTTTTAAGGACATTTTATAACCAAAAAATTTACTTAAAAATAATATTTTGGCAAAAATTAACTTAGAATAATCTTTTTTTCAAATGTTCTCCTTTTGTGAAAAAGGGTTCTATTATAATAATATTTTGCCTGGATATAGCTCAGACCTCTCTACAAAAGCTCAACTAGAATTTTTGAAAAATTCACATTATTTTCAGAGTTACCGCCAATTGAAATAATTATTCGCGTTTTTTTCTTAAAATTGCTCGCCTCTGTGGTCGTAAAATATGAATAAATCCACTTCTAAGTTGTGTATTTCAAAAATTCTGGTTGAGCCTCTGAACAGAGGTCTGAGCGATATACAAGCAAAATATTATTCTAATAGAAGCATTTTTCACAAAAGGAGAACATTTGGTAAAGAGATTATTTTAAGTTAATTTTTTGCCAAAATATTGTACTTAAATTAAATTTTTTTTTATGAAAATGTCCTCAAAACAAATTTATGCATATATTCTAATTTAAATGACGCTAAATATCATGAAAATTATCTATTTAAGCGCTTTTGAAATTCACGGTTCCGAACGTAGCTGGATACCTTAAAGAAACAAAGAAAGACAGAACACTAAGTAACACTAGTCGCTCCATCGGTGCTCCAGTGTTCTCATCAATGCGACGTTTAACCGAGACACCAGAGACTGCAATGGCATCGAGTGTGATTGCACAACACCGGGTGCACGTTCAAACGGGCGGATTACTTGAGTAAAATTGTTACCAACAAGAAATCCCGCTTCGAACTGAGCCCCTATGCCCCATGAATACGGGTCTAGACATCCAGGACAGCAATGTGATACTCGCCTGATTATTGTTGGCTACGCAGTCGCACAAAAGTAAGTTATAATATGATGCTGTACCATTTCATTTGAAAGCAGGATGCATTTCGTTACCATTCGTGACACCAATTATAACAAGGTTATACGTCGACGAGATTCAACGCCTTGTAGTATTGTCCTTCATTTCAAAGGCCTCTTGATTTACATTTCAATTAAATAATATCTGGCTGCACATGATACACGCCTTTTGATTTGCTACATCTTCCTGTTTTTTCCAACACTTCCTTGTCCGATGTGATCGCCAGATCTGCCCCCATTAGAGTACGTTTGGGCTCTGACAAGTAAAACTTTAGAACGCCACTGGGTCACACAGATCTAATTCACCAACTGGAATGAATGTGAATTGCAAACAATCCCTCACAGGGACCACCTTTAACTCAACACCTACTAGCTGTATAATAACTTAACATTATCTCAGAGGTGTGAGTAACAGCGTTATTTATTTCATTTTTCTGTTGTATATAATTGCATTTCATGAATAAAACGTTTAATTCCTGTGATGATGTTAGTGTTCCGTTTTGTGTACGTATATTGCATCCACCAATATTCACCCTATTCAAATAATTCTTTGTGCAACGTTTTTTTTATTTTGTAGAAAGTATTGTTGTCATAGTTTAATAAAATTTTCCCAGCATTGTTCACCTGAATAATTCTTAAATTCACTGCCACTTCAGATTCGATTACATTTTCAGGTTTCAGTTATATTTTGAATCCTGTTGTTATATGATATAAATTTCACTGTCTTCAGCCCCGAAATAAAATCTATTATTATCTTTAAATAAAAGTATAATAAATTGAGCCGTAATAAATATGAGCAAAGTATAACAATTATATTCGAGTCGGGTATATGTGGAATATATCAGATGAAAAGATATGTTCGCACAATTTTAAAAGAAAATTGCAACAATTTAGTATTTAAGTGTTAATGATGAATGGTGATTCACAATAAAAGCCATCTGTATTCTATTCACTTGTATAACGTAACCCAAAGCATAGTAAATCAACTAATTGAGATAAAATATGTGCAAAACCATCAAAATGACGTTCTTACGGAGTATCTTAATAAATTAGATAGCATTAAGATGGAATAGATCGTTTAATTCAATTGAGCTCCTTTTGAATTGCTTCAATGTAAAATTGTAATAACATATTAAAAAATGTAAACATTTTTATCCCGTTTGATATCAAATTCAGATTTAAAACAGTTTTATTAAGAGCTGAATTTAGTTTCGAAGCTTAATTTTTCGGAACAAAATATGACTTACTTTCAAAGAATTTTGTTCTTTTGTGAAATGTAGTGGTGTGACTAAGATGCCATTTTTATATGTTTACTTATACGAAAAATTTTAACTAACTAACTTAAATAAGAATTTATAAATACAGTTTTTATAATTATTTATCAACTTGGTATTATGAAGAATCCCAATAAAGTTTCATTCATTAAGAACATTTTAATGTTAATCTCAATTTTGTCAGACTCAAAACTACTACAAACCTCTGATGTGTTTTTTTTATTTTATCTGCATAATTTCGACATTCCGAAAACTTTTTTGATACATGAGCCCATCTAGTGAAGAATGGAAGGTAGTATAAGATCTGTTCAACATTATGACTCATAAGCACAAGCTATGAAAATTGTCAAATCCCAGTCCAATTACTCAAATAACTCAATTTTCTATAAGTCTAACTGTAATCCTTTTTACCTCGCCTTAATTTCAACATTTCAAAATTATCTGTAGTGCATGAATGCATCAAGTGAGTGACAGGGGCTAGTACGCCTAAATTTGTTCCGAAGTTATAACGCATACGTATGTATGCTAAAAGTCCTCCAATCTACGATCATTCTTTTACTCAATTCACTATGAACCCCAACACTACTAAGAGGGTTATAGTGGAACCATTTATTGAAGTCTGTTCTGCCATTAGAAGTATCAAAGCAAAAGCTACAGTACTGGAAAAAGTTACCTTAAGGTAGTGTTTTTCACACTTTGAATACTGGCGACCCAATTTTCAATCAGAATTTTTGTCGCCCCCTGTACAACAATAATGTATTTACTGCAATAAAAATGCACTTTGGGAGAGAGACGCTTAAGTTACAATACGATCTTAATTATAAACCGTACAAATTAATACAAATAAGTATATTAAATTTTGTATATGTAACTTTTAAATAATATATATTTTAAGAAAATTACTTAAAATATACATTACTTACTTATTATTATGTTATTTTTCTTTCTCTAATTTTTAAATTGGAACAGATCGCAAAATGATATATTTAAATAAAGATTTATTTCCTTCAGTATTCATTTTTCAAAGTACAAATGTCATTAGAAAAATAGTCTAATCTATGTTGCTCTCTATCATATCCATCACATCTGGCATTATAGGGTTTGTTTGCGTGAGTCTGGGCAACCTATCGGACGTCTGCGCAAAACATGTAAAAATGCTTTTCCTCGTACAATTCCAGTCAGTTTTGGTCGACTCGATACTCCTATAGCTACCGAACCTAGCTTGAATGTACATTTTTTAATTTACACGTTAATTGTAATTCACGGTAATTAAGTATTTACGGCAGTAGATTAAAACAAAATCATACATACATTTTTAAGTCGTAAGCAAACATTCGATGATAATATAGAATCAACAAATACACAGACGAGCATGGTTCCGAAAATTAAATCAAGGCGATATTCTCAAAAATACTTAAATTTTGGGTTTACCACTACTGAAATAAATGATGGGGAAAAAAGGCCCTAGCTCGTTATGTGTTAAAACTTACAAATCTGAAGAAAACATGTGAAAGTTGATTTTAAAACATGTAAAATCATTTAGCTATGTTGGCAAAGAATTTGAAAAAGTATTTTCTGGATGAGGACAACATGGTAGCAAGTTACGAGTGGATTAGGGATCTATTTCAAGATACTCCAGAAGGGCTCTCAGCTTCCGAAGAAGAAATCTTCATAGATTTTACATCCAGTGAAAAATTAAAAGGCAATTTTGTAATAAATCGCTTTTTGAATTTTAGGTAGAGGTGGATGATGAATTATCTGTACTGAAAACTAAAGCACTTCGTATACTATTACCATTTTCAACATCCTACCTTTGTTAAACCGGATTTTCTGAGATGGCTGCTTTGAAGACAAAATATAGATCTCAGCTAAATATAGAAAAATAACTCAAAGTGTTAATTTCTGATATTAAACCTTCCTTTGAAAAACTTTACTCTACAAGACAAGCCCATGGAAGTCCCTAATAATTATTAAACTTGTTCTTAATTTAGTAATAAGAAAGTATTTATAAAGTAGTATAATCTTCAGTGCTGATACATTAAACGTATACTGGCTGAAACACCGGCTCTTCGCACGAGTTCATTTTTTTTAAAAAATAAAACATTATTCTTGATATAATAGCTGAACTGTAAGGAGAGTATAACTGCGTGCACGCCATTGTATACAAAAATGTAAAATGATTTTTTTGTAGATAAATGCTATAGTTGTAAATAACTGTTTAAAAGAACCGTAATTTTAAACCTCCCATAATTAGCATTTAGAATTAATGTTAAATAATGAAAAATATTATAAAATTACGATGAAGAATAATTGTGTTACTTTTTAATATTTAAAGCGAAAGAACTTCAAAATGTTTTAACCCAGGAGCAGGCGTGCACTCGATACTAACGCTAATGGTACTGCGGGGGGACTCAGTCACCCCAATCATTTGTTTATAATTATTTTTTCTGTACACGATAAAAATCGGAATTCCAGTGAATAATTTAATTAAGAGAAAGTAGACTTACCGGCTTTCAAGGACTATTCAATTTTTCTTTGATGATTTGAGAAAAAATCCAATAAAACTGAACTAAAATGATTCAAACGTGCAAGACCATAATAAAGGACGCAAATCAGAGAGACTTTTCACAAATATTACAGAAATGTTAAATCAATCAATTTTTTTCCAAATATCGTAAAACTCTTTATTATTTATATTTCCCTAAGCGAAAAGCAAACGCATAAAAGATGGGACGGAACTCTAATGTAGAACTAACCATACCATAAGTTTGAAGGCCAATCAAATGATTAGCAAATGTATTATGCAGCCTCGCTGAAAAGTGAATCATGTCTTCCTTTTCTTTTTCTACAACTAATGTACAATATTTCAATTAATAATTACAGTGATGAATTGTTTATCTTAGAATTTTTCTCAGGGTCTGGGTTTCGTTTTTGCTTTTAACGAGTAATATTTTATGTTAAAACGTAATAAAGAAGTCTCTCATTGAGGAAATACAGCAAATTAAACAAAACCTTTTTTTTTCTTTAATTTGGTTTTGGGATCTAAGATAGCTATTTGATGACAGAAAAACGCCAGATGATAAACATAAATTATATCAGTGTTGCTGTGTATTTTTTTACTATTATGGAAGAAAGCATTTTGTTTTACTTCTCTTTCCGGTTATTTTTTTTTAAAAAAATCTTTAAATTTTCAATATGCTCGCGCGCCCCCAGGGGGGAGCGCCCCACACTTTAAGAAACACTGCCTTAAGGAAAGAACCTTTTAGAAAAATGAAGTTATTTCCACATGCTACATTTGTGTAAATAATATTATTAACTTTTTGTATTACTTAAAGTATTATTCATGAGAAACTAATTTTTTAATACTTTTGAAAGTAAATAATAATTACAAACTTTGCCTGTCCAATTTTTTGTGTATGAATGCAACTAAATGATAGAAGATTTCTGAAGCCAAGAATGGCAACGTTTTAAATTTACTCTTTAAGAAAATACACGCAAATTCAAAATTCATGAAAATAGATTCAAATATTCATGCAAATAAATTAATGTAATACATACTAAGAACTATATATACTTTAAGACAATATAAATTACTCTAAGTAAATCACTTTAGAGTCACAAATAATGTGAAAACTCTTTTGGGGATAAGAGTAAGCTTAGTCTTGAAAGTCTTTCAATAATATCATTGATTCATTTAAAAACTTCTATACATATGTAATTAGAAACTTCACCCAATCCATATCTCTCATTAAAAATTACTTTATTCATTTGTATTTGTACCTTCGAATTGATTTGCATGCTTCTAAACCTACTGTAAACTTTGAAGTTGGCGCATGCGTCGGTGATTTTCATTTGATTACCAGTAACCAAACTAGTATACTGAATACTAGTATACTGACCAGTATAGAGGTGGTCGAGTGGTAGCGTATCATGCTTCAATGCCGCAGGTCCGGGGTTCAAACCCTGGCTTTCCAAGCCAGGGTCATCCCTTCAGTGGGTCGATAAATGAGTATGCTCTGAGTATACTTGCTTGGGATCTAAGCATTGGAGGTTTGGCGTTTGACTGATCTCCTGACCGGAACATTTGTTCATGCACCTCAACACCCAAGGTCGTGAAAACTGAGATGGATATAGTAGACCTTATCCCTCATGGACTGTTGCAGCACTACGTTTAGTTTAGTCTATGCTTTTGAAAATGATTGACTAAATTTTTTTTTTTAATTAACGCCTCACTTTAAAACCACACTAGTGCTATTAGAGGAATGCCCAAAGGAACCTAGTTCACACAAAAAGTTTTATAATACTATTGGTGACAGTTCTCATGATTATATACCACGGTCAAGTGACGAGGATGGCACCTCCCTCTCCTTTCTAAACTTCTACACCACACCAACGAGAGAACTTGGAACTTCAGTAAATTTAACGTGCATAGGACCTTCTACATGGTGGGTGTTCAGGACTAGAAACCCCCAGTTTGACAAAACTGGCCACGAGTTTGGGATCATGACAACCGATTATCGCAGTCCCACTGGTTCTGGTTGAAATGTGCTTTTTTTTAATTAAGTGTTCTAAGAAACAGAATAAACTTTCTTACAAGGAGAGGGAATGACTAAGGAAATTCATTTGGGGTCGAGACTAAGTGTAATAGTAGTACTCCTTTAGGGTGTTCAACCGTCAATGTTATTTCGCCGAATGTCCAGTCAATTTGAAGAAAAAAAGCCTTCGAAATTCATGCTTAGCTTTTATACAATTAAATTTCAGTTTCCTCCAACCGTTTCGTAGCTTGGTTGATATATCGTATGCGTACTATGCGCGAGGTCTGGGTTCGATTCATCGGTCAGTTTTTTTTTCATTTAATTATTTTTAAAATTAAATAAACTTATATACGTTTGTTAAATATTAAATAATATTATATGTAATTATTCTGTATTTTACAAAGTAAAAACAATTAAATAAATTTATTATTTAAATATTAATTATTTAAATTATTTAAAAATTTTATTAATAAAAACATTTAAAATAATTATTAATAAAAATGTTTAAAATAATTATTAATTAAATTATTAATAATTAAAATTATTTAAAATAATTATTGATTAAAATTATTTAAAATAACTATTATTTAAAATAATTTTTAATTAAAAAATTTAATAATTAAAATTAATTAATAAGAATTATTATTAATAAGAATTATTATTAATGAAAAATTTTATTAATGAGAACTATTATTTATAAGAATTATTATTAAAATTATTAATTTATTATTGAAATTATTATTAATTTATCATTGAAATTATTGTTAACTTATTATTAAAATTATTAAATTATTATTAAATTATTTTTTTATTATTGAGATAATTATTAATTTTTTTAAATTATTTAAAGATATACTTATTAAGTTTACTTAAATTTATTTAAAAAGGACTTATTAAATGTTTTATAAAAAGTCATAAAATAATTGAATGAATAGTACATTAAAAAGATATTTTTTATTATATTAATTATAAAATAATTAATTTAATAATAATATACTTTATAAATCATTTTATATTGTATATAATATTTTATTTATAGTATATTTTATTTCACATTATAAAACTATTTATAACTCATTTTTATATATAATATCATTTAATATTTATTATATATTTTTATTATAAATATTATTTATTAATATAAAAATATATTTATAAAATGTAATATAAATATTTATATAGTTATAGAGTATTTTTTTTACTTTATAAAATACAAAATAATTACATACAATATTATTTAATATTTAACAAACCTATATAAGTTTATTTAATTTTAAAAATAATTAAATGAAATAAAAAAAATGACCGATGAGTCGAACCCAGACCTCGCGCATAGTACGCATACGATATATCAACCAAGCTACGAAATCGTTGGAGGAAATTGAAATTTAATTGTATAAAAGCTAAGCATGAATTTCGAAGGCTTTCTTCTCCGAATTGACTGGCCATTCGGCGGAATTACATTGAGGGTTGAACACCCTAAAGGATTATTGGTATTACACCAAGTCTAGACCCCAAATGAATTTCCCTAGTTGTGCCCTCTCCTTGTTACAATATTTTAATTAATAAATATATAAAATTCTCTGGTTCTAGTTCCCAAAATATTATAGATAACTTGGAAACTCCAATAAAGTAATCCCCTTTAATATAGGGAACATAAGAAAAAAAGGAATTGTATACGGAGTCGAGAGCAAAAAATATAAAAATTTATCAACAGATATTCGAAAAAATTTTTAAAGTTAACATGCAAAAAGCTAAATAATTACTATGGAATTAAAATAAATGTGCTATAATGTCGTGTTTTGCATGTTTATGTTTGAAATATTGAAAATATATGAATATATATATAGATTTACTGATTTACACGCTATTTAACACAACCGAAACACTCACATCTAAACTTTGAGGAATTCATTACCTGGAGCTTATTGAAGGACAAAATCGATGACATGTGTGATCGATTAGTTCAATAACTATGTTTACAAAGAATTTCAATCGTTAAAACCGACATTTTAAATAAATTGTCTTATAATTTAAGGCAATTTATTTAAGTGTAATTAGGTAATAAAAAGAGCACTTCAGCATAGATAATGTATAGATTCTGTGTTAGTGGAACTGTTTTAAAAATAAACGTTCATGTACCTTACTTTCATGCTATTACCACGATAATGTAATTTGTTTAATTAACAAACTTGGAGCCTCTAACATTAATTCCCTTTTATATTTATAATATATTTAAATTTTTTTCCTAGCATAATGGTCAAGCAATATTTTTTTTAATTCTATGTCTATTTTAAAATATATTTTTAAGCGCAGAAATAAAATTCTCCTATATAATTAGAAACAACTTTCATAGTCTCTAGACTCCAAACAGCCTGAAGTCATTTCCTGTTCTGTGAAATGTGATCAATAAATTTCATTATAATAATAGGTAGTCAGTATTTGTATTTACCAAATGCAGACATACACATTTAGCTTTATAATATAATAATGCTTTTAAACATTTATTCTGAGTAATGGATTTAACAAATTCTTATGTGTCAAATGGATATATAAATAGTATTCTTTAAAGACCCGTACCATTATGATTTTGTAACTTAATAATAGACATAAACAGTCCTCATCTAGTTGTACTGTATGACGAAATCTAAGTTATATTTTCAGTTAAACTTTTTGATGTAAAAATTAATAATTCAAAAGATTTCCATTCTAAATTACTAAGTAAAAAGAACCAGATAAAAGTCTGGGTTAGAAGATTGAATAAAACTTAATAAAAAATTATCGTTATCGTACCCATAATCAAACAGTCTACTGAAACTCCCGAGCTACTGCTTGGTGATTTAAAAGGGATGTGAAGGTTTTACCACAATTAAAGTTCAGTCATGTAATTTAAGAGAGTATATAATTCTGCTTAAAAGAAACACACACACAATTATATTTCCCAATAAGCTACAATTAGTACCATTGATTTTTTATTTATTTATTAAACAGGGAAATCAAGCATCTAAGCAGATTTCTTGAGACAATCTCTTCTGCCTTCCGAGAAGATAAACAAGCAACAATACACTAGACAAATATTAGGTTGGGAAAAAAGAAATACATTATTTTTAAGGTAGATGGCTGTAGTGTCTATATCTCGTGAAGTATCGATCAAACAGTTTCAAATTTATGCTCGTTTTCAAGGTGATATTTGACACTAAAAAAATTATTTTGATGTTTTTGTTTTGTCTATTCAGTTGTGAGTTACAGGGTGTTAAAAATGGAAGTCAAAAAAGAGAAAATTCGGTACATTTTACAGTTTTTCTTTGATAAAAGCGAAAATGTAATCCAGGCGGCTGAAATTTTGAATGGTGTTAATGGTGCTTATAGTGTAACAGCTAATTACGTGCAGTTTAGGATTCGTCGATTCCGTTCAAGCATTTTTGATGTTAAAGATGCACCTCGCACAGGCAGTCTCATCATCGAAAAGGACGATAAAATCACAGAAATATTGAAGTTCGCCGGCATATTAGTAGTCGTAGCATCTCCCAAGAGCTAAAGATCGACCACAAAAACAGTTTCAACCATTTGCGTAAAGCTGGATTCAAAAAGAAGCTCGATGTTTGGGAGCCATACTAATTAATACCAAATAAACATGATGGATTGAATTTCCCTCTGCGAAGCCTTGGCCAAACGGGATGAAATCGACCTATTTCTTGAGCGGATGGAGACTGGGGATAAAAAATGGGTCTCGTACGATAATATTGTGCGAAAACGATTGAAGTCAAAACGCGGGAAAGCAGCTCAAACGGTGGCAAAAACACGACTAATGGCCAGGAAGGTTCCAACGTGTATTTGATGGGACTGGAAAGGAATCATTTATTATGAGTTGCTTCCGTATGGACAAACACTAAATTCACATCTCTACTGCCACCGATTGGACCGTTTTAATCTAACAATTGACCAGAAATGGCCAGAATTGGCCAACAAAAGAAGTGTTGTGTTCCATCAGGACAACACCAGGCCATTCACGTCTGTAGTGACTTGCCAGAAACTCTGGGTGCTTTGTTGGGAAGTTTTAATGCATCCACCATATAGTCCGGATCTGGAACCAAGCGATTACCACCTTCTTTTTTCCTGCATTGCAAAACTTCGTGAGTAATAAAAAATTGGGATCAAGAAAAGATTGTGAAAATCGATTACTAGGGTTTTTCACCAATAAGGACCAATACTTCTATGAGAGAGACATCATGATGCTACCTATAAAGTGGCAACAAATTATACAAAATGGTGCATATTTGATTCAAATAGGACAATGCTAAACATGTTAAATAAAGTCTTGAACTTCATGTAAAAATATTGGATTTATCTTTCCAGAAACTAATATTTATTGTTTAAAATTTATGTAAGCACTCGCAGGTATACCGGTTGATTCATAAATAGTGTGATCAATTTCAAAGGATCGTAATTTTTTATTGAATTAAGTTATAAACCTGAAATTTTCAATATGGTTTCCGCTAGCACAGTATATTTTTCTTCAGCGTTTCGGCAAAGCTAAAAGAGTTTTTTCAATCATTTTTGAGATATTTTTCCAACCCCCTCTTAAGCCCTTGAAATGCTCTTACTTTACGTCTATTTAATTTTTTTTTAAGTATCCCCATAAAAAAAATAATCTCAAGAAACACAGACAGAGATTAGTGATAGTCATTTATCTGGAGGCAGAAAATTTATTTTTTAATCTTTCAACCATTTTATAGTTTATTTTACAATATAACAGTGCAGAATCTTGCTAAAACAAGAGTTTCAAAACTTTATTCTGATAGTATTTAGCATCAATTTTAAAGTTGGGTTCTACAAAAAATGGTTTTGTTAAGCTTTGAGGGGACATTTCCGTCCATACCATAACACCTGATGACCAACTTGCACTTTTCTAAACAGCTGCGTCTTTGCGACGTTTTTTGCTTGGAATATATTGAATCTTCGTTTTGACAGTTGTGAATGAAACATGAAACACTGCTTCATCAGAAATTATCCATGCTTTGTACCTACCTTTGCGAAACATTAAATACAGGGGCCACAAGAACGCTTTCTTTTTTTTCTATATGGTCTTAACAGACATTTGATGACAGACTATATATATATATATATATATATATATATATATATATATATATATATAGAAAATTTACTTTTATATATATAGAAAATTTTTTTATGGAGCTTTATCTGAAGATAAGTTGTCTATTGATCTATATCTATAGTTTCTTTGCCATAGATTTTTGAGGCAAAGGATTTTCTACAGTGATAATTCTTTTCAACTTCTTTTTTTTTTTTTTTTTCATTAAGGACTTCCTTTCGTTCACAATTTTTCCCTGGAGCTCTTTATTGCAAGCCAAATTTTATTTCTTTTTGAAGTTTAGATAGTAATACAATAGAAAAATGGTTTTTTTTATATTTTATTTTTAAATGTTTTATTATTTACAGAATAGAAAAACAACAATACTTCAAAAGCTATAAAATTTCATTCCGGTTGTGAGGATCTAATTTCAGTGCTATAATTTACTCCCACTAATAAAAATGGTTAGATAAGTAATTTAAATGTTTCATTTTTTTAAATAAACCCAGTAATAAAACAATAAAAATTCGTTATAAGTAGTTATATACTTTCAAAATTGGTCGCACTAATTTTGAATCAACCGGTAAGGAGATCTTCAGAAAAAAAATTAGCATATATGTCTTTGTTGTATGTGGATTATTTTCAGTATTTAGTATGTTTTGGAAAAATAAACGTTAAGTTTATTTTCTATTTAGCATTATTTAATCCAATAATAAATCCGTTGACGGAAGAAAAGAATAGATGCATCATTTCGAAAAAATGTAAAAATGTTGGATGTGCCTAAAATGCATTATGATTACCAGTTAATTTAAATGAAATATATCGTTTTTCTTTCTCGTTAACATCAATTATGTGTTTAATTTTTAAAAAAATTAACTATGGGGAAGAATGTATCATTAACGTAAAGTGAACAAGCCAAAATTTGAATTGTTTACTAACCAAAATATTTATGTTAATAAAAGCGATTCTAACTTTATTCTGCAATATTTTTTTATGTCAAATACATCTGTACAGTTAAAAAACTAAAATAAAACACAAATTTACATTTAACTGTAGTAATATCTGTGAATTAAAATTCCCAACTTTATTTGTCAATTTTTATATACAGGAAATACTCCATCTCCTAACTAAATGAATATAGAAGTCCCACATAATTTGCAGACATTTTCTACTCAGTGTTATTTAATGTTTGTAGTAACACATTAAAGGAAACTGAGCCTCAAAGACCCTTCAATAGTGTGATCTGAGAGAGAAAGGTAACAACCTCAGGTGTAGTTTTAGTCAACTTGAACATGAGCCAAAATTACGAGATCCGTCATCAAGGGAACTAAATCGAAGCTAATGCAAACTAACCAATTAATGTTTACCTGCGCGTTGTCGACATTGGTATATGTATCAATATATAGTGGTACCTTCATGTCGTAGATTCAATTCGTTCTATTTTACGGTTTGTGCGCCCGCACATACACGTATGTCTAAAAATACAACTTTTTTTAGTTCAACTTTGGATATCAATCAATTCTTTCTTAGGTTTAGAAAATTGTTGAAAACTTTAAAAAAGTTACTTGTTTGTACAAAGATTACTTATTTTTATTGAGGGAGATACTCCCTAACCTTTTACGTGCTTTCAATAACAATAATCTCGTCATAAATTAAAAATAGTCAGTATGCTAAATATAATTGTGTAGTTCCATTTCGATTAAGGTAACCGTCTACTTGTGACAGCTGTTTTCTTAAAAAATTGAAGTATGGAGATTTTTTTGTGGCTTTTAGATTTATTTAGTACATTTAAGAAAAATACTCTAAAATTAAGGAGAGAAAAAGAAATTCTCGTATTACCAAAATACACTGCTGGCCATCGTAAATGCAACACCAAGAAAGCCAAGAGATAGCACAACAAAATTTATTTTGTAAATAACATGTTGACCAAGTATCAAATGATTTAATTTATAGACTTTTGTGAAGTGTGGTTCCTGCCAGAATCAGTAGCCAGAGTAGCCGCCATTGTTGGGGATCACCGCTGCCACACGCCTCGGCATTGATTCAAAGAGACTTTGGATGTGTTCTTGGGGTACAGCAGACCAAGCAGCTTCCACACATTGCAAAAAATTAATCTGGTGTGGCAGCTGGGGGTGTAATCTGGGTCAATCGTTGAGCAACTATGGACCACATGTTTTCTATCGGTGAAAGATCCGGAGAGCGAGCCAGGTGAAGCAATTCAATCTCGTAATTGACGAGGAACATTTGGAAAATGTGTGTCGCACATTATCCTGTTGAAATATGGCTGTGGTCAAGCCCTAAAGGTAAGGAAGGACAACTGGCTGCAGCACCTCAGAGATGTAGCGCTGGCTGTTTAAAAGTACCGGCAATGCATTCTAGAGGAGTGCGAGAGTGATATCCAATACCGCACCATACCATAATACCCGGTGCAGGACCAGTGGGGTTGTGCATAACGCAGCTGTTCAGCATCCTCTCTCCACAGTGTCTCCAGACACGAATCCGAACATCGTGGTGTTGCAGACTGATGCGTGACTCGTCAGTAAAACAACTTCATTCCATTTTGCTGCCCACATCCTTCTTTCATCGCACCATTGGCGTCGGAGACGTCTGTGGCTCTGCGTCAAGGGTAGACCAAGCAATGGTCGTCTTGCGGACAGACCACTCTAATGTAAACGGCGTCGAATGGTACGCGCAGACACTAATGATGCGTTACAGACTCAATGTGCTGTGCTCAAGATTCGTGATGTGACTGAGTGATCCGTCACTGCCATGCGCACAATTTGCCTGTCCTCACGTGATGTGGTGCACTGAGGTGGATGCGATCGACCACGTCGGTCCATAGTACCCTCCTGCATCCAACGGTCACATATCCGCATTACAGTTGTTTGGTTTCGTCCAACACGACTACCGATTTTCCTGAAAGATGATCCACAATCTCGGTAGGCCACAATCCTTCCGCTGTCGAACTCGGATACTTGATCAAAAGTTGATCGCTTTTTTTACGAGACATAACTGATCGTTTTTTGTAAAAAACACAAGAAAAACACAATTGCCGAACTTGAAATCGTCCTAATCTCCAAGCCTTAACTAGCGCTTTGAGGTGGCGCCACGGGCGCGCGTGATGGGTGTTTGCGCTGAAATTCTAATCATTTGCATATCTCACCTCCCTTAATGCATGTTGTAAACTTCATGTTATTTTCATGCTTCCTTCAGGGTGTTGCATTTACGGGGGCCAGCAGTGTAGGAAAAAGTGGTAAAAATTTACAAAAAATACATAAACGGGACCTATTCTGTCCAAAAAGTTTAGGAAAGTTTGTAACAAAACAATGATTGATAAATCTGAAGATTAAAACGCTTCTAATATTATAGAAAAAAAACACAAAAAATTTCAGTTAATTATTTTCAAAACTTTTTGCACAATCGCTGTCCTCATTTGAGAATTTAAAAAAAAACTCATTTCGAGAAAAACGCATTTTAAAGAATGACTTCTTGCTTAAAGTAGTGGCATCTGCTTTTACTAAAACACTTGTAGTTTTTGTTTTAGAGGATGGAAAATGATAAACTTCGTATTTTTATAAAGCTAATAAGAAGGCCTATAAAACAAAGTCATAAAAAATACTATTGTGAGATTTGCTTCTATTTTTAATGAATTTATTATTTTTATTTTACTTCTTCCAGTGGAACTTTGTTCATTTCCCGAAGTTGTTTATTGAATTACGAAAATTGAAATGAACAGCATTTTTTTTGTTTAGTAAACGACAGCATTCTTTAACTTAATTCAGAGATGTGAATAATACTACTTTCTGAAAAGGAATATTGTTAATTGAGGAATTAGGGTATACTATTTAAAAAAAATATATTTGTCTGAATGAGTGAGTGAATATGAACGACGCACTGTTCAGCTAGCTACACGAGGACTTTTGTTGACGGACCACGTAATTTTGAACCATGGTTAAGTGACGTGGACGACACCTGAGCTGGCACCCCCTACCACCCCATCTCCTAATTACCACACCAATATATTTGTCTGAAGCCGAGTTACTTATTTTTACTTTTCCTATTGATAATTTAACATAATTTTGTTAAATAAAAATATGTGAGCTTTTGATAAAATTTATTGCATTGTTACTGGTATAAGAAACACGTTTTTCACAACAGTTTGAAAATATAACAGTTCGTATTTCGAGAATAGTTAAAAAATTCTGATATTTATCACTAAAAAAATTTCTGAATGTGATAATAGATACAAACCAAAGAGAAAACTATAAGTTAAGCATAAAACTACTCTCACTATTAAATATAATGCAAAATATGTACAAATCAACACTAGCAACTGTTAAATTCAATTATTTATTTTATGCTCCTTTGTGAAATACATTGATTTAGGATTCTATAACTCCTCACTGAAAAAATCGCACAACTCTGTAAAGGATAAGTTTTCAGTCTCAGAAAAGTTTATGTAAGTTATGATGTTACCTCCAAAATCACGTTGTCATTTTATTCGGGTATAATTTTGAGATGTTTCTCAATATTATTTCAATAATTTTTCTCTCTTTAAATCATTTTTTGTTTCACACAGTGAGTTAAAAATCATAAAACTACATTAAATAAAGAAATCTCGCAAGTAATCAAAACTGTATCGTCTAAGAATTTGGGATTTATTTGCAAGCCTTAGAAAATGCCACGGAAACTAAATTATAACTTTTAAACTAATTATACTCCCTGATAAAATTGATTGAGTTCTTTTTTATTCTTAACAGTATTAACGATGTCACAAAAGAAAATATATAACATTAAATATAGAAGATTATTAAATGAAACACTGTATTTTATTTCACAGGAAATAAATGTGATAAAATATATAATAAAGGACATCATATTTCAGTTAATTTAATATACCTAAGGAGCCAAATATGCATTAATAATTAAACAATTATAATGGTAGTGTAAGACAGAATCGTGTGCGTGCGAGGATATTTTTATTTTAAAGGAAATTTAAGTAATTAAATAAAATCAAAAATAATAATGCGATACAAATTGGATTTTTAAAAAGTCTTAAAGATAAAATGTGTTCCTGTAACAATCATTTTATAAATTATTTTACGTTACAATTTAAAAATAGAGTAAGATAGTTACACTCCATGTTTTCCTAAACAAAGTTAGAGATCTTGTGTTTAAATTAAAAGGCCTTTTAAATACTTTACTAACATCATTTTAAAAATGTGTGTTAATTTATAAATTAATTTTAAGAGTTCTTAAATAAAAATAATTTTGAATAATTTTTATTAAAGTAAATAAGGAATTATATATGTTTTCGGAGCTTCTATGTCATGCAGATACCCATTTGAGCTTCATATATTTGAACACACACTAAATCAAATTCGACTCTAGTTTTCTTTTTTTATTTAAAAACAGAACTAATTTCTTATTATTTTGAAATGGGAATCAGTTATAATTAATTTTTGTTCGAAATCTAATAAAATAGGAATTGTAGAATATATCTGTAAATTTGATCAATGACCACTATCCAATATATATTTAATAAAAATGTTAAATAAAATTACTCAGAGTATTTGTATATCGCTTACACAAGTGATCCACAACCCCCGGTCCGCGGACCGGTCCGTGGATCAAATAGTGCCGGGCCGCCTAAAGAATAACAAACTATTGCCATTTTATTTAAAATGGTGCATTTCTCTCGGATTTGAGCAACTTTCCACGGAAATCACTTTATATTCCACGTTAAATCATTTTTTTTTTTCATTTTTGGTGTAACTATATTTTATTCTGAAGGCATATTTAAATGTAACTAAATTAAAACGGTTAAATCAAAACAATCTAAAATATAAACAGTCAACGTGTTAACAGTCAACAACCTCTGCGGGCCGCAGTAAAATTATCAAACGTTGACCGGTCCGCAGCGTTTAAAAGTTTGAGGAGCACTGGCTTACACCAACTAGAGTAACTGAAAATACTTTACAAAAGAACACGCCTTTTTAGTTAGAAGAATTTTAAATTAGACAACTTGAAAACAGGTTGGAATATTGACAATATATAATTGAAACTGCAATTTATTTTGAATGTATATATATACGTGTATGAGAGTTATTTTAGCATCTCTTAGATGTATGTATCCCTCGTTCATTAATTTTTCAAACGAATTTTCATTTATGCATGAGTAAATTTACAAAATCAAGGAAAATATTATCATATATAAGACTCAATTGCCATACACAAAAAAAACTATTTACAAATCTTCCAATACAATCAACAATCCTATATTTCCCTTTTAGCTATTTCTTACAAAACCCAATAAAGCATCAGTCACGGATACCCTATCCTAATTTAAGTTTCAAAATCATCCATTTCAAACAATTCAAAGCAAAAATGTAAATCAACAACCCTCATTACGCAAATTATTAAGAACCCTCAGCCAACGATGAAATTTATTTTAAAACGACAAAACTTCCATAAGAGAAAGTATACGAACAAAAATAAAACTAACTGCACAAATATAAAATTTCCGTTTAAAAGAGCACAAGATAATTGTCCATCGAATACAAATCATCCTTTCCCAGATCTCAACTAAAGATAACTTTAGTTCGAAGAATATAAAACTGATATTGAAACAGTTTATCGATCATGTCTTAAAAGGGAAATATTTCTCCATCAAACGTTATACGGATTTAAATTAAACGAGCTTACATATTGTTCTCTACCCCAAACATCAAAGCTATCTTCCTTCCTTCGTAATTAGTTATCCTTCGGCAATCAGTGTTATAGCTTTCTTTTGATTTTCTAAAAGACACTCACATATAGCTGAAAGTATGGCTCTCTCAGCTTTATCTTCGCTTTAATTCCACAAAGTGCCGATTTCTTTGTTGTGATCAACATGAAAAGTTTCGTAGATTTATTATTTTTTTATTTATTTACTGGGGTATATCCATTGTTTGGTGGATGAAGAGAGAGAGGTATGATGCATGTTCTTGTAGTTTGGTTTATTATTTTTGATTGAATTATGTACCATCAGCATCGGATTACGAAATCCTAGTTTCAAGTGAATGCTTAGGGAAAGGGAAAAATACTTTTTTGAAATCAGTTATTCTGAAAAATAATACTTCGCTTTTGTGTAGAGTAATATAAACTGTGGTTTCTTACGCAGTTCAATGTAATTTTAGTGTATCTGAAAATCCTGCAAACTTTTTCAAGAAAGTTTTGAGCAGATTTCAAATAACTGCAGGTTATAAATTGTGGGGAATCACACACACACACACACACACACACACACATGAAACGATCAAGTATTTTATGTGAGAAACAAGCTTGCTGAACTTAAAACTGATTGTTTCATAGACAAATTGTGCTCATTCTGTATTTTATTGGGACATTGTTTTTAATCCAGTAGCCGTACAAAAATGCAATTATAATTTCCTTGATTCTTAAGTGTAAGGAGCCAAAAATTAATTAACTTACGGTAGTTATATGAAACCCCTGAACTGTTTGTTGTTTTAAAATTAAATCAATGCTTCTTAAACTTTCAATATTGGTGACCCAATTTTCAATCATAAGTTTCATTGCGCCACCTTTCTACAATAACAATGTATATTAAATACAATAAAGATGCACCTTGACTCTAAGGCTACAATACGATTTTAGTTTTAGACCATACAAATTATCAAGATAAGTATTAAATTTTGTATATCACAAGCCCATGAAAGGCACTAGTAATTATTAAACTTGTTCTTAAGGTATTGTTAAATTAATTATCAAAAACATTGTGTAGTACTGATACATTTAGAAATATATTATATCAGTCTAAGTGTGTGTTTAATTTGCATTACTTCAGATTGTATTTTAATTTGTTTCCATTCAGTAAATTTATATTCATTTTAAATCTTTTATTTTCGACTTTTCAATATCATGAGGCCCCCATATAAGGATGTCACGCCCCCTCTAAGGGCCATGCATTACAGTTTTAAAAACACTGAATTAAATTGTCTGCATTGTTAGTGAAAAATATTAAAGTTTAATTGGTTTAGTTATGTTTTTGATAAAATTAAATAGTTCTGAGTAATATAAAACCTTACACTTACATAAAATGAATTTAAAAATAAGATAATAAAATATTTTTAAACAATTGATGTTTTATCATCGATAAGGAACTTAATTAGTAAAAAAAGTAGCAAGCAAAATTTTCCCACTGAAGATGTACATGTATATAATAAAAATTAAGGCCAGGCGATGCCAAAGCGTATAGTAACTAAAAAGTAACTCTTTTGGGAATATTTATTTTTTTATTTAACGATAGTATTCTCTCTCTCTCTCTCTCTCTCTCTCTCTGTATGTATGTACAGTCTTTTTAGAGAATAGGATAGTTCACAATATTAATCTCTGATCTGGGCTATGTAGAAGAACATTATTTAAACCAGGAAGAACATTATTTAAACAATATTAATCAGATCTGGGCTAGTCATTATTTAAACCAGGAGTCGGCAACGTATGGCACGCGGTAGAACTCTCAATTGCCCTCTTCACTACTCTCCAAATTTATAAATTTTTGGGTTAGTGTAAAGTGATAAAATATTGAAATGCAGTTTATTGAAGTAACATTTGTGTAGAGTTACGTAAAGCAACATTTTCGGTATTACAAAAAAATCTGAAAGAAAACTAACAAGAAATCGAGAGCTATTTTAGATTATTGAATGTCATTGCTGGAGATATTTAATTGTTTGAAGGAAATTGCATGTACTCTTCTTTCCGCTTTTGGTTCTGCCTATTTGTACGATTTAATCCTTTTTCATATGAAAAATATCTTGTGTCTACAAAAAAAATATTTTTAACAACTGATTGTTCAGAATCGTATCAAATTGAGAGTCTCGCATATTATACCCCTATATTGCGTTATGAAGTTGAACAGTACAAGGGCAAGGTACATATTAAAAATACCATATTTACTCGAATCTAAGCCGCACTTTTTTTCACTGTTAATGCAATTGAAAATCGGGTATGGCTTAGATTCAAAGGGGAAAAACATGTTGAGTGGGGTATTTATAGCAATTACAGTTTCATGTGAGTATTTAAAAAAGTTTCTAATACTGATAAAATAACTAACTATTCCCTTCTTATTATTTCTCATTTAAATTTTTTTTTTACTTGCGTAAAATTGTATATTGATAAACCATTTTACGCTATTTTTCATTTTAACAAAATCTTGCTGAGAATTTGGGGTGCGGCATAAATTCGAAAAAATACGGTATATGTTGTTGTTTTTTCTAAAGCAACCTGTCTGATGGTGTCATATTGAGGCTCACGAAGTTTACCGTGGTAAAGAGCTGGATGTACGCCTGTCGTTAGCCGTAGCTTTGAGCACTACACAGGTGACAGTACGATTTGGCTCAGTTCCACTCCAATTTTGAGGAAGAGCATCCTAGGGATGGTCAGGGACCTCCCACCAACTTCACGAGAGGACTTGTGGCTTGACGGCTATTTAGAGTACGGTAAATATTTTTTGCTTAACTGTATTGAGGAAAATACTTACACTTTATGCTGTTTGTTTCGTATTAAATATGTTTAAAATATACATAACACATGTACAAATTTTATTTTTGACTTATGTTGAAAGAATAGTTATATTTTCTGTTGTTTATTTGTCTGTTAATATAAATATCTTTAAATGATGCAAAATTAATATATAATAAAACTCTAAATCTAAAGAGTGTTTTTTTCCAGGTATAGAAGTTTAAGTTGGCATTACTTTCCAAGATGGCGACTGATTTAACAGCTGTCAAGTGATTTATTCTCAGTTTGGTTTGGCAATTCATCAAAACGATCATCAAGCAAGGCGTAGATTCGTCGAATGGGCCCAAAACGAGATTGCCGTTGTTCCCGATTTTCATAAGTGAATTTTGTTTAGCGATGAAGCGCACTTCTGGTTGAATGGCTACGTCAACAAACAAAAGTGCGGCATTTGGAGTTAAGCTAATCCACAAGTGTATGTCGAAACACCGTTACATCCAGAAAAACTGACTGGTGCGCTTTATGGGCTGGTGGAATCCTTCTTCAAAAACGATGAAGGCCACAACGTTACAGTCAATGGTGATCGGTATAGAGCCATGATTACTAACTTTTTCATTCCTGAATTGAACAATCATGATGTCCAGGAGCTGTGGTTCCAACAAGACGGCGCAACATGTCCCACAGCTCGTGCCACAATCGATTTATTGAAAGACACGTTTGGTGACCGCCTAATTTCACGTTTTGGACTTGTGAATTGGCCTCCAAGATCTTGTGATTTAACACCGCTAGACTATTTTCTGTGGGGCTATGTAAAGTCATTGGTCTATGCGGATAAGCCACAAACGCTTGACCATTTGGAAGACAACATTCGCTGTGTTATTGCCGATATACGGCCACAAATGTTGGAAAAAGTCATCGAAAATTGGACGTCCAGATTGGACTACATCCGAGCCAGCCGTGGCAGTCCTATGCCTGAAATCATATTTAAAATGTAATGCCACAAGATTATCTTTCGAATAAAAAAAAATTCATGTCAATCGAATAATACATCGTTGTTTTATTGCTATTTAAATTTCTATACCTCTTAAAAAAACACCCTTCATTACATTTTATCTCTAATCCGTAACTCTGCATGCCTTGTCTCGGGGATCGGATCATTTCAAATATTTCCAACAGTGTAGCACCCAAAATCCTAGTGGTAGATTGTTTTGGCACATTGCAACAACAAGGTTGCCGTCCCCTGTTCTAAGCCGTTAAACATAGTTTCCTTGAACTCTTGCATGTGTCCATAAATAAATAACACGACGAGGACCACTAAATAGCTTGCCAAATATAAAAAAGTATAGATTATTATTATTTTTTTATCATATCGAGCTCAGCCAGTTCTAGTATCCCCCTAGAAATATTATACCTCTGATTAAGGTATCCGACTACGTTCGGAAGCGTGATTTTAAAAAAGCGCATAAATGAATAACTTTTATGATATTTAGTGTTACTTAGATTAGAGAATACACGTATAAAATTGTTTTAAGGACATTTTGACAAAAGAAATTATTTAAATACAATATTACAGCAAAAAATTAACTTAGAATAGCCTTTTTTCAAAATCTCCTTTTGTGAAAAATGCTTCTATTCTAATAATAGTTTGCCTGTATATAGCTCAGACCACTGTTCAGAGGCTCAACTACGATTTTTAAAAAATTTACATTATTTTCAGAGTTACAACCAATTGAAATAATTATCGGCGTTTTATTGTTAAAATTCCTCCCCTATGTTCTCGTAAAACATGGATAACCCCACTTCTAAGTTATATATTTCAAAACTTCTAGTTGAGCCTCTGTGCAGAGGTCTGAGCTATATACAGGCAAAATATTTTTATAATAGAAGCATTTTCCTCAAAAGGATGATATTTTGAAAATCGGTCATTCTATGTTCAATTTTTGTGTTAAAGTATTGTACTTAAATAATTTTTTATTGTAATACTATTCTTAAAACAATTTTATATACTTTTTCTTATCTAAGTGACACTAAATATCATAAATATTATCTATTTATACGCTTTTGCAAAATCACGGTTCCGAACGTAGTCGGATACCTTAACCCAAATGGTACGGTTAAAAGAAATTCATATAATAATATAATATATTTTCAAATTGATATTTGTGGGAAGAACAAGAATTTTTTATATAATTTGATTTTGTTTTAAAATCAAACAGTTTTATTAAAAAGTTAGGTTCATACATGTATTTATATATCATAATATTTATTATTAATACTAATTCAATGAGATAACAATATTAGTATTTGTAATTCTCTCTATTGATGAATGTGGCACCAAATAGTTAAATACAGACTAGTATAAATATTAAACTAAACACGTAATTAAAATTTATATTTCATTTGTTGATAAAAAAAGATTATAACAAATATAATATTGAAGCTTGATATATATTAATAAATTACCTAAATAAATAATAAACTACTTATTAGATAATATTAATTAAAACACTGTAGTCAATATGCAATTGAAAATTTTACTTTTCGACAAATTTTTTCCATTTCATTTCATTTTTTAAAATGAAGTTATTTATAATATCGTAACAACATCTGAAACTGAATATCAAGAAAACTGTAAAGTTGTTTCAGAAGTTTGGTTCAGGTCAAGTGGGATCTCACAAAAATCTTTATTAATACTGAGTATGTTTTAAAAAATTTTATAAAATTTTTTTAAAAAATCGCTGAATAAGTTGGTTTTTTTTTGCTTATCTTAATATATGCTTGAGTTCTAATTTTTTTATAAGATTTTTTTCAACAAGCTAAGGCCACTCAGAAATATTATGAACTAAAGAATAGATAATAAGTTTATTTCTGTTTTCTAAATTCTAATTTTACATGACTTTCTGCTGATCAGGACATCAAAATATTCAGTAGAACTTCAATTACTATAAAAATTACGGTATAATAAAAATCCAAGATAAATTCAAGTATTCATTTTTGAAATTAAGGTAATCACACACAAAACGTAGGGTTAATTTCTTCAAATCGGATAAATTATTCTAATAAATTTTTTTTAATTAATCTTAGTTTCACAAAGCAGATAAAAAATCTGCAATTTTAAATCTAAAATTTAAAAAGGTACAAGTCTCTTAAGCTGAGCAATATGTTACTATTTTATTATTCTCATTTACTCTCAAAGAGAGAAGAGAGAGAAATGAAATTTCTTTATTAATTGCAGATACAATAAGAGAAAAATGCTTATTCCTTCTATTACACCAGGGTAGGCAACCTATGGCAGGCGTGCCACATATGACATGTGACACAATTCTCAGTGGCACTCTCCACTACTCAACAAATTTCTATTTCAATTTTTTGAGTGGATAGAAGTTGGTAAACTTGTAATACATCTCATTTGACAAATTTCTTCAGAATAATGGACATTTAAGGAATTACGAAAAATTTGAAAAGCATCTCTAAATATAAATTAATAGCTATTTTGTAAATTAATTGAATGCTATTACTAAAGAGATTTAATTGTTCGAAGAGAGAAAATTTCATGTACTCTGCTTTCCGCTTTTGGTTCTACAAATCAACGTAAAACATCTTTTCTCATATGAAAAATATTTCGAATACACAAAGAAATTGTTTGACAATTGAATGTTCAGCACTTTCAACCTAAATTTAAACTTACCCAGTTTCTAACTGGGCATGAATACTTTAAAGCCTATTTGAAACGCTTCAATTTGTCGCTTGCTGACCAGTGTTCTTGTTCCAGTGACACAGTCCAGAATGCCAAGCATCTGAAACTTGCTTGTGTACTAAATTCTCGCCCGAAAGACGTACACTCATGAACTGCCTACAAAAGAACAATATAGCGTGGTCTCTTCCTTTCTCTGCCTTTGTTCAAGGCAAATCATCTTTTACATCGTTTTGTGCGTACATTAATATCATTTTTTCCTGTATTACTTAGATTTTAAATTTTGTGTGTTTGCTAACATTTACTGTACCTGAATATACATTTGTATATATATATATGTTTGTGTTCGTGTGTATATGTACATATATATATATATATATATATATATATATATATATATATATATATATATATGTTTCTACATGTGTGGTATGTGTGTATATATGCTTTATGTATCTGTATTTTGAAAATTTTATTATGATCATGTTTTCTAATCTTCCTCATTGTATAATTTTAATTATTTATAATCTCCGTTTGTCCATGTGTGCAATCTTATATCTCATTCTGTATTTATTGTATTTGCATGCACTTTTTTTCTCATTTTTCCCCCTTTTGATTCCCATTTGTGCTATATGTAACTTCCTATCATTATTGTTTGAGTATTGACTTACGTTTGTAAGCCTTGCGTTATACTTGTTGGCACACAAGGTGTCTACCTAAAGTCTCAAAACAAAATTGAATGCTCAAAATCGTTTCAAATTGAAAGTCACACATTATATTATTTTGTGATATGAAAGTGTAGAGCGGTGCAAGTACTAGGTTTGCATTAAGATTTTTATTTATTTTTTATTTAACTCTAATTATGGGAAATACTTAAAGTTTACGTTGCATGTCTCTTATTTTGATTAATATGTTTAAAATCAATATACATGAATAACTTTAATTTTCAATTGTTGTTGAAGAAATATTCATATTTTGTGCTGTTTATTTTTATGTTAAGAAATTTCTTTAAATGATGTAAAATTAATATATAATAAAAGTTTAAAGTTAAATTATTGACCTCTATTCTCTAATTCTACCTGCATTATCACGGGAATCGAATTGTTACAAAAATGTCCTACTGTGTAGAACTCTGAATCATAACGGTAGATTGGTTTGGCACGCCACAGCTAAAAGGTTGCCGACCTCTGTATTAAACTATAAGTGATAAAAAAATATCCATTATTTTTAATAATATTTAGTTTACTAATAATAGTTAAATAATCTTAATACTATAATAATTATTTGTACCAGTAAACACCTTTCTTACTTTAAAAACTCTTTTCTCTTCCTCTGACCCTTAAGAAACAATTAACTTTTTAAAAGACGTTCTTCTCCGACACTTTCTGTCTCTTAATTCAAAGTAGAAAATATTCTTGACACAATCAATTTAAGTAAATAATTCCTTTTATGCTAAAAACTATGCCACCTCTTCCTTGTCTGTATCTTAAAACGAAGACGATTAAATTCGATTAAACAAAAGATCGCTTTCATCGTCCAGTGAATTTCAAACGAAGGACTAAAGCAGAGAGAGACACCTTCTTCAATAGACCCGATACCTTTGTCTTCAATCCATCCCAAACTATCAGCTTTCGAGTACCACTTTCAGAATAAACTTAAAGCGGAAAGATTTCCTTTTTTTTTTCTTCCCCCACATCCCCTCTTTACCTTGAACCTCAAAACTCTCTTCCCTTTTCTTCTGCAGCTCCATTCAACGCCACCGCTGCCAACTCGACCCAATGAAATCTTAATCGAACGAAAAGAGGCTTCTTCAAAGAGTCCAGTAAACTCTTAGACAAAAGAGGTGGAAAGACCCTTTTCTCTCTCCTCCCCTCTCCTCTTTTACTTAAGCAGATTGTTTATCCCTCCCCCTCCTGCATCAATCGGGCACTCCCCTTTTGTCACGACAGCTGTTGTTTAAAAGCAAGGAGGGAGGGAGGAATAGCATACTGGAGAATGGCATCAACGTCTCCCAACCTGTTACCTCTCATGTTGGCAGACGACAAGTCCTCCTCATTCATGGGGCCTGCCGAGGTGACAAAGGGGCCCCTACGAAAAGGCCCCATTAAACCCGTAATTGCTGTCGAAACCAGCTGCTCCCCTGAGGAGTCCTTTTGTTTCATTAGCGATTTCCTATGGATCCAAATCTTCCCCTTGCTACCCACCCTTTTTGGAAGCGTCTCATCTCGTTGAAAAACATTTCCAGAACCTTCCTACACGAACACCCCGGTCCATTTTTTATACCCATACTCCGGTGTCCTCCCACCTTCTCAGTTCCTTCATCTTTTAATCTGATCTGTGTTTTATTATTTCATTACTTCACGCGACACGGTTGTTTTCTCTGTGGGGTGGAGGGGGTCGGTTCGTTAGATGCCTTCACAACGGTTTCCGTCGTTGTCTTTTAACCATGTCGGTGGTTAACTGGCACAGTTGGATTTCTGTGCGGGGTGTTGGGTAGTTCTGTCATTGTGTGCTCGCTGGAGATGGAAAGGTCAAAAGCAAATTGGTGTCGTGCTGTGTGAAGATCTTTCCAAAGCTGGAAAAAGGGATCAGTTACTTACAATGTAACATTTTTTAAAGAAAACGGGTTTTTCTAAACTAGCTCATAATGGTCATAAAAAATTGCAGAAACAATGATGTAAAAATGTAGTTAAAGTATCTCATTTTACTAGTTAATCATTTCATTAAGTGTTTAAGTTAAAGTTTTATATTGGTTAAGATTTACGTTTAAGATCACACACGTATCCCATCTTTTTTTTCTCCTTAATATCTTTGGCGTTATATCCTTTCCGAAAAAGTCGCATTTCTAATCAATTGAGATTATTTCGTATCGAATCCATTTTCAAGGTCATGATTTTTAGCCATTATGATTATAAACTAATATTTATTGAATGTAATATGAGTTTATTGATATTGTATTTACTGGCTCCAAATCACACCTTGTAATTAAAAATTTACTGGAGCTCTGAAGATTTTATGAGTAGTACTGCAGTTAATTGTATTTTAATATTTATAAATAATGCAAACCTAGTTTTAATGGTTTTTATATGTATTGCAAAAACCATTATATAAATCCTTTGAAATTTAAGCATTTTTTTAAACTTTAAATTTTTTCCTCTTTTTTGTGTCCATGTGTGTATGGAATTGAATTGCTGAGCTTTCAATATTGAGCTTTTAAAAAAAACATTCTTAATTTGATGTATTGATTACTGTTGTGGGACTACTTAATCCCAGTGATTTCCAATAGTAATTTGGAGCCTTTGATTTTGATCAGCAAAGATTTAGATTGAAATAATTATATGCAGCAAAAAAAAAACCAGTACTATACATATGTGAAATGAAAATCAGTAGTGAATATTCTGATATTAAAAGAATATCATTTTGAATCGTTGTATATACCCTTCTTTACAATCAACAATTCCTAAAACTGAAGGTCTAATAAATTATTAATATGCCACCCTGAATAGACCCTGTTCAAATTTGACGAGTGTAATAATAAAAGACTTAACTCTTAACGTTTTATCATATGCGTTTCGCTTTTAAATTGCACAAATTCAGACTGACCGGTAAGTTATTAATGATTACTATATATATTTGAATCATATAAAAATCTGTCAAATTGTATGTAACAAAGACGATATCCCCAAACTTAAAATTTGGTTTATTCGATAATTCTGATTCATTAGAGAAAATGTGTTTCTTCTGATTTAAGGAGTGAGATATTAAACTATTTTATTAATAATTAAATTCGTAAAAGAGCTATTATAATTTTGCAATTTTTTAATCAAAAGGTATGAAAAATGTAACTATTACAACATAAAATTAATGAATAAATGCAAACAAAAATTTAATTCCCAGAAAAATAACATGCAGTTAATAGTTATACATTTAACTTTTGATTTACGTAACTAGGTAAAGCAAGTGTGTAGGCCTAAGCCAGGGGTGGAAAGACCTTTCCACGGCACGGGCTATTTCTAATTTTTTCAAGGTGCTGCTGTCCATCCAGTGGTGTAGGTGTAATGAGCTAAAAGAAAGTATACAATACAGTCGGGCCTCCATTTTACGAATTTCTTTATTTAGCGAACTTTTTATTGGAACCAAGAACATTTTCCGATTTTCTTCGTAAAATAACCTCCAAATAGCGAAGTGCATTTTCTATTCAACGAAATATTCTCTTATGATTCGGTTTTTTTCGTATTTTTTTTTAAAATACCGTATTTACTCTAATCTAAGCCACACTTTTTTCTCAATGTTAATGCTACTAAAACTCGGGTGGGACTTAGAATCGAAGGGGAAAAAATTGCTGGAGTGGGTATTTAGAGAAATTAATACAGCTTCATGCACGTATTTAAAAAAGTTTATAATACTGATAAAATAATTAATTATTCACTTCTTATCAATTTTCATTTTAAATTTATTTTAATTTCGTAAAATTGGGTAACGACAAGCCATTTTGGACTAATTTTCAATTTTCCCAAATCTTGTTGAGAATTTGGGCTGAGGCTTAGAATCGATGGGGCGTTAGATTCGAATAAATACGCGATATTTCTGGACGGACTTTCGTAAGATGAAATGATTACTAGGTCTTAGTAAAGGCGGTCACACCTCAAATTGACTTAACGGTCAACCTGTCGATCGCGATCGACTTAATGCCCACCCCGGGCCTAAGCAATATCGAAGAAAGGGGTCTTGCGTATCCCACTTTTGTGACCACATCACTAAATAGTAAAGCCAGAGCGGAAAACTGAGGGTTTCTGTAATAACCGATAAATGCAGCCTTCTATGCTGAAGAATAGCAACTTAATTTGAAACACTTTTAGATAGAAAAATACCTCGATATTATGTTACATACTAATATCACAAGCGTATGGAGAGTAGAGTACTCGTATTTTGATATATTAAGTAATTTATAGAATTTATGAGATTCAATGTGAGGTAAAGTAATCGTATAGTTCAGAGGTGGGAAACCCGCAGCTTTTCAAGTCCGCATGCGGCCTCCGTGAATTTCTTACACAGCCTTCCTAAAGAAAAAGTGAGTGCTTGTATTAACTAATAGTTAATTATATAGAATACAAAATTGTTCAAATTAGTGGAATTAAATAAAGAACGGCATGTGAATGTATGCATGTTTCAATGACTACTTTTGGGAATGGTCAATTGTGCATTTTTTTTTCAAATGTTACAACGCCATCTAGTACAACACGGCAACACACTGCCAGACATTTTTTATGATTTCTGCACTCAAAAACTATTTTCTTACTGTAATAGTTGTGACTGATTTTATGTACGTTAAAATATTTTTTTTTGCATGAAGGGTATTTAAATACTAATTTGAATATTAATGAAGAGTTTTATTATAAGTTTCTGTTGACCGTGATACAACAATTATGTACTAAAAAAGACGCTGGTGGCTTCTTTTATGTAACTCTGGTAATGTGCTTTGGTAATGTCAACAGACCCGTCTCGTGTTGGTAACGGCCATTGTGAAAATCTAGTTATTGTTTTATTTATTCTGTGGTTTTACTAGTATAGGGTGTTTCTTTAAAGGTATAGAACTTTAAATTGCAATAAAACAACGATGTATTATTCGATTGACATGAATTTTTTTATTCGAAAGATAATCTTGTGGCATTACATTTTAAATATGATTTCTGGCATAGGACTGCCACGGCTAGCTCGGATGTAGTCCAATCTGGACGTCCAATTTTCGATGACTTTTTCCAACATTTGTGGCCGTATATCGGCAATAACACGGCAAATGTTGTCTTCCAAATAGTCAAGCGTTTGTGGCTTATCCACATAGACCAATGACTTTACATAGCCCCACAGAAAATAGTCTAGCGGTGTTAAATCACAAGATCTTGGAGGCCAACTCACAGGTCCAAAACGTGAAATTAGGCGGTCACCAAACGTGTCTTTCAATAAATCGATTGTGGCACGAGCTGTGTGACATGTTGCGCCGTCTTGCTGGAACCACAGCTCCTGGACATCATGATTGTTCAATTCAGGAATGAAAAAGTTAATAATCATGGCTCTAAACCGATCACCATTGACTGTAACGTTGTGGCCTTCATCGTTTTTGAAGAAGGATTCCACCAGCCCATAAAGCGCACCAAACAGTCCGTTTTTCTGGATGTAACAGTGTTTCAACGTACACTTGTGGATTAGCTTCACTCCAAATGCGGCAGTTTTGTTTGTTGACGTAGCCATTTAACCAGAAGTACGCTTCATCGCTAAACAAAATTCGCTTATGAAAATCGGAAACAACGGCAATCTCGTTTTGGACCCATTCGACGAATCTACGCCTTGCTTGATCATATTTAAAATGTAATGCCACAAGATTATCTTTCGAATAAAAAGAAATTCATGTCAATCGAATAATACATCGTTGTTTTATTGCAATTTAAAGTTCTATACCTCTAAAAAAACACCCTTTACTTCTGTGATATTATATCTCTAGCAATATGCGCTATTATAGAGAAATTATTTAATATTTGTTCCTAATGCGAATACAAAAACATTCAATATTGTAACTTTTTCTGTCAAGTAATAAATAAATAAGAAACCAATTTTTTTGCAATATTTCTTTTTTTTCCACCAAATTGTTTAAATTGTTCAAAAACTATAATAATTTCATAAAATTCGCATTTGTAAGTTACGAACCCACGAACATTAACCAATGCGACTTCCTTTATTACTACATAGTTTATAAGTGGCTAATTATTCGGTAAAAATATTCTCCACCACTGGTATAATACCACAAATGTGTTGCAAGTGTAGAGTCATAAGTGTAAGAAAATGACATCGAAGAAAATAATTATCTTCTTACAACATAGTTGACGAATGATTACAACTTCATGAATGCTTCAGTATGAAGTTGTTAAGATTCCAATCTTGATGTTCGTGATTTAAACGTAGCAAACGATGCACCAGAGTTCAGCTCTCGGTGTGCACTCAGTGTAGAACTCGGAATCTAAACGGAGTTCGAAATTACGAGGCTTACGAATATTGTCTATGTTTAGCGGATCTCTGATTTGGGTAGAAATAGACACCTTAAAAGCATCTAAATCCAATTTCGTCTTATTTGGATTTCAAATAACTAATATATATGCTTGCCGGTATCCATTTCACTCCGTCGAAAATCTCGTTGTTTGAATATATCTTAAGGTGTAGTGTGTGAATAATACTTTACAAAATTAAGTTAATCTCATTATTGACGCCAATGAGCATATAATACTGCTGGTTGCCGTAATTTTGAGTAGTTATTGTAAGTATTTATACAAAGAGATACTTGTTATAGAAACTGTGCGAAAATAATTTACGTTTCCTTTCACATCTGTTCCTTTTTTTTTAAGTCTCAACACTTCACTTTCGTGCATACCTTTCTATATTTTTGTTTACACTGTTTTTTGCATAATAAGCTCTACTTCATTTTCCCAACATTTGCCCCAGGTTGAATCGCGCTTTATATATATATATTGCATATTTCTACTTTAAAAAATTCATTTATTTCTGGTTAATTTATAACTATAAAACTAGAACTAGCAAAAAATAGAACTAAGTCATTGCGTGTTAATTCTATATTATAATTGATTTGGCTGCAATAAATTCATTATGGATGTAAATTTTTCATACAATCAAAAAGAGCTACAAGACAGATACATTTTTCTCAAAGAACTTATATATATATATATATATATATATATATATATATATATATATATATATATATATATATATATATATATATATATATATATATATATATATATATATATATATATATATATATATATATATATATATATATATATATATATATATATATATATATATATAGGAAAAACAGCTAACCCAAACTCACAAAAATATTATATTAAAAAACAATCATCCAGTAATAATGAATACAAAATGTCACTAAGGGCTTGTGAGAGAAAAACCAAATAACACCCAAAACAAAATTTGCAACGAATGTTGTCCAAAGAGAGATAAAAAAACTTAAGTGAGGTATGCCTAATGCTAGATTTTCTTTGTCCAAAGCATCTAAGTGTGGATCCAAAACTAATTGGTAATGGAAAATGCATCAAGATTAAGAGAATTTAAGAATAATATATTTTACAATTAAAAAATTTATATTGCTACGTGTGTGTGATCGGGGTTCATGGATTTTATACTAACAGTCTTAAAGAGCAAAAGAGTACCTTAAGAGTGAAGAAATTTATTGTAGCTAAACGATTCATTAAGTACGGGTAATAGCAGCAAAATTCGCAAATTAAATCCCAGAAGATCTTCAAACCTTCTGCAGCGCTCAGACACAACTATTAGAGTCTAAAAATACAAATACATTAAATTTATTTGCAGGCGTCCAATCACTAGTGGACTCTTCAACAGTCAAAGTAATACTGACTCAGTGTCCGGGAGTGACTGCTATTTATAGTCTGCCTTCTTTCAGGATAGATCTACTTGCGTCATGATAGTGATGTTAATAGATTCCTCAAAAAATTTTCAAAAGTATCTATATGATAGCCAAGTTACCAAATAAAGAGACGCCACCCCACCGAAGTGGTCGCCAAAAACGTTGCCAACTTGACTGCATCGCCATGTTTCGGTTGAAATGACATTATAATGTAAGGTATAGATATAAGGTACAGTATTGCTTGCAAATATTGCATTTTTTATCATAGAATAAATACAACACAAAGTAATATTAATGCATTAAACAACTAAATACAAATTATTTATGCTATTTTAAGCATTAATTACGCAAAATTTGTAACAATATTATTTCCTGAACTTTTTTAATACTTAACCTGTTTGATACTGTTTATACAAACAAAACAAAATGAAGGAAGAAAGAAAAAAATTGAACTGCAAAAAGTGAATAATTTGTTCTTTCTAGTAAGTATAATAGTAAATAAACTCTCAGTTTATATAATACTATTGGTTATGACTTCAAACAAGTATCAACTAATGTTGTTGTCGTGTGTTTTATCCTGAGATACATATGAAATACAAATGGAAGAACATAAATATACAATACAAACAGAACAATATAGACATTCATTACAAATGTTGATCCCAGCATATAACAGAAGAGGTGCACTGCTTTCCATTCTGGACTGGAATCCATTACAGGCGAAAGTCCCCGACTTCTTTTCCCAAAGTAAATACAACCATACCTTATTCGGGATTCGAACTCGAGCCCGCTCGGTTACAAGCCGAGGGTCATACCCATCATACTAGACTGGGTGGCAAGTATCAACTAAAAAAAAACAGATAAACCAAATAAGAAAAATATAAATTTCTTTCACCTGTATTAAGAGGAGTTTTTCATTCATAAATTATATTTTCTGTTTCGATTTTAACCTTTAATCTTAAAGTAAACGTCGTTAAAAAAAATTTTCCCCTTTCTTTCTTTTTTCTTCAATTTAAATCTGTTGAAAAGATTGATATCATTTTTTAAGCAAAGAATATTTGTTTGTGACGTTTTTCTAGTCCAAATAGAAAAATCTAATGAATTCTTTAATAGAATTGTAATTTTAAAAAACAAATTTGGATTTGTTAAGTATCCAGTATTTCTTTACGTAAGTAACATTAAAATGAATATAAAGATAATAAAGTTATGCGCATACAATACAATCAGCACATAAAATGAGGAAAGAAATGTTTCTGTTAAAAAAAATTGCAAAATAAAGGGGAAAAACTTAATTTATTAACAAAAATTAAACTTCATTAGTGTTAGATTTATTCACCTCAAAAATCCTCAAAAATTTTCTATTATAGAAGAATTCTACTTTAATTAATTAGTTACAATTAATTTAATTTGATATTCTCCTATCCCCTTATTTTTTACTTTATTATAAATTAATATAAATAAAAATTAACTCAACGTCTTTTGACAAGTTTAATATGGTAATTATAAAGCTATACTTAACAAATTAAATTAAACTCTAGTTACTATGTCTCAACTGTGCACAGATTATTTTATCTTTTAGCTAAAGTATATAAAATGTATTCATTTTTTTCTTCCTAAAACGACACATCTCTACGTACATTTACAACTCAAAGAAGACATTTATCTCAGCGCAAAAATAAAACTTCAAATTAGCAACCACACTGCAAAAAATGCATTAGAGAGTACTTATAAATTATTCAAGCTGCATTAAACGTTCAATTAATTATGGATGAAGATTCCATTGATGTTATTTTCAAAAATAAAGAGTTCGTATTTTTTAATACATTTATGCAGATTTTATTGAAAATGATAAGAAAATTTTTTTTTACTAAAAGCATTGCCTTATTTTGCATTTTTTCTCATTCACTTTTGATAAAAAGTATCTTTCTAGAAAATTTCTGAATAATGTATTGGGAAAACAGAAATTAATTTCAAAATATCTAAATCTCTTCTCTTATTAATATAATACTTGAGAGATTTTGAAAACTAAATTCAAATATGGACAATGCTCATGTGTGCGAACTGATTATGTGAACAATGCTCATGGAGATAAAATTACAATGGAAATGCATCAGAATATCTGTTACCTTTTTTCTTTTAAAACACTTCCAAAAATGTTTTGGGGAAATTTAAATCTAAATATTTGAAAATAATACAGGTTTCAACCAGTTGAAAAAAACGAAAATATTTATTTCAATTGTTACGACATAAAAATAAAATTAAAAAAAATAAATCTATGTATTCCCCAAGGGAGTAAGACAATATTAACATCGCACACTCACGGGGGCTTTTGGCGATGGACTTCGTAGTTTTGAACCATGGTTAAGTGACGAGGACAACACCTGAGCTGGCCCCTCCCTCTCCTAACTACCACACCATACCAATGAGAGGACGTTTGAGCTCTCGACAGATTTAACGTGCATCGCTTCCCCACACAGAGGTACGGAGCGCGAACACATATGACACACCAACCACGAGTCTGTTACCTTGACTACTAGGCTGCCGCAGCTTATGCTTTTCCCAAAGATTACCGAAAAGGGGATGCTAGCTCAGGTGTCATCCTCGTCACTTAACCGTGGTTGAAAATTGTGATGTCCGTTGCCAATAGCCCTTATATTGTTTGACAAGGTGGCGTAAATTAAAATCAAATCAAAACTGATACTCCAAGGTGACAACAACAACAAAAAAAAGGTTTTGCTAAAAGGACTCAAAAGACTAACTTTTAAATGTATTTATAATGAAACAAATCGGTTTCGTATTATTATCAATACAATATCATACGATTTGTGAAAATTCTACCAATTTAATTGTTAAGTAATTCTGTTCAAAAAACTTTTATCCAAAAAACAACTGTTGTTACTCAACTAATACACATTCAAAAACAAACCTTTTGAACTCTGGCATAGCTTAGTCCTTAGTGAAGCCCTGTATCAAAATCCTTTTGTGGGCCTATTTAGAACTAGCTATGCTAGCTTCTTTTATGTGTTTATAAAGGGTGTTTTTTTTTAGAGGTATAGAACTTTAAATTTCAATAAAACAACGATGTATTATTCGATTGACATGAATTTTTTTATTCGAAAGATAATCTTGTGGCATTACATTTTAAATATGATTTCTGGCATAGGACTGCCACGGCTGGCTCGGATATAGTCCAATCTGGGCGTCCAATTTTCGATGACTTTTTCCAACATTTGTGGCCGTATATCGGCAATAACACGGCGAATGTTGTCTTCTAAATGGTCAAGCGTTTGTGGCTTATCCGCATAGACCAATGACTTTACATAGCCCCACAGAAAATAGTCTAGCGGTGTTAAATCACAAGATCTTGGAGGCCAATTCACAGGTTCAAAACGTGAAATTAGGCGGTCACCAAACGTGTCTTTCAATAAATCGATTGTGGCACGAGCTGTGTGACATGTTGCGCCGTCTTGTTGGAACCACAGCTCCTGGACATCATGATTGTTCAATTCAGGAATGAAAAAGTTAGTAATCATGGCTCTATACCGATCACCATTGACTGTAACGTTGTGGCCTTCATCGTTTTTGAAGAAGGATTCCACCAGCTCATAAAGCACACCAAACAGTCAGTTTTTCTGGATGTAACGGTGTTTCGACATACACTTGTGGATTAGCTTCACTCCAAATGCGGCAGTTTTGTTTGTTGACGTAGCCATTCAACCAGAAGTGCGCTTCATCGCTAAACAAAATTCGCTTATGAAAATCGACCATTATTTTCGAAATAAAATTGCACAATTTGAAAGCGTTGTTCAGGCGTGAGTCTATTCATGATGAATTGCCAAACCAAACTGAGAATAAATCACTTGACAGCTGTTAAATCGGTCGCCCTCTTGGAAAGTAATGCCAACTTAAACTTTTATACCTGGAAAAAAACACTCTTTACGCATTTTGTTCGCTCTCAAAGAATCCAGTTCTTCTTGTTCGTCTTCATAATCTATTAATAATCTATCAATAATGTCACTTGCATTGACAGTTTTGTCTTCAATCAAACACGTGCTGCTATCTATGTCTTCGTTTATTTTGCCATGTTTATTAATAGTCCGACTACACATTTCCGTGCACATGTCTTGCTAAAAAATGAAATGTTTAAATTTGGGATCTATTACAATAGTCACAAATCATTCATGTACTATATTTTTATTAACTGAACTCAGTAGCGCAGCATACCAGTAAGGCGAAGGCCTGCTGTGCCTATCTCAGTTTTTGTGACCTTAAGTGCTGGATGCATGTGCAGATGTTTCGGTCAAGGGATCAGTCTGACGCGAGCTATATTTTATATGTTCACCAATATATCTAACGCTCCACAAATACTCAAAGATTCCCAATATCAGACACGTACTATAATTTGATTTAGTTAGTAAAACATTAAGATCCATGTTAAATATATGATGAGAATATGATTGAATGTTTAGTCGTGTCTTACAAATATATTTACGGAGGATAGAGTAAGTCATTAACACTTGAGAACAAAGAGCACAGAATTTTCATTATGCCATCAGTGTTCACATTCAAGAAAACCCCGCTAGCCGTTCTGACTTACTCAACGTGCAATGAAGTCCAGACGAGAAGGATAGGAAGGTAAAGAAGAAGGTGGGTAAAAAAATAAAATATAACGAAGCGTCCCACCTCATAAAAAACAATCGATTACGAGGTACACTTCTTCCGTGAGGACACATAACGCTTGAGCAGCAGAAAACCAGTAAAAATAACGGTCCCCTTATGTGATCGAGAATAAAACAATGCATGCCTCGTGTCAAAACCGATGACAGAGAATGTATCTGAACCTCAGTCACCCGTGTGAAACCAGTTTTCTGTTTCTGCAGAAACGAACGAAGTGGGAAGGCTGGAGGAAGCATTATTTAAAATAAATGATGTCTTATGGCGAACCCTTCATATATTTCTATTTTACTTTTTTTTCATTCTTAATAGAATAACGATATTTTTCGAATGCAAGGAGGGGGGAATCCATTCATCCTTCTCCGCCCCTCTCATGGCACCTTCCCTAATGAAAAATCATTCTGCGGTCGATACTATAGCCAAGGCGAGAAGAGGTTGCAGCCCTTTTTGGATGTTGTTGATGTAAGGGGGTTGGAGGGGCTTTATTTGTTTTGTGTGCGGCCATGCAGAGTGCTGGGAGTGTTGATTGCTATCGTTCTCCGGTAGGTCATTTCAATAACCATTTCTGAAATCTGTTTCCAATGGATGGTTGCTGTTCGAAAGAAAAAAAGATGTCGAGGTTGGAGTTTATTTTATATATTTTTTTCTGCCTCACTTGAGTTTGCTGCTGTTGATTTTTGTTAACTCATTACAGTGAGGTATAAGTTAGTGATAAATATCGGGGAAGGAAGTGTGAAGACAGGCGCTTGTTTATTTGCAGGATTGCTATAAAAATTATTCGATTTTTCAAGTTGGTTTAATTTGAGAAAAACTGAGTCGATATCAACACGTTTCGAAAAAAAAGCATAAAGGGCTTACACACAGTATTTGCATTTATATGAAAGTAATTTCGAAATGAAAAAGATAGAATTGTAGTATACTCTACTACAATGTGCTGCATAGTACCAAAGTATGTTTACTATTTGTGTTACATTGTAATATTTACTACTACTACTACAGTGTGCAACAATGTAGCAGGGGATGTCTATTTTTTTGTTTTATATTTGTCACGGCTCTCAGATCGTGGGTGTAGTTGGGGCAACCGAATTATCAGATATTGATATAAAAATAATCCTTTTTATTTTGATTCAATTAACTATCAATCTAGATTATTAAACCAGGGAGAAATCAATTTAGATAGCAATGCTAAGATCGTAAGACAAATAATTAATCACATATCGGAGAGTGATGCGATAGCAGAGCACTCGTAAGATCTCTCCTAGGTCAACTATAATCCAGTCTAAAACTTCTCTCTTTCGCCATGATTTTCGAAAGGCTTCGCTAATCTCACTCTAATAACAATGTAATGACTCCCACCAACACCCACATTGCTAGGGTTTAAATAGCATCCAAATTAGCATAAAATTAAGTTCTCTCTATGGAAGGTGGTTAGCAGAAGTATTAAACAGAAAAAGAAGAACCGTTAAGGTATCCGACTACGTTCGGAACCGGGATTTTGCAAAAACGTATAAATGGATAATATTTATGATATTAAGTGTCATTTAGATTAGAAAATGTATATAAAATTGTTTTAAGAATAGTATTTCAATAACAAATTATTTAAATAAAATATTTTGGCAAAAAAGTGAACTTGGAACTACCTATTTTCAAAACATTCTCCTTTGATGAAAAATACTATTATAATAATATTTTGCCTGTATATCTCAGACCTCTGTACAGAGAGAAGCTGAACTAGAATTTTTGTAATACATAACTTAGAAGTGTATTTTTCATATTTTACTACAACAGAGAGAGAAAATTTTAAGAAAAAAATGCCGATAATTATTTCAATTGGTAATAATTCTGAAAATAATGAGATTTTTTCAAAAATTCTAGTTCGGACAATCTGGAGAAGTCTTTACTTTATTTAAGAAAATTATTATTATTATAGAAGCATTTTTATAAAAGGAGAACGTTTTGAAAAAAGGTTATTCTAAGTTAATTTTTTGCCAAAATATTGTATTTAAATAATTTATACATATATATATATATATATATATATATGTCATAATGTCCTTAAAACAACTTTATATAAGTATTCTAATCTAACTGACACTAAATATCATGAAAATTAACCATTCATGCGCTTCTTTAACATCAGGGTTCCAAACGTAGTCGGAAACCTTAAAGAAGTATTTCCCTAAGAGGTTTAGTGAAAAGATGTGAATAGGACCACCCGCTACACATGGTTTGTATTCTACAGAAAAGTTGCAATAGCAGAGTTATTGATCTTTTTTTTTATAAGATATGTAGGGAATGAATTTTTCTTTAAATATATATGTGTGTTATAGCTTCTATGATTGCAAGAAAATTATTAAAAGTTGTTGACTAATATACTATCAGAGGGAAGGGGATAAAATTTTCTATTTTCGTTTATTGAAAATCAGTTCTTAAAATATTGTAAACGTTTTCTTTTGGCCCTACAGAGATCATGGAACACACTAAAGAAAACGGGAAAGATAAATCAATAATCAATTGTCAAGTTGACAGTATTTGGTTTCAGTTTTTCATATGTAGCGACAAATGCTCTTTAGAACACAGAAAAATAAGTCTCCTTTTTTTTTTTTTTTTTTTTCTATATAATTCAAGATTATTCATAACTACCCCCAAGGTTTTGAAGAGCTCTGCAGTAAAAAACTAGGATGAATATAGTGTAAAAGAACATATAAAATAACACAGAAAAAAATTCAAGTTTTATTTACATGTTTTACAGAAACCCTTGGTCACACAGCATACACCAATGCGATAGTACAACTCCTGCCTCACTAGTCAATATGGTATTATCAATGTTTTTATCTCTCTCTCTCAGCACATGTTTTCCTTTCCTTGTTATTCGTTTTATCTAAGAACTTGGTCTTTTACAAAATATCCAAGTTTTCGTATCCCATTGCCGCGTGATGTAGCAGAACTGCATGAATGGATAACACATGATTTCAATAACGTTGATAGTACCCCGTTGCCTAGAGTGAGGTAGAAACTGGACTATCTCAATGATGAATGCCGTGTAACCAAGGTTTCACACATACAGGACAACTGTAAAATATGTAAACAAAACGATTTTTTTTGCGTTCTTTTTCCCTAATGGCCTGCATATTGGAAACTAAGCATTTGTAGACACCACAAGTCCCCAAATGTGAGAACCATTTCGTCGTGGCAACATCTAGGGGTGGCTCTTGCGGTCAGAAATTCGGACGCTTGAATTAATTTTTAATCTAAACTATAATCGGAAGCTAAATAATGCCATGATTTAATTTTATCTTGAGTACCAGAGCCAAAAACTGGTCTCAAGGGATCTTTTACATGCTACATAATCACATAACACGCCTACGATTTTCCCATCCAGATAATCTATCGACTCCAGCTAGTTTCGAGCCCACAAACTTAGGCTTACGAAAGGGTCAAGTTACATGTTCTTTATTTGCTGTTTTTGTCTTACTTTTCTCACAACAGAGCTTCGAATCCTTGGAGAGAATTAGGAATAACCATGTATATACAGGGTGGTCCCGAATTTCTGGTACAAACTTTAAGGGTAGGTTCAGGACATTGTAGCAATCATTTATTGTATAGGAATTTATGGGTGCAAGTGACGCGGTGAAGCGCAAACACAAAAAATAAGAGACGAAAGGAAAGAAAAGGTGTTTATTGAAAGCATCGTTGACAAGTGTAACGTTTATAATAAATGTTCAAAATTGTGTCTACCAGTAACGATACACGCTTGAAAGCGTCGTTGGAGCGATTGGCGTACAAGTTCAAAGATACATTCGTAGCGCAGTTCTGCCGATACCATTTGCACGGCCGTTCAAGTCTGTTTTTTGTATACGTAGTCTCCCATCGTAGACGTCAGCACGATTGCAAATGGCGCTTTAAACTACTGAGATGCATCGTGTTGAACAGTGGCTAGACATCTACTGCCCCCTACCAGCAACACATCCAAACGATGAAACCATTTCTCTTTTATTTTATTTCCCCTGTTAGCACCTCACCGCGTCACTTACGCCCATACATTCCTATACAATAAATGATTTTTACACACAATGTCTTATATCTACCTTACCTTTAAAGTTTGTACCATGAATTCAGGACCACCCTGTATATATATATATATAACCTCTCTCTCTCTCTCTCTCTTTCTTTCTCCCCCTCATACGCACCATTACATTATAAATTTTATTCCATGTAATACAATAGCACTGAAAATGAAATTTAAGTTAATTCTTAATTTTTGTGCATTAAAAATTGAACCTGTTACACAAACTATCCCTAGGTTTATAACAAATATTTAAGCTTATTACACTTGCATATCTTTATTTCATGTGTAAACAGCAATCAAAATTTAACACAATCTGCAAGCCATAACCTCAACAATCACTTTAACACCAAATGATTCAGTGCGTAGATAGACACCAACACAATCAAGCGTTATCTGTAATGCACTCCGCAGAACATTAAAGTTATCTCCGTGCTATTTGAAGCCAATCAAAATTGGTATAGAAGCACAATTAGGAACATTTAACTGCCATTCAGTCAAATTTATTGAACGAATGAACTTCAGGGAGTCAACAAACGCAGAAGGAATTTTGTGGAAGGATTGTTGAAAGGAATTCGGCCTTTCTGGCTAGTTCCGTTTCAGATGATTTTCATAGATAATAATTATACTTGTTGCGTTTTGTTAAATATGAAAACCGATCACAGTAAACAATGCATATGGTAAGAAATTTATTTTAGTGATTACTGTACACAAGTAAACCATAAATCTATTAATGATGTTATTGTGTCTTGTTAATCAATGCTATTAACCATTTAACTGCCGCTGGCTTATGTATGCACCTTGCTCAACAGGTGCATTATGTGGCCCGGACGTATATAACCGTCCTTCTGAAATACGATTCTTTTCTTTGAGCTGATATCAGTAAAACTATCATGAAAGCTTTGAAATGCAATAAAATGACCTTGACAGTGTTTACGAAGGATTTAATTATTTCAGAAAAAAATTTGGTTATTCATGCCTTTTCTTTTCCCTCTAATACAGCAATATTTTACCTGCTGCCCACGGGCTACTTGTGGACCCCGGGCATTTCTAAATGGTTCACTAATGGCCCTTTATACTAAAAAATTCAATTATTTTAGTACAATGTATTAAAAATTTAGTTGGAAATTTTAGCAATCAAGCAATCAAATCAACCAATTTTGCTGTCTAAGTCGTACGGGTACGAATTGCAAGGTTTTTTTTTTATTTGTAACTGTAACGGTTAGTAATAACAAATAACAGTGAAATAGGGAACTCTCATTTTATGGGAGATACTGATTTTTAATTATAAACAATTAATACTGATTTCAGTCTGAAATTCAGTCAAAAGTCTTTGCTGCCATTTTGCATTTGGTAAATTAATATTTTAAATAAAAATAAGAGAGGCTTTGTCAAAGAAAAAAATTATTAAACGATATGGCAACTTTGTTTGTATGATAGTACAATGTAAATTAAAGTTGCCCATTGATGAAAGGACCCTCATAACTCATTAAAAAATACATAAAATCTAAAAAAAAATACGTATGTCAGTTTGATAGAGATTAATATAGTATTAAAAGTCAAAAATGAGTTTTAATATTTTCATCAATTTTCCACATTTTAAGTGTCCAGTATTTACTTGGTCTTCTGATGTTTTTTGCCCATTAATCGCCATGTTACCACCCACATGAAATATTTTCCAAATGTAAGCGACTCAGCGAAAAAAAAGGGCGAGTACTCCTGCTCCAATATATCGCATGCTCTCGCCTATGTGAAAAACAGTGGCAACGGGAAGCGAATCGGGTAACTTTTAATCGCAAGTTAAGTGGTTAATTAAAAATACTTAAATACTGAAAACTGTATATTAGATGATTTTATATTAGAAATGAAAGGTAACTTATTTGACTTGTCTTTAAAATTGCGTCACTCTAAACGTTACGAGAAATATAATTAGGGGGCTTAAATGTATCGGAAACCCTTTGGTCTTTCGATCTTTGGTGAAATCTAAATTCAAGTCTAGCCTACGACTAGACTTGTATCGATTAAAATACAATATGCAAGCATATCGATTTGAATGCAAGAGAATGCATTTCAAAGCAAAATATAATTAAGGTTCCTCCTATTTCTGAAAATATTTCTAAATATTTCTGAAAGATTTAATGAAATGAATCAATACAATAAACATATATTCAAACATAATTTGAAACCCACTTTTATCATTTTACGTAAAACAGATTAAAGGCTTATATATTTGAAGTCGGATTATTCCATGATTTGTCCGAAATTACGGAACATTTAAAGGTGATAAAACAATTCTAAAAGAAATAGATTTTAATGGGAATAAGTTCAAACGTTTTCTCATCCATAAATATTTCTATATGACGTTCTTTGGTTTGAGGATCTCCTGTTATTTTTTGTTATTTAGGTAATAAAGAAAGTCGTGTTAGGTATAGCATTGATCACTATCTGATATGTAGACGGCTAGATATCTTCATGATTGCTAACCCCCTGGCCGAAACATCCATTTTTTGCAGCTCTTAGAAACATCCGTCTGAAAGACGAGTACGCAAATTTTTTTTTTTTGAATTTTATTACCTTATGGACTGTTTTAAATGTCCTTATTGCTCATGAAATTGAGTAGAATTTTTAATATTTAAGTCTTTATGAAACACACTATATTAATACATTTTTATCACAAGAATTGTGACTAGTATTTTTATAAAAACTGATGAGAAATTATTTATATTCATGTAAAAATAATTAAAAATAATAATACCAAAAACAAAAAAAACTATAGGAATATAGATACTGATAGACAGTGATAGATAAGAAAAGTCGCACTTATCGTGAATTGAAAAAAATCACCAAGTACCACCACGTGATCCTTTCACTGGGTAGATTCCAACTGAAGGTGTGAAGGCTGCCCAACCCAAAAATCACATCACAGCGTTATTTACAGGCATCAAATCAAGTCATCCCCGTCTGAGAGATGGATGCTCCGATCAGAGGGTTAAGTCTAATGTGGCCATGCTACAAATCTATCTATGAAAGCTATCTGTATGTTAAACATTTTGATAAGTTTGGATAATTCATTTCACTCCTACCGTATATTTACTATTGCGATCTCTGAAGCTGAGTTAAATAAAGTTGTGTATTACAAATTTCTATAGATACTTCAACCTCAACCCACAACTCTAGTACGAGTTCCAATTCATTTCAGTCTGTATTTTCATTTTTTTTATTTAGATTACTATAACAAAAAATATCTTTAATCTCTTTATTATTAAACAATATAAACTCTGGAAACCTAAATACTCAAAATCAAGCCATTTATCTCTTCATGAAATTTATCCTAAAACTCACACAAACACTGTTAAATTTTACATCAGAATTATTTAATACTTTCGTTCCTTTGATTCATAATCTCTAAAACCTTCTATTTATGTTCATCATAGCTCATATCCCAAATTAAAGTATTTAAGAAATCATACATTTTTAAAAACAGACTAAACACTGTATGTGTAAAAAACAATAGTAAAATATTCTTTTAGTTCTAATCATTCGTTTCACTTTTTTCATATAAAGCAAAATAATTGAGTATTTAGTTCCAGAATGACAAAATTTATCATAATAATTTAGATGATAAATTAACATTACTAACTTCCATATAACGAACATTCTCAGTTGTTTTAATTTGCCTTTATAGAGTAAAAATATATAAACACAAATATCTTATTGTTGTTTGTGTTACTTCAAAACTAAATGTTTCCTAATTTATATATGTACTAAAATTTAATTTTACGAAATACTTAAATAGATTATAAATTATTCATCAGCATTTATATCATTAACAAACCCTCGTGGATGCGATGCAGTTCTAATGAACGTACACTAAACCTTTCGAAATATAGCATATATTTTATCAATCAGAAATAATTAAAAAATACACTTAAAAATGTGTTTTACCTCTTACTAAAATTTCCATTTTCTTTCTAAAATTAAATTTTACTTCTTGTTCAGTTTTAAATTATACTGTACTCTATTAGATTTATGTTACATAACTACAAAGTTCTTTTACCTGAATTAAAAAACAAGTAACATAAAAAAAATTAAGTCAATTCCTACTTAGGTGAACAAAGAAAATTTTTGTTTTAATTACTTTTAATTAAATAGTTACAATTAATATAAATATGTATGTGCATGTGACAAAATCACAATATTAAGTAACAAAATAGAAAGCGATTTTCCTTGCAATTTTCCATTTTACTTTCTACATTCATGTCCATAAATTAAGGATAATGAAGTTCAGGCAAAGAAAGAGACAGAAGCAAAACAAATTTGACTTATTTGTAAAGTCTACTTATTAAACAAAAGGTAAAGAGCAAAAAAGATGCTATATGTTTGACATAATTAATAAAAATAGAGATTTTTACTCCCTGGAGCAAATTTTAAAAAAAGAACCTATTTACAAAAAACAGTATAACATGGTTAGTATGATGGTTAACACGGAGTATGTCTCCCGGACGATGCAATACAGGTTTTACAACGCCTAGGCATGCTGAGCATCAAATTATCAATCTGATCTTGAGGAATATTACACCACTCATCAAGCAATGCCCTCCGAAGTTCCGGTAGACAGGTGGGAGGGGGTTGACAGACAGAAATTCATCGGCCAAGCACATGCTCTATTGGATTCAAGTCCGGTAAGTATGCTGGCCAATCCATACGGGTGATATCCTCCGATTGAAGGCATTCGTCTACAATGTTTGCGCGGTGAGGACGGGTGATATCCTCCGATTGAAGGCATTCTTCTACAATGTTTGCGCGGTGAGGACGGGCGTTATCATCCATAAACAGAAATTCAACACACATGGCGCCCCCGAAACAAACGTACATGTTGTTCCAGAATGACATCCCGATAGATGTGGCCTGTCATCGTTACAATCTGAACATGCAGGTCAGTTCTGGAACCAAGAATAATTCCTCCCCAAACAAGCCATCCTGCACCACCGTAACGGTGTCGTTCAATGGTGTTCTCTTGGTGGTAACGGGTACCTGGCGTTCTCCATATTAATGTCCGGTGAGAATGAGACTGCAAACTAAACCTGGACTCGTCAGAAAACATCACACAAGACCACTGTTGTGGTGTCCACAATGCATGCTCTCTACTCCAGGTCAATCGCAGGCAACAGTGAGTTGCGGTAAGTGGAACACATCTGACAGGCCTACTAGCATATAGACCAATGTGCCTTAAGCGTCTGTACACGATCTGCCTTGAAATTGTCGTACCGGTAGCTGAAGAGAGCTGACGAGACAGGTCGGATGCTGTTATCCATCTGCTTCTTTTGGCCGTAACTGCCAAATACCGGTCCTCATTCGGCGTTGTAACTCGAGGGTGACCTGTGCTGTAACATCTACTCACATTACTATCATCTTGGAATCGTTGCCAAAGCCTAGAGATGACACTCTGGGCGATTCCAAGTTCCTCGGATACTTCCAGCTGGGTACGTCCACATTCCAGTCGTCCAATAATTCTACCACGTAAAAAATCATCCAAATGCTTCCTGTTGTGCCATAACTATGCGGTTGTTGCACTGAAAGGCTTTTAAAGCGCTTGTGAACAATTTTACTTCTTTGCCACCATTCCTTATATACCCTCTCTTACACTCTCGTCGTTGTGACGTACTATCCGCGCCGTCTGGTGGTTTCCTGTAATTTGCATATTCTTCTTCAAGATGTGTGTGATAATTCTACAGGTGAAATTTTTATTTTAGAATTCAATTTCTGTGTGATTCTGAATTATCCATAATTTATGGACATGAGTGTATATAAGGTATTGAACTATTTTTTGTTTGTTTCAGTTTATTCATAAATTAAATTTAAATATTCAATAAAATAGTATTGTAAAAAAGAAATCACATTCTCTGAAATTAAGCTATCCCAGGAGGGATTCGAATCCACGACGTTTGGATAAGAAGTCCAACGCGTTATCCATTGCGTTACAAGGACAGAGCGGACGATTTCCCTTTCTATGTATGCTGGTGGAATATAATTTTTGTTTGTTACTATTTATTCATTTTTAATTTAATTAATGAATTAATATTTGAAAAACTATACTAACATCAAGTGTTATCCACTACAAGTTTAAGAGTTCCAGGACATGCTCGAAAGAGAAAAATTCCACAAATAAGATTCCTTATTTACGGGACATATATCTTTAAAAATTTCCAATAGAGCTTAGATTCTTTTGTGATCTTAATAAAGATATTTTAATCATTCCGTAGAAAAAAATTTATTTAAAGTTTTTTTTTTCTGCTTAATTTAAGTTGGACATTATTTTTGAGATCTCATAATACATATTTATGTTTAAGTCCCATTTTTTAAAAGTGTTTCTCTTAAATATGCAAAATATTTTTGCGTATGTATAAAACAATACACAAAATATAGTGAACCTATTTTTTTAGTAAAATTTTAAGATAGTTTCTTTGAAAAAATTTATAATTTTGAAAAAAAAATTATTTTCCCCCCTTTTTCACACATAAAACTATTTTTTTAAAACACTATGCACTACTTAGACTTAAAAAACAGGTTCACTATGTGCACAGGTATCCTGGATAGAAGTATAAAAAATTTGGAACCCTATAATACAATAGTTTTTTTAAAGTGTACCTAACAGCAAAAAAGTATGCTTTGGAGAAAAAGTGAAAAACTAAACATTTGTAACCGTTCGTTTACGTGTTTGTCAATTACCTTTCTCATATTTTAAGGTTATTTTATCAACGAACATATAAGTGTTATACATTTTTAGATTTAGAAAAGTATTCACTATTTTTTAATACTTAAATTGAAAAATCGATTTTTTGAATGTGCATTATTTCCTAGTTCCCTTAAAAAATGTATTTTAACTTGAATGGATGAATAGAAAGTATTTTATTAACGATTGAAAATTTGAACAAGATATATATTTATTTATATGTATAGGGAAAGAGTGAACTAAAAAAGTAGGAATTGAAGAAAAATACATATTTCACACACACACGCCCACACAATTATTCCAGTATATCTTAATACACTGGACAAATTTTTAAATTAACAAAAATTTTACAAGTGCATTTTTGTATCAGTTCATCACAACCGATGGAAACAGCTTACTTATATTTTCTTTCTTATTAGTATTAATGAGTGATTATATATCTCATCGCATCTGAAATTAAACTTCAAAAAGATGCCAACAGAATGTGACTTCCGATCGCTGCTTCCCAATGTAAGGTTAGATATAGAGCAGGGCAATCGTAAAGCCAAATATCCCTTCCCAATAGAAGCGACTGCGGATTTCCGTATAAAAGTGCGACCTGCGATTGCTGTGGGACAATGTAGGCATCCTACCAATAACTAAATTAGCATATATAGTAGAATTCGAGAGCTCTTTTGGAGGTTACAAATACAGTTATCGGCACAGACATTGATTGTTCGTAGAATGTACCTGAACATTCCGCGCTATTTCCACATAGTTGCCCATATTTTATCGGATATGGCACTATATTTGGCAACTCGAGTGCACGCTTTATGAGGTGTTCCATCTCACTTTCTAGTAGGTGGGGGCATATTTTTCGGTTCGTTTGGAGTTGGGGAGGATATTTAGAACTTCAGTTTTGCTTTACGGAGAAGCTCTTTTTTTTTGCAAAATAATTTGTACGTCTTGAATAATCTTCCATGAAATTTTAAAAGGATTCCATACACATTGTCTTATTACGGGGATTTTAGGTGTTTTTATGTTAGATACTTTAATTTGTGCGGTGAAAAGGATGAATCGAGGTGGTGTATTGCTACAGAGATCTAGGTTTGGTTTTGTTAATACCACAACAGAACAACACATGAGATCTAATGAGAAAAATAATTTTACAATATTACATGATGAATAAAAAGAACAAGTATGATACCTAAACTAGTATATCTCCTTCTCGTGAATTCTAAACCATAACACGTCTATTAGATTTAATAAGGTCTATTTAGATTTAATATGCAATAACACTAATGTTTAAATTAGTCTTAAAGTTTTATTAGAAGAGCAAAAACACACGAATCCATAACTCGTTTACAATGCCTACTCAGCTAGAGACCATGGTTATTATACCACAATTGCATATCAATTTTAACCCCTTAACTAGTTTTCCCGTACACCGTACGGGCTAACAAAAACTGTCTACAACCGGTTTGTCCATACGCTAAACGGGCACTGATACTTTTTTTTTCTTTCCATCTTTCGCTTGCACATATTTTTAAATCTTATAGTTGGATTATTAGTGCTAGTGCTTTTAAAAGATTCAGTTTGTCCTCGGTACTAAAACACTTCTCATCCAGGATTTTCTTAGTGGTAAAGATGATAATTTTTCATTGAAGGCAGGATTTTAGATTCTTTAAAATATTCTATAAAGGACAGATATTGGCAATTTGTTGCTTGAAAAGAAATGAAAATTTACACATGATCCAAAAAAGTTTATCTCTGTCCCCATTGAAATGAAAGACTTAGTATAACACCATGTTTCAATTGAGGATTTTGTGTGTGTGTGTGCACATATATATTGGGTTGATGCATAACTATATCCGGCGCTTTTTCAACAAATTTTATTTAACAAAATCAATAACAATATTTGACAAAAACATGTTTAAATGATTATTCGGGAGCGTAGCCACCGTCTACTTCAGTTACTGCTTCCCATTTGCTTGGCAGGTGATCGATTCTACGAGCGCTTCTGTTCCACCACACATACCACATAGCCTTCTTACAGTGGACATGTTTTGGTATTCCTTTGGGAGAAACACTAGGCGAAACTCAAACCTTCTTTCTTTTGACGTTTTTGAAGAGCAGCCACGACTCATCCCCAGTAACAAGATTCTTCAAAAATGGTGTTTGTTTCACTGCAGTAACTCGGTGAAAATTCGAACACGGCCAGCTCTGTTGCTGTCGCAGAGCTCGTGGGGGACCTATCCAGCAATTTTCCACACTTTTCCAAGCTTTTTGAGGTGACGAACGACCGTGGATTGATTGCCATTGAAGTCTCCAGCCAGCATTCGTGTTGTCAGGCTCTCGTCCTCTTCGCCTGATTTCGAACAGGCAAACCACTCCCTGACTTTCGCTGATTGTTCATTTGTCAAAGAGTTCGTTGAGATCACGAAATGACTGTGCTGCTTTCCATCCTTTCTCGAAGTGGTAGAGCATAAAATGGCGAATATGACTAGGGTTTTCGACACGCGTTTTTCTTAAACAATAGAGAAAGTTATTTTTATATAAAAATAATAAACAATACGCTACTTTTCACTGATGAAACACGCGCTGATATAAACGCCGGATAATTACGTATCAACCCAATATATGCACACGTACACAAAATCCTCAATTGTTTGAAAAAGAGGTATGAACATGAAATTTTTTCTTGTAAGTATGCGAGAAATTCTCTTAAGACGTATGAAACATTCTTCATAGTATGCAGAGTTTACTTATAAAAAGCAAACTGTTAGGACTTTTTGTGTTCCACAATTATAAAATAAAAAAAAATGGGAAATATTTTCGCATTGCCCTTTTTTGGAACATTTTGGACAACAAAATTTACTGCTAAGGGGTTTAAGTCACTCACAAATATTATAAATTGAAACACCAAACCAAGTTGTGTTCGTAAGTTCGTGCTGTTTCTTAAATTTCTTAGAATATTTGTCAAATCATTTATAAAAATTCTTCAGTCATTATTGTCTGTGCTCGGTTCATGATCGTTTGTGAACACTGGAATATTATTCTGAAAAATTAAAATTTAAAAATGAGTTTAAAGGATTTTTTTATTAGTTAAAAACTAATAATTTTTGACTATGAAGTACGCATTAAAGAAGTTGTCTGAGAGTATTTATACAAGAAATGTTAAGAACTGAAAAAAGGCAGAAATTTAAAATTTCAGAATTTGTTTTATCAGAGGGAAAAGAATGGAAATTCACGGTCACAAAAGAAAAAAAAAGCATGAACTTTGCTTGTTGTTGCTTTAACTTTTTTACTACATTTTGGTAAGAGCAAAGTTTACTCTAGAAGTAAATAAAGATTTTTGCAGATTAGCTTAGTAATTCTGTGTTACATTCAAGTGACGAGAATGATACTTGAGCTTATCTATTTCAAATGAAACTATTTTTAGAAGAACCTAAAATTCAAGAAACAAATGTAATTTTTTTTCTTTTTTTAACAAAAATTCAATATATTTTATCTTTTTACTATTTTATAAATCTTCCAACGAGAAGAAATAGAATATGATATTTATTTTTTAATTTCTCATTTCATCCTCAATGAAAGAGATTTTTCATTGAAGGCAACAATATACAGTTTCAAATAAATGTTATTTTTTAAGAACTTAAAAATAATCTGTATTAAATAATTATATTCATTCCAAAATTACTAAAGATAATTTTAGTGAATGAAAGGGAAACTAAAATTTAATTTAAAAAAAGAGCCAATTTCTCAGAGAAAGTGCTATTCGAAATAAACGTATTTCTTTAACCTTTCCTTTACTATTTTAAAAAAGTAACACATTAGTTCACAGATTACAAAATTAAGGAACAAATTATTGCACACACTAAAAAACCTTATTATCTATTGAATAATTCATAATTAATTTAACACTTTCGTGTCCTCAAATATTCAATATGATTTCCATGAATAGTTTTAATTAATTTGTTTCAATTGTCACAGACGGGAAAATAAAATAAAAAAATTTTATGGTGATTAGTCTGTGCTTCCGAGTATACAAATCATTCGTCATATGATTAGTTACATCTACTGCAATAGCATTTATTGTAAAGATCAAATTATACGTCGAGAATCTGGAAGGAACTTCTGAGCTCAGAATTTGTATTCACAAAACTATATAAACGCTTAACTACCACTGATGTAAAAATCCATCTCACTCACTCAGTGACGTATAAACCCGTCCTACAGAAATACGATTCTTTTTTTTGCGTCGAGAATCTGTTGGAAGGAACTGCTGAGTTAAGCATGTTTATTCACAAAACTACTTAACCCCGAAACTATTCCCGGCGTATATATCCGTTTTGCTCAACCAGTGTGTTGAGTGACGTATATATACGTCCTACCGGAATACGATAATTTTTCTTTGTACTGCTGTCAGTAATACTATTTTGAAGGCTTTGGAATGCAATACAATGTTTTTGACAATGTTTGGGAAGGAAATTTGAGAAAAATTTGCTTGTTTATCTTTCTTTTCCCCTCCAATACACTGCATACACGCGCCTATGTGAAAAACGCTGACGCTGGGGAGCGAATCGTGTGACTTTTAAACGGCAGTTAAGGGATAATTTAACCGTAAACGGAATCCCTTCCTCTAAACTTAATGTTAAATAATCCCTAAAGATCAACAGTGATTGTTCTCGCCCAAATAAATATTCATCAAAATTCATTTTCTCTAAATCTAAGCTAAACTACTTTCCCCCGAGACTGAAATTCCCTATTCCATCTTCCTGAATATGATTTCCCGTTAATCCTAACACATTTCCCCACGATGCGTTGGAAGACGGCACCTGGAGCTAGTTTTTTTTTTTTTTTCCCCCTGCGCTGTCCAGGGTACGATTAGAGATGTCCGAACCCTCGAGCAACGATCCGCGACAGGATATGTCAGACGCTTGTTAACCGTCATCTGACAGCCCATCGAGTCGGTTGATAAGGTTGACAGTTTATTCCAGTCATTGATACGGATAAGCGAAGGAAAGGTTTTTCGCTTCACTGGAAAAGGAATTGAGATATGGACTATTGGTAAGTAAGTCATTCAGCTTTTATTATTCGTCTTTTTTTTTTTTTTCTTTTTTTTTTTTTTTTTTTTTTTTTTGCTTTAACGAAAAAATCGGATAAAGGAAATCTGTAAGTGCGTTTCTGGTGGAGAATTTAGGGATTAGCAAATAACATGTTTTGAACAAATGTTTAAAAAAATTTATGAAATGTAGAGATCTGTGATTTTTTAAGTATATTAATTGATTATTTATTCTAGTTGATATATGACTGTATTATAAATAGATAATTAAGAATTGTTTTGACATATTTTTTCCTAAAATGTTTTAATTCTGCTTTGTCTATTTAAATAATATTATTAAGAAAACTGGAAAAAATTAATGCAAATTTTATTGAATGAATTCAACTTTTAAGTGACTGCATATTAGTTATTAGCATAATGCTAGGCTTTGTTATTATATGTTTCAACAACTATTCTATGAGTACTTCAAGCTATTCTCAAAATATGAAAAAAATAGCCTATCAACACATGTTCAAAATTTTTAAATTTAAAATCACTTAGAGCTTCAAACAATTGTATTTAATTTAAAATATCCCTCATTTTTCCCATAGCTTTTTCGTGAGACTTGAATTCCTGATCGTTAAGCATTAACCTACCAACTTTTTTCCTAATGCAAACCTCATGACGTATAAAAGGAATTGGTTATTGAAAAAGAACGAGTAAATTACAAGAATTGTATTAGCTTATGTTCTATTAACACCAGAACGCATTCGTTGGTGTCGATTGAACACTGGAACTTGTTTCGTTTGTTCTCCTTTCCTCATTTTTTCAGGAGCTTTAAAAAAATTTAGTGACTTTTAAGCTTTTTCCATGGTAATTACACAGCAAAAGTTTTGTGGTTCTAGGTTTATCAGGAGAGATTTTACTACTAAATATATCTAGAACGTCCGATTGTGTCTTTACATCACCAAGGGAATATATCATTACAAATAGCTATCGTTAAGCGAAAGATGGTTCATTAAGTAGACACCAATAGTACATCAAATTTTCAGAAATAATATCGCACGCTTATTTGACCTTGAATGCAGTGCCATTGGGTTCACAGCATAAATAAATCAGTTACACTAAAATCGTTGTTTCCTAGCGTTTCGTTACATAGTATTTGCTTATCTGCTATTATGTTCAAATTACGTAATAGCAAGGAATTTGAAAAATCAGGTAAATACTGAATTTAAAGAAATTACAAGTTCACTAAAAAACAAAAAGTGCGAAATTGAAGAGTCTAATGGAAATGCAACTAAAAAAATGTGTGTCTCCTGCATGAAAATAGTGCTCGGAAATTTTATGGGGAAAATTGAATATCCCTGTATTCATTGTAAATGAGGTATGTTCAAAGCATTATGCATAAAAACGATTAATAATGTCGAAAAAAACTCGCATTCTAGCAAGGATTATGATTTTTCTTATTATATTTATGAATTTCATTGTTTTATTCCATTTTACAAGGTAAAGTAATTTTTGTTACAGTTTTTTATAATGTAAAGGATCATAATATATAATAATTACATCAAATAATATTAAAAAGTCTTAAAACTAAACCCAACTGAACAATAGTCTAGCAATTTATATATTATATCTTCATAATGCCTCTCTAATAGAAATCTTGGTCCTTATTGGCTAAAAACTCTAGTAATCAAATTTTCACAATTTTCCCTTAATCCCAATTTCTTATCACTCAGGATGTATTGCAATGCGAGAAAAAGGTGGTAATCGCTTGGGTCAAGGTCCGGACTGTATGGTGGATGCATTAAAACTTCCCAATAAAGCTCACAGAGTTTTTGACGAGTCACTACTGGCGAGTGTGGCCTGGCGTTGTCCTGATGGAACACAGCACCTCTTCTGTTGGCCGATTCTAGCCGTTTCTGGTCATCCGCTAGCATCAAACGGTCCAGTTGTTGACAGTAGAGATCTGAATTTAATGTTTGGCCCAACAGAAGCAACTTATAGTGAATGATTCCTTTCCAGTCCCACCAAATACACAGCAGAACCTTCCTGACAGCTAGTTCTGGTTTGGTCACCGTTTGAACTGCTTCACCGAGCTTTGACCACGATCGTTTTCGCACAATATTGTCGTATGTGACCCATTTCTCATCCCCAGTAACCATCCGTTTAAGAAATGGGTCGATTTCATTCCGTTTGGCCATAGCTTCTCAGATGAAAATTCGATCCATCGTGTTTTTGGTGTTAAATGGTGTGGCACCCAAACATCGAGCTTCTTTTTGAATGCAACTTTGAGAAAATGGTTCAAAACTGTTTTATGGTCGATCTTTAGCTCCTGGGTGATGCTACGACTACTAACATGCCGGTCAACTTCGATTATTTCTATGATTTTATCGACATTTTTGACGACGGGCTTGCCTGTGCGAGGTGCATCTTTAACATCAAAAATGCCTGAACGGAATCGACGAAACCAAAATTGCACGTAATTAGCTGTTACAGCATCGGTACCAAAAACACCATTCACAATTTCAGCCACCTGGCTTGCATTTTCGCCTTTATGAAAGAGAAATGTACCGAATTTTATCTTTGTTCACTTCCATTTTTAACACTCTGTAACTCACAACTGAATGGACCAAACAAAAAACAGTAAAATATTTTTTTAGTGTTAAGTGTCACCTTGACAACGAGCAAAAATTTGAAATTGTTTGATCGATACTTCTCGAGATATCGGCACTACAGCCCTCTACCGAAAAAAATAATGGATTTCTTTTTCCCCAACCTAATATATAGTTACTACGATTATTTTTTACATTTTATACCACGGTGTTGAAACAACACTGACAGACGTTCGAAGGTAATCGAAATCCCGAACGTTCTAGTGTTAAAACATATTTTAAATTTATCACTAATGCATAACCTTAATATTTTTCATCCATAATATAACTTGCCTTATATTGGCTTGGTTGTTCAGATGAAGCATGCCTGCTTCATAATCCTAAGGTTGTGTGTTCGATCTCAGCAAGAGCAGGTAGATTTTCTTGATGCAAAAATCGTAGACACACATGTCATATGAATAAGTGGCATGTAAAAGATCCCTTGAATATCAATTTGGCTCTGTTCTCTTGGCAAAATTAAATCACGGCATTATTTAGTATCCGACGAGAGATTGAATTAAATTAATTAAAGCTGTGACCGATCTATACGCGTTTTTCCATCTAATCCTCTTGGGCAATCTTTGGGCTATCAATTCGAGTTACTCACGACCAACCCTTCGGAAGAAGAGAATCGTGATATGTAAATTAACTTACGAAAAATAGGCGAGGTTTTCTAGCAGGAGAGAGAGAAGGAGAGAAGATATATTCGAGCCAGGTGAGATTGCTACTGAAGGTGTAGTATTAGAATTATAGTCATTTGATTCTTATTAGAACGAAACTTTAAGAGGTCTCAGGGGGTTAAATTTTTCTAGAGGTCTGAAAATATAAACAGGTATAATTCTTTTAAATTTAAATTAAACTATTCTAATCTTTTACATATTATTTATAAAGGAACGGGACTTGAGAAAAGTATAAATTGTTTAATATATAATCCTAATTTTAAAAATTATAAGCATATGAAAATATGAAAGTTTTCTATAAAAAATATTTATTAAGTTTTATGTCACTTATGCTATTTTCTAAAATAGTAGCTTTAATTACTAGCTATAAGTTAATTTATAAAGTTAAATGTATTCTTATTACACTGCAGCTATTTTTATATAAGTAGAATAATATAACTTATATATTTTAATAAATAAAAAAATACATTTTTAAAAAACATATAAAAAATTGCAATATTTTACAAATATTTTGAAATACATAAGATATATAATACTAGAATTAGGTAGGGTTTAAAGAGTATCATGCATTTTATAATTCTACGAAGTTTTATACATCAAAGGCTATTATTTTAGAAAACAGCGTGCGCAACGCAAAAAATACTTAATATTTATTATAGAATTTTCCTTTGCTTATGATTTTTAAAATTATTATTATATTTTAATAATTTTATACTTTTCTGAAGCCCCATTCTTTTATAAATAATGTGTAAAAGAATCGAATCATTTAATTTAAATTTAAAGAATTATACCTGTTTGAAAATTGTTATTTTCAGACCTCTAGAGAAATTTAACACCCCTGAGACCTTTAAAGAGACGATTGTTCACTAAGACCGAATTAAGATTACATTAAATTGGATAATAGCTTAGATCCTTAAATAAGATAAGGATCAAGTTTGTTAGTCTCCTAATCACTCACGTTTTACAATCGTTGTTTCACTTTCACGGTTATCATTGAGACATTCTCTTTCTATTATTCTTTGAAATTGTGTCTATTCTTAATGTGGAAATAAATAGAAGAGTTGAATCATGTCGAGTGCTTCTTCCCTTCCCTCCACACATCTAGGTGCCCAAGAGAGAGGCGCGAGCCTCTTACAAAGCGTCCAGCTTTGGTAGCGAGAGCCGCCACTAGATGGTGCCACCACTGAAATGGCTTTCAAATTTGGGGACTTGCCGTGTCTGCAAAAGCTTAGTTCCTAATATGCAGCCCATTAGAAAAAAATAATTTGCCTTAACTATTTTATAGCACACAAAGTGTTGTATTCTATTACAAATAACATTGCATGAAGAAACACAATTACTTTTTTTTACCACAAAATCCTTAAAACCGTTATGCCTGAGATATAAATATTCCATTTGTTAAATCCTCTAATTTCAAAATAAAGTTATTATTCATTTTTTAAATAAAAGTAATTTATTGTCAGGAAGGGAAAAAAACTGTAGCTTTTTGAGACTAGACAAATATTTTCAAGAATTAACACGTCAATAACTTTCCAGAAATATTATGAAAATTTCAAAATTAGTTTTAGAAATATATTTCGAGAATTACGAACACGTAATTATTCTCAAAAAGTAATCTTGAAATCCAAATTATTTCTGAAGTATTATAGCAATCAACAATAGCGGCACCAATTAGTTACACAATTGGTTCTATATTCATCGCCACATCAACTTGAAAGAATTCAAATCAAGAAAATATCTGAACCATTTTGATCAGAAATTCTGAAATTGCACATCCTGTGTTCCTCAATTGAACAACTGATTCCCCCATAATCGAAGTAGATCTTACCCATGATGCGCCATAAAATGACACTTTCTTTTCCCAATATGTCCACTGCATGATTACAATTGAATGAACCTTTGGGGAAAAGATAGACGATAAAACATGTTGAGAACTTATAAACATCACCTTATTGATCATTTTTAGTTGATGAAAAATCCTGACTATTTATCGAAGTCATAACTGCGTGGTCAAGCAGTTTTTGTTTTGTCTTGCTAGAAAAAAATTTCAGAGCTATGTAGTCAGAGCTAATATATATATATATATATATATATATATATATATATATATATATATATATATATATATATATATATATATATATATATATATATATATATATATATATATATATATATATATATATATATATATATATATATATATTACAAACATCCATATATATATATATATATATATATATGGATGTTTGTATACATGATCTCGCTTCACTCCAACACAGTTCAACCGATCATTATGAAAATTGGCGTGTATATGTATTCTTTTGTGTGGAGAAGGCTTTTGGACTATCCTCTTTGTTGCAGCTCCCCACCAGGGGGTTCTACAGCATATCAACTTCTGCACCGATCTATCAATCTCCAAGTTACCAACAAGATTGCCAAAAATGATGTCAACTTGGCTCTATCGCCAATATATCGCTATGTTTCCATTGAATCGACTTTATAATGAAAGGAATGGCGTTGTTTGCAAATATTACAATTTTAACATAAAATAAGTACAACAGAAAGTAATATTAAGGTATTATACATTCAAATATAAAATATTTGCATTATTTTAAGCATTCATTACCCAAAATTTGGAACAATATGATACTTTTGCTGAGTAAAGATCAACTTAGGAAAGTGTTTTCAAAAATCAACCAACAAGGGAGTTGCGAGGGCGTTATAAATAAAAAAAAATATGTTTTTTATCAGCTATTAGATCTCGAAAGACTTAAAATTTAACAAAAACAATTTATTTGTTCAGCTGAGAAATGCAAAAAGCTTCTTTTTTTTAATTTGCAATTCATGTAAAATTAACTCATTAAAAATTTCTTTAATCTTCAATCTGTATTGTTTAAGTTTTCACTCACCGGTACGAGGAACGGGTATACCAGCTAGTTATCTTGTAATTTTTGTTATATTATTCAGACTTTGTTTGTCATTTTAGGCCAGTTTCACATGGGGCAACTTTGGGCCAGTCAACTCGTTTCTAATCACCACTCCTCTAGCTTGAAGAGGGGGAAGAATTTCCTTCACACGCGGACAATCTCGTGGGTACAATAATTGAATCCAAAGAAGTAGGGAAAAGCTTCCTTCAGCTTCAATACACAAATAACTGTGTGTGAAGACCGTACTTCCACAATATCCTTTTAGATGAGTCAATGGGATTTTTGAGAGATACACAGCAAGAAGCGACAGTTGATCACATGTGAAGGAACCCATAGAATTTCTAGTTAAAACTATAGCTCCTATCTGTCGGTTTTTCTATTATATGTAATTTTAAAGTTTGACTCGTGTGAAAAGGCCCTTAATTTTTCCAGCTATTGTTCACATAAAAGTGGGTGAGTTGTTGTTTCAAATCCCCTTAGAGCAGGAAAGCCTACATCAAGTCTTTTTTGCCTTTCCGCACAAGAATATCATAAACTAATTCTTGATCTCCAAACAATTGTCTCAGGGAAATGCCCCAGCAGTCCGGAAGATGAGCAGAGGAGAAGCAGGGAGATAACAGAGACAGGTAAAGAAAGACTATACCCCCTACAAAAAGGTCATACCAGTCAGGTGACCGTTTCTAAAGCGCGCCCAGGCCATCTGAAGAGCCCTGGATCTCTTACACTGTAGAGATAGGCTAGGACTCTCAGTGTCTTACCAATGGTCAGCATGAGCGTTCCGTCAAGTCAGATTCATTTTAGTTATGTAAAGGTGAGGAATTTCAGAATGGCTCAAGACAGAGGAACTGGGGTTAGGGAGATCACAGCCCCTATACCAGACAGCTCATCAGCTGCCTCGTTCCCAGGCACACCCACATGTGACTGTATCCATCCTCTGATAAAGCCCAACCATTTGGATACAATATCTAGACCAGTACTGTCCATAATCTTCGCCTAGTTCTTCAAATATTGGATGGCACGTCTGCTGTCTGTCAGGATCCAGATAATGTCTTTATTAGATTTGAGAGCATGATCGAGAGTACCACTGATAGCAATGCGTTAAGATCTAAAGCGGGACAGTGGTCAGAATTCCTGGTGCTGATTTTAACATCACTCCTGGGAGTTTTACTAAATATACCACTCCCTGCTCTACTCGTATCCGAACGACTACTATCTGTATACATAATCTAGTGGAAGAGTAAGCCTGTGTTTGGAGGAGTAAGTACTGAATTGAGTTATTTGCTTCTGCGAAAAAAATATTTTTAGCTTGTTCAGTTCTATCTCTTATTGGAAATCCTATTATAATTTAAATTGGGAAGTGCCGTTATTACTTATAAAAAGCTTTTAATAATTACTCAAATCTATTCAAATACCAATTACAAAGTTAATAATTGCCCTTTAACAGATTCATCAACTAACGTAGATGAAACTGGAATATATAGACTGAAAAATACAGTATTCAAAATGACTAGGAAATATAATGATTTTCAATAAAAACAGTGAAGAAAGAGAGTTTTTTTTAGCTCATGCAAGCTTTATAAATATTTTAATGTATGTACTAAATAAATCATATAAAAAGCAATGAATGCTTAAATTTAGTTCCCTATAACTGTCAATAATTTTTTTTAAATATTCTACACATATGCACACACAGCATAATTTCTCAAATATAAAATAAATGTCAATAATATAACCCTTTTCCTTTGACCTAAAGTGTACACCTTTGACGCTTGGATCAATGAGATTACCAGGAAAGCAAAATCTAGAATATTATCTCCCTACCCAGTTCAAGTTTCCGCTTTGAAGTTGAATTTTTTCTGAGGGTGATAAGATAACAGCAACCCTTCTTCTTAAAATATTCTAAGCATGTTCCATCAGATTCACGTGCAAGGAATAAGCTGAACCATCTATTCAAAGAATTCTCTCTTAGGAAAGAAAATCGGCATTAGACAGAAAATGATATGATATGCCATTATATTCCGTGAGGATGAATTCATCTTTGATTATTGCAACGTTAGAGAAAACAAAAGAATTTCCTATTTATGTTGTTGAGTAGTCAATGTTATGTTTTTGGCAGTGTAAAAGTGGGTATACCCATTGATAGAGATACCTGTCCTTATCATTATTTCGCACCCTCAAATCTGGTTTTTCAGTGCAGGAATAGACAAAGTACCATGATCTTAACAGATTATATATTTGCCGTTTATTATTATTATTAATAATATAATGCTGAAAGGGTTAATTTCATCCGTAAAAAATAGTAATCATGTTTTTTTCCAAACGGAATCCTCTGTTTTCACTTCTAACAAACAACATACGAATTTTCATTTTATATTGTTTCACGTCTACTGTCTTGTTCTTCGAGTAGCATTTCCAATTTCCATGAATATCGATTCCATGGTCTAGAAATAACATTTTTGAACAAATCCCTTACATTACCAATGAATACATATATATTTCTGAATCTACTGATTAATATTAATAAAACATCTTACACAATCTTACGAATCAGTAGTTTTGGGCCTTAATTTAAAAATCTTCTCACCAAAAGATATGTTGTGCGTCTCTTTTCATCTAAATGAGATAGCTGTTGTTTTTTGCAAACATAATGTGCATATTTTAAAGATTGTAAATATTTTAACTTCATTGAATTTTAAATTCAGTATGCTAATCGACCTACATTGATATCTTATTGAATAAATTCCCCATCCATAATTTTGACATGCTATCAATAATAGGGAAGATTTAGCACAAACGAGCACCCTCTATGAAAACATATATAACCATAATATCTAGCTTAAGTAATGACAAATAATAACAAAAAAATTGTAATTATTACGTAGAACTCAACCTAAGAGGATATATTTTGACTCTTAAAAACCAAATCGGATCAATACCTGTATCATTATAAGCATAAATTCTCAGTTTCATCTTCTCGAGTATGTCCTTTTCGTCCACACACGCTTCCTCCTTTTCCACTAGGAAAGACAGCACCTGGAGCAATGCTCTACTTTCTCTGCTCTGTCCAAGGTGCGATTAGAGATGGCTTTTTGATGGCTGAACCTTTCGAGCAACAATCCATGACAGGGCATGTCCAACGCTTGTTAACCGTCACCTGACAGCCAATCGAATCGACGGATAAGGTTGACACTTTATCCAAGTCATAGACTCAGATAAAAGGAAAGCTTTTTCACTCCGTTGGAAAAGGAATTGAGAATGGCATCTTCGTGAGTTAAGTCGTTCTCCCTATATTTTTTTTGTTGTGACTTCAATTTCTTTTTTCCCCTCCCGAAATTGAAAGATCGAAGTGTTGAAGAAAATTCTAGCTGCAGAATTGTGTGTGCAGCTAGGAAAGTCATACAAAAACGGAAGACTAACTTTTTTTGTTTTGCTTTGTTTTGTTTCTTATCTATTTTTATTTCGCATTATACAAAGAAATTTTTAATTACAGAAGTAGATGCAAAAATGTCTATTTTTTTAAAGAAGTAATAGGAACAATGGGCTTAATTCATCACGGTCACATGATGAAGACAAACACGTGTTCTCCATTGAATTCAAAGCAAACATTAGGCTAATTGTACTTGTTTTTATATTTGTAAAAATTATGGTAAAATTTCAAATTTTATAATAGGGTAAAAAAATGTTCCAATGTTATAAAAAATAAATTTCTTCAAAAAATTTTAAAATTAAAAAAAACTTTTATTTTATGCATGTACTTTTAAATAAAACGCATTTTGTCTACCTAAGTGAATTATTGTTTTTGACAAATTTGTATTTATTAAAAAATCAATAGTTGAAAAAATCAAAAGTTGGCAATAACGAAACGCATGAACTGATTACCTGGAAACACATGATTGCTTTATCCTGCGACACTGACGTCACATGTAATTTTGAACTGATTAGCTAAAAACATATGATTATATCATTATCATATGATTATGACGTCACATGAATTGAGTTCATTACATTCCAGCATAGATAAAAATGTAATTTAGAAATTTCGTTTTTAACCTTTTCACGACTAAGAGAAACATTTTCCTCCTTTTTAAAATTGAGGATGGTCGTATTTAAATTATATACTTATCACACACAGTATTTTTTTAAAAAGAATATCAAAACATAACGTATGCTAGACGCAATGGGCTCAATTCATGTGACGTCATAGTCACATGATAGTGAAAGCCACGGGATGCTAGCCAATCAATTCAAAAACTCATGCGAGTCATAGTCACACGATAAAAACTATCTAGTGTTTCCAGCTAATCAGTTCACGCGCTCCGGTGTTGCCGAGTTTTGCTCTTTACAGAAACTTTCTTTTAAGAAGTAGATTGTATACAAAATGCATTTTATTTAAAAATATAAACATAAAATATAATTTTTTTTAATTTAAAAAAATCTTTTTGAGGAAATTTTTTTTCTAACATTGAAACATCTTTACACAAATATGAAATTTGAAATTTTATCTGAGTTTTACGAATAAAACAACAAGTACAATTAGTTTAATGTTTGTTTTGAATTCAATGGAGAACACGTGTTTGTCTTTATCGTGTGATGTCATGAAATGAGCCCATTGCGTAAACCAGTGATCCGCAACCCCCGGTCCACGGACCGGTACCGGTCTGCGGATCAAATGGTGCCGGGCCGCCTAAAGAACATTAAGCTATTGTCATTTTATTTAAAGTGGTGCATTTCCCTCGGATTTGCGCAACTTTTCACGAAAATCACTTTATATTCCACGTTAAATTACTTTTACTCATTTTTGGTGTAACTAGATTTTATTCTGAAGGCATATTTAAATGTATCTAAATTTAAATTGTTAAACCAAAACAATCTAAAATATAAAGAATCAACGTGTCCCACTCTCGGCGGGCCGTGGTAAAATTATCCAACGTTGACCGGTCCGCAGCGATAAAAGGTTACGGAGCACTGGCATAAATGGGAACGTTTATGAGGTAAAAAATAACTCAAATAAGAAATCAATTCGTGAACTGTATTTTATTATTGTTTATTTCAGTTTATCGTGTCGTGCAATATATTATAGTGTTTTCTTCTATGTTTTATGTTATTCGACAAGTATAACATTGTGTAATAATAAAATATATTTGTTGAACAAATGAAAATAAATCCCTGATATATAAAACTATACATTGATCCAAAACACTACACATTCTTATACATTTCTCTTGAGGTTTTTATTTATTTTACGTCTAAATTAACAAAAATAAGTACTCGCATACTAATATTTACTCTTAGCAATCTTACGGTCTTATGTAAGGATTAAAAATGCATTAATAATGAAATAACAAAATGTTAAATACTTAACCCAAGTTTTTAGTTTGAAAAAAGGAAAAGAAGCAGAGAGAGATAACAGAAAATTGCTAACAACTATGCCTTTTGAAATCTATGCCTTCTATGCAATTACTACTTTCAATGTGAATCACATTCTTTTGACATTCAAGTCTGCGTTTACCGCCCTATCTGAGTTTACGACGGTCTACAAATACAAATATTTTTCCTTAAATTGATAAAAAAATAATGAATATCTTGATTCCATACCATTTTAATTTTATTTTCTAACATATTAAAACATTAAAACTTCTTTGAAATGTACTCTATCCTCCTTTATGTGAATATTTTCGATGGGTTTCCGTGATAAATTTGTGTAGAGAAGTTGATTTTGAACATTTCATCTTATTGAAGAAGTATTATGAAAATGAAAATAATCATTCACATCCCTCTTCAATTCTCATAAAATTATCAAGAATCAATTAACACACCATGTTGAAAATTTTATCAATTTTCTTTTAAAACACTTCGCCTTTTAGATTGAATTTTGTCTCGATGTATCAATGATGTTTAATTTGGATTCTTCTTAACACTCACTTTAGGTAAATATTCATTTTCTGTATGACACATTTATCAATATAATTAATATATATTCAAGAAATGTTTAGGAAATTGTAAAGACAGCGGTATTGCTTCGCTAAGAAATCAAATTAACTAATTGAATGCAATGTCTCCTTAAAATATATGAGCCTAAAGTAATAGCAAACTATTGGAACATCGCGGCTCCTTTGAAGTGTTTTATAAAATTAAAACACAGTTTTAAATGCATCCTAAATACACATTACATTTATTAGCATTTCCAAAAAAAAATGTTCAGATATTGATTTTCGAGTAGTAAAGATGCTATGTCTAATGATTAGGTAGACTGTATCTGAAAATAATCTTTAGATTTCACTTTATATCTTCAGCTGTACTTTTATATCACTTCTTTGCCCGCCAGTAATTTAATTACGAGAGACTCCATTCAACAACTTATCATAATCACGCTATCTTAAAAGGAGCTAAGTATAATTAAAAATAAAAAAAAATTCTTTACATATGATAAAAAAGAATAATTGAGATTTTAAACAATAGAAGTTTCAATTTGAGAATTTAATTAGCCTATATATATATATATATATATATATATATATATATATATATATATATATATATATATATATATATATAGAAATTATTATATATAAAAAACATACTTCTCTCTCACTACAACCTCCTTATTTTAACAAGACAAGATTTTTAAAATAAGAAAGTTAATAGAATTAAAATGTCGCCCAAACAGCATGGCGGCTTTGTCCCTCGACTGGAAACAGAGTGGGTTCGGGTTCGAATCCCGAGTAAGACATGGTTATATCTTCTTCAGGAAAGAAGTCGGTCTTTCGCCTGAAATGGATTCCCGTCACGACGGGAAAAGCAGCGCACCTCTGCTTGTTATATGCAGGAATCATCTTTGTAATAAAATCTGTATTCTTCTGTGGTTGTGTTATATGTTTCTGTTCATCTATCTCACGTCTTTCGTATGTATCCCAGTAACAAACACACGGCAATAGAATTGAAATAACTTTTTTTTGCATGTAGATGTAACCTGAATACATTTCAATTTGTAAAAAAATATAATGCACACATAAAAATTTGGTTTATAATAAAGGGTGTTTTTTTAGAGGTATAGAACTTTAAATTGCAATAAAACAACGATGTATTATTCGATTGACATGAATTTGTTTTATTCGAAAGATAATCTTGTGGCATTACACTTTAAATATGATTTCTGGCATATAACTGCCACGGCTGGCTCGGACGAAGTCCAATCTGGGCGTCCAATTTTCGATGACTTTTTCCAACATTTGTGGACGTATATCGGCAATATCACGGCGAATGTTGCCTTCCAAATGGTCAAGCGTATGTGGCTTATCCGAATAGACCAATGACTTTACATAGCCCCACAGAAAATAGTCTAGCGGTGTTAAATCACAAGATCTTGGAGGCCAATTCACAGGTCCAAAACGTGAAATTAGGCGGTCACCAAACGTGTCTTTCAATAAATCGATTGTGGCACGAGCTGTGTGACATGTTGCACCGTCTTTCTGGAACCACAGCTCCTGGACATCATGATTGTTCGATTCAGGAATGAAAAAGTTAGTAATCATGACTCTATACCGATCATCATTGACTGTAACGTTGTGGCCTTCATCGTTTTTGAAGAAGGATTCCACCAGCCAATAAAGCGCACCAAACAGTCAGTTTTTCTGGATGTAACGGTGTTTCGACATAAACTTGTGGATTAGCTTCACTCCAAATGCGGCAGTTTTGTTTGTTGACGTGGCCATTCAACCAGAAGTGCGCTTCATCGCTAAACAAAATTCGCTTATGAAAATCTGGAACAACGGCAATCTCGTTTTGGGCCCATTCGATTCATTGTTCAGGCGTGAGTCTATTCATGATGAATTGCCAAACCAAACTGAGAATAAATCACTTGACAGCTGTTAAATCGGTCGCCATCTTGGAAAGTAATGCCAACTTAAACTTCTATACCTGGAAAAAAACACTCTTTATTATTTTTATTTCTTTCGTATTGAAAATCTCGGATCTACTAACTACAATTTGCTTATTGATATTATTATAATTTACTTGCAGTCTACTCACTGCAATTTGCTTGTGAATGAGTTTTATTAACTTTGCACTCTAAAGCAACGTGTGGACTACTGAAATTTTTTTCACACATACGCACACAGCAAATTATATATAGAGAATGTCAATATAATTCTTATATGCAAAGAAGATTTATTTTGTACGGTTTTAAGAGCTTTTTTTCAGATGGATAAATTAAAAATAATAAAATGTGTGCCCTTTCTTAAACTGCGTATAACTAAATAAACTAAACTAAACTCAGTGACACAACAGACCATGAGGGCCAAGGCCTACTGTGACAATCTCAGAATACGTGACCATTGGGCGCTGAGGGGCATGATCAGATGTCCCTATCAGATGGTCAATCTGAAGTGAGATCTCCAGTGTTTTTAGTCCCCAAGCAAGCTTGAGTACTCATTTATCGACTCACTGATGAAAGGCTTAGTCGGCCTTTCTCAGCCCAGGGATAGAACCATGGGCCTGTGGTGTAGAAGCACGATGCGCTACCACTCGGAGCCACTGCGCTTCTCTTATATTACACATAACTAAATAAACCCAATAAAACATGCATTGATAAATTAAATGCATTAATTCATGACTTCACGCATTCATTTCGAAATACAGGTATCCCTCGTATAACATGGTTAGCTCGTACCGTTCTATATCGAAACTATGTTGTACAAGACTTTTTATTTACGTATTTAAATTATTAAATTAATTATGTATATACATAATATAAATCAGGGCAAAATGTTCCCGTGTTGCATCGAAACCATGTTTCCTGTAGTATTGAAACCATGGTTTACAAAACATTGAAATAAAATAAAGCAAGGCAAAATGTTTTCTATCGAAATCAAGTCTTACAGTGCAAAATTTTACGATAGCTGAAATTTCGTTCCAATAAAGCATACAAATGAAAAAAATAAGTTAACATCAAGTTTTCAATAAAAAACAAAAATACGAAATACAAAAATTAAAAGTACAACACGCACACACAAAATATGTTCAATAATAATTATTATCATAAAATAAATAGAAACGTATCTTATTAGAATCACAAAATTAATTTTCATCATCACTCTCAACAGAAATTACTGCTGATCTATTTTTTTTCTGAAAGTTGGTTGAAACACTTCTTAAGTTATTTCTCCATTATTTCAAACGTTATCTGGCGTTGTTTCAATTACCCATCTGTTTCTATCTACCAATTCTTTCATGCCATAAAATCCGACGTATAACGCGAATCGCTATATATAACGCACACCTAAACTTTTAAGCTGTAATTTTTAATTTTTAGGTATATTCACCGTATAACACGCACCGCCTTTTCTTCGAAGGAACCTAAATGTACGTGCGCAATGCTCATATGTTTTGAAATTGTTCATTCAAGGTATTATTCAAAGCTTTAGAAAAAAGTGTACTTCTAGAACAACAACCCTTTAAGTCAGTGCTTTTCAAACTTTCAGTGTTTGTGAACCAATTTTCATTCATAATTTTCATCGCGCCCCCTTCTACAATAATAATGTATTGAAAGCAATAATAATGTACTTTGACTCTAAAGCTGCAATACAGCTTTAATTATAAACCGTGCAAATTATCAAGATAAACATTAAATTTTATATATAATTTTATGGCATGTCGATAGGGCCACTGATAATTATTAAACTTGCTCTTTACTTAGTACTATTAATTTAGGTATGAAACATACTGTGTAATACTGATACATTTTTAAGTGTATTATATCAATGTAAATGTGCATTTTAATTCTTTTTATTTTGTCAATGTATTTTTTTTCTTGCGCTTACTTTCAGTAAATTAAAAAAAAATTTAAATAATTTTTTTGTTTTCGACTTTTTGATATACTCGCGCCCCCCTTGAAGAGTTATCACGCCTCCCTAGTGGGGGCGCTCCACAGTTCAAGAAACACTGCTTCAAGTTCATAAGTAATATCGTTTCTTTTAAATAAACAGTATTTCGATCCATGTAAAAGACTAATTTTTCCTCTATGCTCCTCTTTTTTTTCTAAAGCTTTCATTTTTATATCCGGCGTATAACGCGCATCCTAAAATTTCGTTCTTATTTTTGTATTAAAAGTGTGCGTTATACGCCAGATTTTACAGTAATTTATCTATAAGAAGAGCTGAAGAACTTCTCAATTCCCTTTTAAATTTTTCGCTACGTACTACTGAAAGAGCGTTTTAAGGTATCCGACTACGTTCGGATCCTAGGTTTTAAAAAAGCGCATAAATGGATAATTTTCATGATATTTAGTGTCACTCAGATTAGAGAATACATGCATAAAATTGTTTTAAGGACATTTTGACAAAAAAATTTTATATAAATATAATATTTTAGCAAAAAAATTAACTAGAATAATCTTTATTCCAAATGTTCTCCGTTTGAGAAAAATGTTTCTATTATAATATTTTGCCTGTATATAGCTCAGACCTCTCTACAGAGGCTCAACTAGAAGTTTTGAAAAATTCGGAATTATTTTCAGAGTTACCACCAATTGAAATAATTATTCGCGTTTTTTTTAAAATTGTTCTTCTCTGTTGTAAAATATATATGAATAAACCCACTTCTAAGTTACGTATTTCAAAATTTCTAGTTGAGCCTCTGAACAGAGGTCTGAGCTATATACAGGTATAATATTATTACAATAGAAGCATTTTTCACAAAAGGAGAACATTTGGAGAAAAGATTATTCTAATTTTTTGCCCAAATATTGCATTTAAATAACTTTTTTTGTCAAAATGTCATTAAAACAATTTTATGCATATATTCTAATCTAAGGGACACTAAATATCATGAAAATTATCCATTTATGCGCTTTGGAAAATAACATTTCCGAACGTAGTCGGATACCTTAACAAACAATTTTTTTTAGTTTTTTAGCCAAAGCTATTTTTTGTATAGATCAATTAGATTCAAACAAGCAACCAATGCAATATTACAATTGTTTTCGGATCCATCGGCGTAATTGAAAGTGGAACGCAATTGGGGGAAAAAACTCCCCTTCCCCTTATTGAATGAAAATGATATTCAATTTTTTTGAATAATGCTATATCAAAACCGTATAATATTTATTAAGTTCAAGTTTTGTACCGTGTAATATCGAAAATGTGTTTCACAAGTACTGTATTGTGCAAGGAATGCCTGTACTTCAAAAGCTACCATAAAATCACACGTCAAGTATTCAGCACAGTCATCGCAACAAATTTTTAATAAAGCTAATCAATTATTGATTAGCCATCACAAAAAATAGCCTCGTCTCTTCTTCCTGAATATAATTTCCAGATAATCTGGACAGATATCCCCCAGACACATCTCAAGAAAACACCTAAAGCAACAATTCTTTCTGTACAATATCCAGAGTATGATTAGAGATTGATTTTTGATGGCCGCGCCCTCAGGCAACGGTCATGATAGAACATTTCGAATTCTCTAACCTGTCACCTGACAACCCAGCAAGTCTGTGGATAAGAGTGGCAGTTTATTCCGGTCCTCGATACGGATAAGACCAGGAAAAGTTTTTTTAACTTCAGCAATAAATTCAGATATGGACCTTCTCGAAGAATATATACCCTGAATGTTTTATTACTTTTGTCATTTTCGTAAATTCTGAAGTATCTAGGTTTGGAAATGCCTGATAGTTGTTGGGAACAGAAAATTTCTTATGGTTGACTTACTATGTTTTAAAAATTAAATCCAGCGAATGCGCAATTCAAATTTTTTTTCCTATTGGTTGATACCAATGGCGCACACAGGAATTTTTCAGGGGGCGCAGGGTCAGAAGTCCACCATTTTGGTATCAAGCTCCAATACGCCGCGGAAAATGTTCTTTTATTTTTTGTCGATTTTCGGGAACAAAAATCAGTAAAAAATTACTTATTGAATTAATAAGCATTAATTAATAGAATAAACTCCAAATAGAAAATACTTGATTAAATTTTACGTACTATATACATAGGATTATAACCAATCGGATAAAAGATCAAGAGCTTTGGGGGGAGTCCGGACCCGGAGATCCCCCCCTTGTGTGCGCCACTGGTTAATACTATTAGCTGTAATTATTAATAATCTATTGTTTTTATTCCTTAATATTCTTTCTAGAAATTTTTTCCTACTTTTTTAAACAGGGTTATGCTGATTATCCACCATATCTTCCCCATAACTCAAATTGCAAGGCAACACGTGGAGTAGTACTTTTTCTTCGATGTTCAAATCCTATTAGAAAGAGTTATTTGCTGGCCTGACCTTCGGAAAATCCTACATGACAGACCGTGCCGGATGCATCTTAACGATCAACTGAAAGTCACCGAGTCAGTAAATAAAATTGATAGTCTATGTAGAGGGTTGTCGTGTGTGTTTGTTGAAGTGATAACTTCTTTAAGCGCGTTTTGCTGAAGATTGAATTTAAATTAAGCGAACAATTTAATGCTAAAAAAAACAATGCAAAGAAAAATATGAGTTTATTTTTCAAAAATTCAATAAATGTCTTGTTTTTCAAAAAAATTGAAAATTTTGTATTAAATTTCCTTAAGGTATCCGACTACTTGCAACAATTTTATTTAGTACATTTTAAGAAAAATGTGTTAAAATTAAGAAGAGAAAAAGAAATAATTATTACTAAAATGGGAAAAAATTGGTAAAAATTTACAAACAATTACAAAAAAGGGGCCCATTTGTACAAAATTTTGTGAAAATATTTTCAATTTTGATAGTTCTTTTCAAATAACCTTCAGGATAAGAAATATTTTAATTTTTGTAAAAACTGAAGCATTTTTTATCTTAGTTATGTGAAATTGCTTTAAAAAATTGATTATATTCACATAACGAATTGTAAATTTTGTAATAAACCGGTGATTGATAAATCTGTTGATTAAAACACTTCTACTATTATACAAAACATACATACAAATTTCAGTTTATTATTTTTAAAACTTTTTGAGCAATCGCTGTCCCCGTTTGAGAATTTAAAAAAAAACACGTTTCGAGTAAAACACATTTTAAAGTGTGACATCTTGCTTAAAGTAGTGGCATCTGCTTTTACTAAAACACTTGTAGTTTTTGTTCTAGTGAATAGAAAATAATAAACTTGTAGTATTTTTATAAAGCTAATTAAATGGCTTATAAAATAAAAGCATTAAAACATTTGTCAATTTTCGGCAAAATTCAGTTTTAAGGTATTTGGTTAAGTGGTTGTGAATATTTTTGTTTCATTGAATTTTATTAAATACATGCATATATACATATCTATGTAAATGAAATGTCATTTAATAAACTGAATTGTTTTTGTTGAATACACATTTTTTTGCAATATCCTGTAAAGCATTTGCCCGTGGGGGATGCCTTACTTCTAAATTATACTCGTGACCTAGGGGTCTGGGAGTGAATAAAGAACCAGGAGTTTCCATAATCTTAATATCTCTTTATTAAGATGTTAACTTCAACACTAACAATGATAATATTTATATTTTAACTTAGTGGATCTGAGGTGAGAAAACACACAATACGTATTACCAAATAAACGCGATCCTGACCACTATTACTTTACGCTTACACCTAACCTCTGTTTATACACAGTTCGTAATAATTAGTAGATCAGTCCTACCTCTATATCTTAGGTATAGCAGCAACCCTCTTGATTCTTCAAGGTAAAATTTTTATCTCGCGTGGAATGGTATCCACCTTGCTTGAACGCATTTTCACGGATAGTTGACACTGGAATATCCGCTTGCTTCAGCTTACGCGTTTAAACTCAGACTCGCATAATCACTTCCCAAAAGACCACACGCTTACGCTAAACTTCTGTTACTTAAAAGGTTCCTAATTTGCATAGTCACGTTTCGCTTCTGGATTGGGTTGGAAAGAATTTGCCTTTTTCGGCCCCAAAGAATACAAGAGGAAAATTAATAGAAAGTGCGATGAGCCCGTCACAATCCTCTAACACGGAACTCTTTAACATGAAAAATATTTCATTCCACTCAATTTCATGTGTTAAATGATTTTCAATCTACATTAAAATTTCTATTATGTCTGGTAGCCAAGGTGTAGACTAGTAGTAATGGTTACCAACTGGTGGGTAACTTCGAGCCCTAGTGCCCCTGAAGATCCACTGTGTAGAGGGGCTGATGCATGTTGAAACATGTTGCAGGGCCAAAAATCCCGAGACGTAGTGTAGTAGTTTGGAGAGAAGGCATTAGGTTAGGTGTCATGCTCATCACTTGACCGAGGCTTGAACTTACAATATCTATCGCCAATAGCCCTCATGTTTCCTTACAATGTGAAGTTAATAAATACTTGTTCACTCACTCTATCATGTTTGTCTTTAATACGGATCCTGTAGTGTCTGTGAGTCATAATTCGTCACAAGATTTTCCCAATTGTGACGAGCTCACGCATCTTTTCATTAATATGTCCTTTGGGTTCTTTGGGGCCAGAATTAATGGCAACTCTTTTCCAACCAAACTCAATAAGTGAAGCGTGAAGGAAAGATGCAAATTAGGAAGTTTTTAAATATCAGAAGGTAGAGTAAGCGGTGTGGCAATTTGGGGAGTGTTATGTTAATCCGTGATTCAAGCGTGAAGAGGTTTTGGAAAGGTTGAGTGACAGCCAACAGACGTTATTCGTGACAGACAGTCCTTAGGTCAAGGTGCATACCATTGCACTCCAGTAAACCGCAACTTCATCCAGGATTATATTGATCGCTACTTCAGTCTACATTAAGGTAGGAGTGACTATTTAATATTCGGATCTGTGATAGTCTAGGAAGTGAGCTTAGGCGAGTTAGTATTGATAGTGGTCCGGGTTACGCTATTTCGGTATTATATATATTGTGTGTTTAGCCGCCGTAGATTCTCTCACATATATTATTATTATCTAATTTGTTAGAAGTTTAAGTTAAAGATCTTAATGAAGTCCTATTAAGATCATGGCAGCTTCTAGTTCTTCATTTATTCCTACACCTCTAGCTCACGCTGATAATCAAGGAGAAGGGCACCCAAGCAGGGCGCCCTTACACAATTATAGACGGTTATATAAGAGAAAAATTGTTCAGACAAGGTACATTTAATTAGAGATTTATTTTGTTATTGCTTTTCATGTTGCTTTCAGTTAAACCAAAAAAAAAATATTGACACACACAAAAAAAAGAATCTTGACATATTTATGTCTTAAATTTTACCTTTTATACATTACGCAGAAGATTATGATTTATTAATGTCACTCAATCCCAGCATATAGAAACAAACATTCATCCTTTCCCATTATTTTGAAAAAAATAATCCTAATACTCAATGGGCAATCCCTGTATTTCATAAGGGCAAACCTTCTTACATTTTTTTAAGATTAGAGATTACATGCAAGTGGTTGCTTAGAAAACATATTATAATACAGAATTTTTATAAATCTTGTCAGTTATGACCTTTACTAAAATAGCTATATGACTCTTAAGTTATGATGTTGTCGAATATTTTTTATTGATTAAAACTAAACAAGTAAAAGTAAATATTATAGCACGCTAAATTATTGCATATTAAATGTTAATATCATAGTAATGCAAGTTTGTAACTGGGGAAACATCAAAGTTTTCGTGTAAAACTTTCTGGAGTGTTTAAAACATATCTCCAATGAAAAACATTGTGCAAGGCAGGATTCACAAGTTCTCGGACTTAATATATAACTTCAAAAATATTACTAATTAAATTGTTGAAACACATCGTCCTTCAAAATAAGACCCTTGAGCAACAACAGACATTTCTCATCGCTGGTATACGTCATCAAAACGTTTCTGGAATCTATTATGAGACATGTCCTTTAATTCAGCCTGAGATGCACTTTTAACTTCATCTGCAGATTGAAAAAGAAGACGTGGTGATTGTGGTGTTTCCAAGTTGCCGATGCCCTTTTGGATTGCGGGTAGTATAAAAAAACGCTATGTCTCGTCTCCAGTAACAATTCTGTCAAGTAGAGAACGATCCTTGTCAAAAGCCGAGATTGATTCTCTCGCCGTTTCCATTCGAATTGCCTTTTTGTCTCCGTAAAACATGCAGGGAACGATGTGTTAATACACCCTATGCATGTTAAGATCCTTAGAAAGTATCCGTTTACATGTGGTCTCGAATATCCCAACCGATTCTGCTATTTGCACTATTGTTTGATGCCTCTTCTGACGAACCACGGCAGAAACATTTTCTCCGTTCTCTAAGACATGCTTTGCATAGCTGTGGATCTGTAGGTTGGTGGTTCAATCAAACGCTCACGCAAAGGTCAACAGCTGGTCGCTGAAAGTTTTTTAATGGTAAAAAAAATTCTGAACGAGAAACTAGAGAAAAATCGAGCTTATTGGTTTAAAGTGGCATGACACTAAGAGTTATAAGTTATGTGTAATGGATAGGTGGACCCTTCCATTAATGTACGAGGAATGGAAGAATGATTAGCTATAGTCAATACAAACGCAATTTATTAACAATTCTCAACAACGACACAATTTTAACAACCTAAAGTAAGAAATGCACCAATTGATAAATATAGGAGCAACAGCGAGGTAGACTAGATAATTGGAGATATAATAATAAACCGGATCACTTACACTTAGCACGTCCACAGGCAATACACCTTCTTATATTTGGAGTTAATTTCTAAAGTAATCAAATTCAAACCGACCTAATCTAATTTAACAACTATCTGATCAAATCATCAATCTTAATATTAATCAATTTCGTCTAGCTTTACGTTAATCACTAGCTGCTATCCACTTATCTTCTAACCTTTCAGTTTTTCTTCGACATCGATATTAATCTTTAAATACAAGCCTTGATTTAAATAAATTGCGTCTTCTTCTTCGGAGGAAAGTTTTCAATAGAATAATAATTAAAGACCCATTATTCTCCAAGAGGATTATTAGTAGGAAGAAACCGAATAGACACGTTACAAATGGAAAATCAATTAGATGAACTATATTGAACTTTCTTAATAGTATTTAACTATAAATTTATTACAATTAACTATTTTGATTCTAAATACTCATCAACAGAGCTTCAGCAACAATTTTCAGTCTCAGTTTTGATATAATTAGAAATGTTCATTTGCAATTTTACGCAGTTTGGCCCAATTGCATAGTTAAGAAACTTTTATTAATAGATAGTATCTCTTCATCACACACACACAATAAAAGCAAAGTAGGAAATTTAGCAAATTGTCTCGATAAATTTTATTTCCCATGTACATTGAGTTAAGGTATCCGACGACGTTCGGAACCGTGATTTTAAAAAAGCGCATAAATGGATAATTTTCATGGTATTTAGTGTCACTCAGATTAGAATACATGCATAAAATTGTTTTAATGACATTCTGACAAAAAATTATATTTAACTATAATATTTTTGCAAAAACTTAACTTAGAATAATCTTTTTTTCAAATATTCTCCTTTTGTGAAAAATGATTCTATTTTTATAATATTTTGCCTGTATATAGCTCAGACCTTTCTACAGAGGCTCAACTAGAATTTTTGAAAAATTCACATTATTTTCAGAGTTACCACCAATTGAAATAATTATTGGCATTTTTTTCTTAAAATTACTTCCCTCTGTTGTCGTAAAATATGGATAAACCCACTTCTAAGTTATATATTTCAAAAATTCTAGTTGAGCCTCTGAACAGAAGTCTGAGCAAAATATTATTATAATAGAAGCATTTTTCACAAAAGAACATTTGGAAAAAAGATTATTCTAAGTTAATTTTTTGCCAAAATACAGTATTTAAATAAAAGTTTTTTTGTCAAAATGTCCTTAAAACAATTTTATGCATATATTCTAATCTAAGTGACACTAAATATCATGAAAATTATCCATTTATGCGCTTTTGCAAAATCACGGTTCCGAACGTTGTCGGATACCTTAAGTTATACTTTGATCAAAATGTTGCAGAATTATTATGAACTACTATCAAAAATGGTTTTAACTTCTTTTAATTTAAAGAAGTGATCCTAAGTAATAAAATCTCAATATTATTCTATAATCAAATAACCAGTCTTTTCAAAGCAATAAGTCTTGAAGCTTGAACTGAGTTGTAATTTGTATTACAAACAGTGGTAAATCATTTCGACTATAAACGGCTTAGAAATAAACTGAAGAAACAAAAATGTGTCCTCTTAAGTAAAATATTACAATGTGATGACAAGACAAAGACAAGAAATCGACTTAAAAGCCGCAAGTAGGCAACACGCAAAAGTCTTTGTATATCTCTGCTGTACAGGATACCAAACTATCATTCTTTTCAACGATGTAAGTTTTGAACTTAAATTGAACTATTGTAATTTTTGTACTAGAACACTATATAATTTGTAAAAGATTATAATTTCATTGTATTTAAATAAATAAAAAGTATTCATTAATTTTAATTAAGAACAATGCTGCATGAAGCAATGTAACGCATTTTAATCAAAAAGCCATAACAAGAAGTGAAATAGGAAGTCCCTGGTAGTCCATAACCTAAGGATCGTACATTTTTACTCTGCAATAGAAAAATTCAAATCAATAAACCTGACAGAAGAGAGAAGTAAGTATAAATAAGCTTATTAATGCAATGACTACCAGCTATCCGTAGTCTGTGTTTTATCTAGAACGCGAACTATATGAAATATATATATCTCATAGTTTATTCACTTGTCATATTTTTCCAGCAATGCTGTAGTTTGTAGTATCTCATTGTTAGAATTTTGTAATATTTATATAATTTGTGCAACAAATAACTTGCAATTATCGGCTTTTTACACATGTATCATGAAAATCGCCATGACAGTCAACATGTTAAATATATTGAAAAAAAAGGAGGAATTTCCCATAAATATTTAATACGATATTTATTTAATTTACTATATGAGACTTCAGAGAGGTTAAGAGAAAAGTAAACAAAAAAACTAGTTAACCCCAAAAAATAAACGGCTAGATAGCGTAGTTGGTTAGGCGCTGACCTTATACGCTCAAGTTTGCGCGTTTGATCCCAACCAAAGTCGGTGGATCTTCATGATACAGAAAATCGACAGCGTCCATGTCGTGTGAATATTCCGCATGTTAAAGATCCTTTGAGGTTCTGTTTGGTTTGGATGTTCTCCGCAAAATTTAATTCCTCAATTACGGTTTTGCATCGTCAGAGCTCAGATGCCTCTCTCTGGGAGGAAACTGGTTAAAAAATTGCTTCTAATGATTGATATACCACCGATATGGTGCAGCACTAAAAAGTGATACTAGCTCCAATGGAATGTACTAGGTCAGCAATGGTAATTACCAATCCGCGGTCCATTACATTTCACACAAAGAAAAAAAATTATAATTATATATATATATATCTAAAAATATATAAACTAATATAGAATTACTTAGAAACAGTACTTACGATATTATTTTAAGGTATCCAAATGGGATGAATGTCTAAATAATTGTTTAATATACTCAGATTTTCGTATAAATTAAAATTCTTTTTCATCGAAATTTATTTGTCAAGGATCTATTTGAATCAAGTCAATATCTTATATATATAACCAACCTTCATACAAAACTCCGAATTCTCCGTTTGGCCTTTTCGAAAACAGCTTCCTGTTAATCCAAATCCATTCCTTTGCGACAAGATGGAAAACTTCGCCTGGAGCAACTCTTCTTTCACTTACTATACAAAACGCGATTAAAGATCGCCCAACCTTCGAGCAATGTTTAACGCCATGACATATCGGACGCTTGTTAACCATCACCTGATATCCAATCTGTGTATAAGGATGACAGTTTTTCCCACCTACATTTGCTGATAAATGAAGGGAAGAGTTTTCGCATCGTTTGAAAGCAACTGAAACAGGGACTGCTCATGGTGAGCCATACTATGTCAATTTTTTTTAATTTACATTTTTTCCTATGCCGAAAGAAACTAAATATTGTTGGAGAAAAATCTGTTGATACATTAGCGTCTGAATATACGATGAGAGTTGATGGAAGAGGGGTCTTTTAAAAGATCTGTCAGGCGAAGGGTTTGAGATTGGAATTTGGTGGTGAGAAACGATTAGAACAATTCAGTTTGAGTTAAAGAAATTTCTTATGTTATTCCTTTTAGGACATGGTTCTTTTACAAAAAAAATATCCCAGTAAGGATAAATAAATATTAGTCAGTGTTCTTTTATTACATTTTGGTTAAACATTCGTCTTGAATTTGCTATTCAAGTGATTGGTTTATTTCGGTTTTACATCGCAACAGAGCTCTGAGAACAAACGAGAAAAGACCGCGTAATTTTATGTCAAGTTTGACAAGAGCGTACAAATACTACTTTCATGGGAAGTGTTATTATATTTTTAAGAAACGTAGACTATAAGCACCGAATTGTAATCTTTATGCTAAAAATTGAAAATATATTGTTGTATGGAAGAGGGCCCAAACCATGCCCTTGTTAAGTTACTGACAAGAGACACTCTTGCAGCTGGTATTTAATTCTTCTCACACACCACTTTGAAAGAGGACTTAAGGCTCTAATTTTGTGCTGGAGCCCCATTATTCTAAATGATATTTTTTCGTTGAAACTCTATTTGTGAATGCAGTTGGATTGAGATTGTAAAGGGCTTCTAGTACGACTGAATAGAATGAGATAAAACAGAATAGGACACGGGACAGAATAAAAAAAATTTGATATTCTACATAATTTAACCAAAAAAAAATTTTAAAAACTCCCATGTACAAAAAACGCATTCTGGTGTAGAACTTCCAACCTGCCATGCATACTTATTTAAAATATAGAACGGCTAATTAAAAGACAATGATTTCCTCAAGTTATGGAAAAAGGACATAACAATATTTTTTATCGCATTATTGCAAGTGAGTTGTTGAAGTGTTAAGGTGATTCAAAAGGCCTATTTCTATGTGCTTTAAAACATAATAGTAATTTCTCAAACGAGCTCAAATTAAAACACCAAACATAAAAAAATAGCTCATCTCTATAAAATAATAAGTATATAACTCGAAAATGAAACTTGCAGTAATCTGGCAAAATTATTTAAGTAGCATACAGATTAGAGATTGACAATTTGAAATAATGTTGTGAGGACATCTCATTACCAGTTCTAATATACAAATACTTGATAGTTTGCAAGTGTGTGTGCAACTGGTGTAACATTTTTTTTATCTACGAATATACTATATTTTTTGATAAAAATCTCTTATTCTTTTCACGATAAATTTCCTAAGTTTGGATAAAAAGATAAAAAGTTTTTATAATGAAAAAAAAGTTTTATGCGTAAATTAAGTAGAAAAAAATAAATGTTTTTTTCCACTTCCAAGCCTTTACAATAATATGGCTTATACATCAAAATAACACATAGGCTATAATTTATAAAGATATTGTGTGAAGTGTCCAAAAAATATAATGATAAACCTCAAGTAAGTAGGAAAAAATTCCTGCCATCTGCAAAAAAGCCCGCGACAGCATATATCTATCTTTTATGTGTGAAGCAAAACTTTGCATTTTGTTTTGTCTACGCCAGGCGCCAGGAACTGTGAAAGCTTGAACAGGCAGAGTGTGAGGCTGATTACAATTTTAACATAAAATAAATACAACAAAAAGTAATATTAAAGTATTACACTTCCAGATATAAATTACTTATCCTATTTTAAGCCTTCATTACACAAAATTTGTAACAATCTGTTACTTTTTCTGAGCAGAGATCAGCTAAGGAAGGTGTTTTCAAAAATCGGCCCACAAGAGAGTTACAGGAAGTTATTGATAAAAAAAAAAATCCTTTTTATCAGCTATTAGATCTACAGATTTAAAATTTAGCAAGCATGTTTTTTTATTCAGCTGAGATATGCAAAAAGCTTTTTTTGTTTAATTTACACAATTCACGTAAAATTAACTCATTAAAAACTTCTTTATCCTTCAATTTGTATTGTTTAATTTTTCAATTCACCCATGCGAAGAACGGGTATAACAGCTAGTACTAAATATATCTAAAAAGATAACTTCTTTTAGAAGGGAATTTTAAATACTAGGTAGGATACAAAAGTTCCCGGACTGAGCCTATAACGTGAAAACATTTTGCTGCTATAGAGCAACTACGATAACATTTCTGTGTCACTGCATTCTTCCCCTTTTCTAAAAACGTTTCATACAAATCACGTGGTTGATAGCTTGCCGCAGCGTCGTATTTTGTAAGTGAATGCATTTAGGAGCCGGTGATTTAAATAAACTGCGTTTGTTGAGCAGAGAATAATATCAAATTTTGTGTTGTTTTGGAAAAGAGTGCTAAGGAGACTTACGAAATTTTGAAGCATGTTTAAGGCAGTGATACATTATAGCGAAAGCAATATTTTGAGTGCCATCAACGTTGCATTGAGGGCAGGGAAAGTGTCAAAGACGACAAACGTTCTGAACGTCCACAGACTTCCCACACCGCGGAAAATACTGAAAGGTTTTCTGTGGTGGTACGTACAATCATGCTTGAAACCACGACGGGGTGAAAATGAAAACAAGTGTTTTGCCACATCCTTCTTATTGCCCTGATTTCACCCCCTGAAACTTCAGAATATTTCCTGAACTTACACGTCACTTTCAAGGTCATCTATTCCAATCTGCAGATGAAATTAAACGTGCAACGTAGGCTTAATTAAAGGACGTGGCTAAAAAGAGATTTCAGAAATGTTTCGATGGTCCTTACAAACGATGGCTAAAGTGTGCTGTTGCTCAAGGGTCTTATTTCAAAGGAGGATATATTTCAGCAATTTAATTGGTAATATTTTTTAAGTTATAGACTCTGTCCGGGAACTTTTGAATCCTACCTCGTACATAATCAGGAATTTCAGAGAGAAATATTTAAAGTATAATCAAATTATTAAGAAAATTTTACGACAGATGTGTGTAGCTGTTAAATTTATCTCAAGAATTGTTTCTTTCTAATTTGACCTCTGTGTCATATTTTGGGGTCACAAACGATTTGTCCACTTAAAAGTTTTGCAAAAGGCAGTGGGTTTCGTGAAAATCATTTGCTGAGGTCAATATATAATGCATAGTAACCTTACATTGGAAACAGAACCTTTGTGGAATACTAAGTATAATCAGAAAAAGGAAAATAAATTCAATCGTTTGACATTCGAAAAATATTGTTATACATTTCATGGAAATTTGAATTTATTTTTCAAAAGTTTTATAGAAAAAAATGTGACTTTTAAGAACTTTGAATTGATAATTTTCTGGTGTGGCTAAAAGTGTTCTTTGCGGAATTTTGTGTATAGCTTATTTTTAAATTTTTAGTCCCTAAATTTTTTAAAAATTTAGGGAAATCTTGAAGTCGCATTAATGAAAAATCAATTGATACTTTTTTATTATAGAATGTTTTATCCTAACGTTGCCTAGTGGAACTTTTCTTAGCTTATTTTTAAAGGTTGAAGAAATATTAAGCAGACGCCTTACGATATTAGGTGTATTATTTTGATTTGATATCTTGAATAAAATGTTTGGGTAACTTTTAATTGGCCCTTTTTAAAGGATTTTTTTGTAATTTATATGTCACCTGTTCGTTCTCAATAATACATCTCTAAAAAAGATATATGTATTTAATTCTTAAGTATATATACATTGTGTTGATGATAACCGTGCTATCTTTATATGAATAAATCATTTTAATGCAAAAAACTTTTCGAAGTTGTTTTTGAAACTAATATTGAATGTGTATAGTTAAATATTTATTCACGCGACTTATAAGCTAAATTAAACAAAACAATACTATACTCTAAATCAGTAGTCTTTACACTGGGATCAATGAAATCCTGGAGCACCACAAGACATAGGTCGCTCTCTGAAAATTCATGCGTAACTTTATTTTTTAAAACTTTTTTAAACTTTTATTATAATACAAAAAAAATACTAAAACGCTTTTTCTTTTTATTTATTTACCTACAGAGTGCGAATATTTCAATATTTACTCTATCTCGGTTCCACAAAATAATTTTATACTCGTTAGCTCAATGTTTTGCAAAACTCAATAGTTTTCTAATGAAAAATGCACCTTTTTTCATCTGTAGGTAAAAAATAATAATAATAAAGGTGAGGGGTTAACTTATCGATATATCAACAGATTTGACATTGAAATCTAAATTTAAGCAAGAACAGATCCTCAATTTTAGGTTGCAATTTCATGCAATATACACAGCATTTCTCACACAGCTATAAATAATATGTACAGATATTACAATATATTTAAGTAAAAAACATTTTTCATAGCGAATGAAAACAGAAACAAAATGTAAAAAACAAATAACATTAAAAAAAATTTTAAGTCAATTCCTACTTAGATCAACAAAGAAAATTTTTATTTTAGCTACTTTTTATAAAAATAGTTACAATTAATATAAATATGTATATACATATGATAGAATCACAACATTAAGCGGTGATTAATTTTTTATTAATTATCATTAAAGTATCGTATTGTCATCCAAAACAATCGTGTATATAAAGTTTCAACTCAACTGAATGCTTTAAAACGTGAGGGGAAAAAAAAACCTTTTCAAATTTTTTGACAAAAGTCGCCAAAAATGGTGCGAGCGTGGCTGTATTTGTAATTCTTTAAATAATTATTTTTAATCAATTAATTTTTATAAATTATAATTAAATTAATGTATTGTCATTCAAAATAATCATGTATATAAAATTTCAACTCAATTGAGCTCTTTAAAATATATTTTATTAGCAATTAAAAATTCCACCAAGATAAATAAATAAATAAATATATAGAGAGTGTGACCTAATAGTAGGAATTAAAAAAAAAGGCAGAATATGAAATGCGACTGTAGATAATTTCAATAAACCTAGACTTTAGGAGTTTGTGGAAAATATCCAAGCACATATCCTAGTTACTAAATATAATGCATGGGGGGTAGGTGACATTTAGATCACAAATTAATATTAATAATTTTGTCTGAATAAATTAAAGTAGTTTTAACGTAATTTATTCACACAAAATCAATAGCAAATGCAATACTTATATATAAATATGTATATATATATATATATATATATATATATATATATATATATATATATATAGGTTAATATTTATTTACACTATTATGAGAATTAAAAATTGATACAGACTCTTGTTACTTTTTAGATACTTTGATGATTTAATTATTTTCTGTAATAAAGTTGACTTTACCCCTATTTTTAATTATTATCCACATTACTTGAAATTAATAAAAACCAATTGCACTATAGAGTCAGCAAACTTCCTAGATCTCCAATTAAAAGTTTAAAATAATATGCTAAAAAGTAATATTTTTGATAAAAGAGACTCTTTTGATTTTAATGTTATGAAAATGCCATATTAGAATAGTACACTTCACATTTCAATTTTTAGAAATATTATTCTAAATTATATAAAAAGAAATAATGATTTAGTATCTGAAGAAGTATTAAGAATTAATAATTATAAAAAATTCTTTCAACGTTGCCTAGACTATAACTATCCAGCTAATTTTATATATAAATATACGTCTTCAAAATTATAGCTAATTAATTATTATTTTTTATTATATTCATTTCTATTTAGTTTATAGTATATAGTTTTCTTAATATATTCTTATAATAAATATAGCTACTAAAATATATATATAGATGGTGTCATTACTCTTAGTTTTGCTGGGGGGCTTTTTGTGCATTGAGTCAGTACATTCATGGAATCCGTCTACATCGGGGAAGATTCTAGTTTCTTCGCTCATTTACATTATTATTAATTATGGTCATAATCATTTTTAACCTCTTTTGCTAATATTTTTTGTTTATACACATTTATATTTGTCTATTTTTCCTGGATTCCTATAGTAATTTAATATTCCTATTCTATTCTATTGCTGTTATATTCACCCACGTGGGTTTTGGGCCTTCGCCTTGGTTTATCTCCTGTGCTTCCACTGTAGGGGAAGGTTGAGATCTCACAAAACACTGTTTAACCCTGTTTCACTGTCCTAAACAAGTGACAGCTCGGGAAATCGTAATAGTTTTTTCCACTCTAGCTAAATATCTCTTTTTGGGTTGTCATGGTTCCATGTTCTTGGTTCTTTCGGTTTGATCTTAAGATGTTTTAGGATTTATTAGTCTTCTTTTTAATTTATTTACTGCTATATATATATATATATATATATATATATATATATATATATATATACAATTGTTTCCGCACATACTTATAACATCTGATCTATTTTAGATATTATATTTAAAAATACATTTTTTCTATGTTTCTAGGAAATGGGCTTCTCCAAACACATCTTATAGTTCTAAGGGTTCCCTGAGAAGAAAAAGTTTGAAAACCACTGCTCTAGATCAGGGGTGGGTAGATCCAGGGTACGGGCTAAGTTCTAATTTTTTCAATGTGACGCGGTCCACTTAGATGCGATGAGGTAAGGAAAAAGTCTACAATATTTATTATAACTTAATAATAAATACGGAACTATGTACTAACTTACATAAAACTCAAACTCAGTGGCACAGCAGTCCATGAGGGCCAGGACATACAGTGCCCATCCTATTATATGTGGACATTGAGTGCTAAGGTGCATGAGCAGATGTGCCGAACAGGTGGTCAGTCTGAAGCGAGATCCCCAGTGTTTAAGTCCCCAATAAGGCTTGGTACTCATTTACCAACTCACTGCAGTAGGGATGAAAGGCTGAGTCGACGTTTCCCAGCCCGGTAATAGAACCTGCACCTGTGGAAGTGGAAGCGGGAAACTTTACCACTCGACCACTGGCAAGTAAAATAAAAAAAAAACTCACACTTTTAAAATCACGTTTGAAGAAAAATGCAAAAGATACAAACATAATAATAAAAACCACAAATACAATAACATCAAATGAGACATTTACTATCAAACTATTCAAAATACATTACAAGAGACATTTTCCCTCTGAAGTTCGTTCTTATTGTTATACGCTGCAGTAGTGTGTACTGTCAGCCTATCTTAAATATTTCGGTATATAATTACTAACTGCTAATCTTCAGGCGGTCACCACAAAAGGTTTTGGAGGTCCACCGGTTGATCGCGATCGACTTAATGTCCACCACTGCTCTAGATCACTTATTGGTATGATAACAATATTAAATGTAGAATAATGAATCAAGAAGCTAGAGTGCTATTTTACAATTTCATTTAATGAATTAATTAGATTTATTCTCGAGAGCTGTTCGCAGCATTCATTCATAAAATCTATATTCTCCAACAAGTATCTTCAACTCTTTTGCTTAAAAAAATTATAACAAACTGGAAAGTCGGACGTAACCTCTGTCCACCCAACGGCAGACCGGCCCCCATTGGACAAATTATACAACTGTTAATACTCATTGCTCAAATTGTAAAAGTGTTAATTTACATGTGTTGTGCAATTCTATTTATTTATTCTTTTATTTCGCAAAATTTGCTCTAGGCACTCCTCTTCAGTTAAATTAAGTGGCTGCGGTAGTGTAGTGGTCAAAATAACGGACTCGTAGCTGGCGTCTCATAAGTTCAAGCCTAGAACCGCTGAAGACCCACCATGCACAGGGGCTCGATGCACGTTAAATATGTCGAAAGCTCAAACGTCCTCCTGTTGGTGTGGTGTGGAAATTAGAAAATGTGGTGTCGTCCTCGTCACTTGACCATGATTCAAAATTACAAGGTCAGTCGGGAAATGTCCTCGAGTAGCTGAATAGTGCGACGTTAATACTCAGATTTTGATAAACCTGCAGCTTCCTAGAATATTGAGTATTTAAATCCGTTGATTGTCAATGTTTTTGTATAAGACAGCACCTAATTTCTCATGTAACGAATCCAGTTGAGGCAATCGTTACGGTATTTTTCTACGAGAGCTTGCAATAATCTACTATCGCAACCGTATTGGAGACATTTTTTAAGCGAAGTACATGGCTGCCAATTCAGTGCGTACGACACAAGCGAAATCGGGGTTGCCGACTTGGCGAATTATCTTAAACGCTGGCATTGTTGTAATACGACGCAATAAGTTTTTTAAAAATTAAATAATTTTAATAATAATTTTACATCATAATAATTTTTTTAAAAATTAAAGAGAGAAAACATGTTACTGGTTCAATTTTTAAAAAGTTTTTATATGAAATCTGTTTTAAAAAAAATTACATACTTAAAACCAAAATAATTAACTAATAATGAACATATTAATTACACTTCAAAATAATGAAATATGTTGCTATATTCCGTACATTAAAACACGGCCAAAGGAAAGAATTCAACAATATATTTTTTTTTATCTAAGCATGTCCAAACCCGTTCTCCAACTATTTCCCCGTATTGAAAATGTCGAAAAATGTTCATAAGAAATTCTGAAATTCTCAACCCCATCTTTCCAAATACGATTTCCCGTTAGTAAAAATGCATCCAATTTCTTCCCTATGACACGTCAAAGTATATCGTTCTTAGCAATACTTTTTTTTTTCTGCAGTGTCCAGAATACGATTAAAGATGGCCTAACCCTCGAGCAACGCTCTTCGGCGGGACATGTCTGAGGCTTGTTAACTGTCACCTGATAGACCATCGAGTCGGCGGATAAGGCTGACAATTCATCTAACCTACAATGCGGATAAGCGAAAGGGGTTTTTCGCTGAAATGTGAAAAGAAATTGAGATATGGGTGGAGAGAAGAGGTGTATAAGTCACCCTACATTGTCATATTTTTGTTTAAAGGTGAAAATATCGAAACATTGCAAGAGAAAAACCGGGTGATATGGATTCGGCTGGGGTGAATTCCATAAATAGTAATTGCCAAATTGTGTTCTTTTTGTATATTATACAACTGTAAGCAAAAGCTTACATTGAACAAAGAATTATTTTAACACACTAGACTTTGTTGTACTGTTATATAAAATCATTTCCCAATGTGCACCTAACTCTTGTTTTGGAGTGCAGAAACGTTCTTTGCGCGTAAAAAGATACAGGCACACACACATGTAAAAAGATACAGGCGACATATGGTAAATTTGAGGATATGATCCACAGTTTTAAAAAATCATGCAAGATGAAAAATCTATAAGTATTAAGGTATCCGACTACATTTGGAACCGTGATTTTTAAAAAGCGCATAAATGTATAACTTTCATGATATTTAGTGTCACTCAGCCTAGAACACATGCATAAAATTGTTTTAAGGACATTTTGACAAAAAATATTTATTTAAATACCATATTTCGGCAAAAAATTAAGTTAAGAATAATCTTTTTTCCAAATGTTCTCCTTTTGTGAAAAAAAGCTTCTATTATAATAATATTTTACCTGTATATAGCTCCGACCTCTGTACAGAGGCTCAACTATGATTTTAGAAAAATGCACATTCTTTTCAGAGTTACAACCAATTGAAATAATTATCTGCATTTTTTTCTTAAAATTTCTCCCTCTGTTGTCGTAAAACATGGATAAACCCACTTCTAAGTTATATGTTTCAAAAATTCTAGTTGAGCCTCTGTACAGAGGTCTGAGCTATATGCAGACAAAATATTATTATAATAGAAGCATTTTTCACAAAAGGAGGACATTTGGAAAAAAAAGATTCTTCTAAGTTAATTTCTTGCCAAAATATTGTATTTAAATAAATTTTTTTTTGTCAAAATGCATATACTCTAATCTAAGTAACACTAAATATCATGAAAATTATCTATTTTTGCGCTTTTGCAAAATCACGTTTCCGAACGTAGTCGGATACCTTAAAGCCGTGCAAAAAAGTAATAGTAGAACTCATTTACATGTTTATAAAACAATAAACATTTTTCTTCCCAAAATTTTTTTTTTAATATTGGACGGTTAAAATTCAGTCTATGAATACGTACAACATATAAAAATTATATAATTAATTACAAATTAAAGTACTAATATTTATTCATCTCTATTTGTTAAGCATGAACGAAATGGATCAAAATCACAGTAGATGTGCCAGATATGTCTATCATAACTATTGATTTTGATTCAAATGAAGAATTTCATTCATTTTTGTTGTTGCAAAGTCTTATTAGCGTCTGTCTTTTTGGTTTCTGAGGTTTATTATATAATTCTTGGTATCCTGCTACAGAATATATATGTTGAAATTTTAATGCACGCTCTATGTCAGGATCATGAATAATAAAATGTTGCTTCATACTTGAAGCAAATTTCAAGCCCTCGCGAACTAAATCAGCTGTTAACACCTGAACTTCACCTTCGACTTCGTGAATAATAACTTATTTATTATCTTAAACTGTCATAGACTGTTTCAAATCGCCCTCATTTAACTGGCATGAGTCAGTCCCCAATTTCTTTTGGAATTCATGCAAGAACAAAAAATTTGTGAAAAAAAATTGATAAATTCGTGTACTGTGTCATTTAAAAATTGTGTAAAGTAAACCGTGTAAAAAAAGGAGAGTTGGGTATATTCGAAATCAAATATTACGCTATTGAAAGACTTAGACCAGAGATACTGAACTTGTGGTCCGCCGGCTGCATGTGGCCCATTGGGCCTTTTTTAAATGGCCCGGTCATGGTCCGTTGCTCTGAGAAATTCATTTATTTATGAAAATTTGGTGGAAAATTCTTTGTTTAGAAATAAAATATATCAATATTGCTTTTTGCTGTGGATCCCGTATGGATACGAATTGATATCCCCCCCTGATTAGTGATAATTGAGTGGATTTATGAGTGGAACTAATTTTTAACTATCTTTCATATCCTGACAGCGAAAAATATTCGAAGAAAATAGGTTGTTTCAAGACGATCGAGAAGCTGACTATTTTGTAGGGAAAAACAAGCATGGATCCGTAATTGTTTGATTTTTCACGAAAATGTTGAATTTAAAAAACACCGATAAAAACAGAAATCGTTCAATAACGCTTTTCTCGACGATCTCTTTCAAAGAGGTGATAAATAGGCTTTCTTGAATAATCTTTACAACAGTAAAAAGTGTTTTGTTATTGGTAATGTCACAGTGATAACAAAGGCACTTTATGAAATGTGTTATATTATTGGTAATCATATGAAACTGTATATTGATGCAGAAATTGTGAAGAAGTGATTCTAAAATGCTTTCAATTTATCGAAACATATAATGACTAAAATAAAAAATAGAAAAATAATAATTAAAAAAAAGTAGTTATAATATTTTGATCGATTTTCCACATTTTAAATTTTTATGTTATCTTGGTCTTAAAACATTTCCCCTCCCCCCCACCTACATTAATCCCCATGTTGCGGCCCGCGTAAAATAGGTAACATATGTGCGCGGCCCGGCAGGAAAAAAGGTTGAATACCCCTAATGTAGACTACAGTATTCTAAATAACGTCGGTCTCGGTTCTCATATTGTTAAAAAAGGGTTTGTAATTAAGTTTTCTTTCATTGCAGATGTTAACTTTTAACCATTAAGAAAAATTAGTTTATGAAGTTTATTAAATAAGTGAAGGAAAATTCTCAAAAATATGTATATAGTAATCCATTTTAATATAACTTACTTGTAAGAAATCTGTATTATTATTTTTTTTTAGATTTAGAAACTATCTTTTGACACTTGTTAATTTACCTTTTTTTTTAATTTTAATAATTTATGTCAACATAAAAGCTGTAGAATCGTAGAAAATAATATGATAGATATATTGATATAGGCCCAGATCAATTTTTTTTTATAGTAGTAAATAAGGTATTTATTCTAATATGCATAAGACTGTTTTCGGTAAATGTACGAGACCTCTCTCTAAAAGCGAAGCACATTTTCAGACAGAAAAATTACCCAATTTCCATGGAAATTTGCAATATTATAACTCGTACCTCTGTTAACAATATAGTGTTTTTAAAAATTTCAAAATATTCCGTGAATACTTTCTTTTTTGTTTTAATACGTGAAGCAAATCCCATTTAACATTACGGTATAAGATAAAAAATGCGAAACACATTTTACACCAGAAAAAGTAAATAAAATCGGTTAAGAGTTGAAGCGTGATAAAAAAATGCTGCTTTCTAAAGGATAGTGTGAAGCCAGAATATCTCATATTAATTTTTCATTTCTTTTATATCTGAAAAAATTTTCTAAATTCGGGTCCTATTCTTTAACATTAACCGAACACAGCCATAAGGTTCATCTTATCATAAAGTTTCAATCCCATCAAACTTTAGCTGCATCATAAAAATGGAAATATAATTTTTATTTAAAGACTATCAAAAAAACGGTTTTTGACACTGGTTATCGAATTTCACAAATCCAGTTTAATTAAATTTTCAGAAATTCAACGTAGTATTAGTATTGCTAGCCCTCATAGCATTGTGAATATTTACTCAGGATGGAAAAAAATTTTAAAATTTACATACCTTCACACACTTTTTCAATTCTACATAACCCAATACATTTTGTTCATTACACTGATTTTTTTACAGTTCGTGAAGTGAATTATTAAGTTTAATGAATCAAAAATATCAATACAAAGTAGTAAAAATAAAAAGGTTATTTTTTCCTCACAATTCTCAGCAATATTCTACACTTTTTTATAAATTGGTCAATTTTGCACTTATTGAACTAAGAATTATTTTCAGAATTATGGAAAGGAACATTTACGTGGGATTTTGTAAAAATTTGTAAGATATCTTTATCGATAAATCGACAGCTATTTTAAATTGCTGGATGGCACTTCTAGAGAGACTTAATTGTTTGAAGAGAAAATCACATGTGCTCCCCTTTTTTTCCTCACATATCTATGTGAACAAACCTTTTCTCACATGAAAAGCATTTTGAGTCTTCCAAGAAGTTCTAAAACAACTTCTTTGAGGAACCGACTGAACATTTAGAATAGTGTGAAATATAAAGTCACAAATTATATCCCTGATATTGTGCGATATAAAATAGAGCAGCGCAACGACAAAAGATTCGCATTAAAATATTTATTGAAGGAATACTAATATTTTTGTTGTTTATTTCTTATTTTAATAATTAAGTTTAAAAAATACACTGGTGACCAAAAGTTAAGCATAATTGATAATTATGTGAATAAAGAAGGAACTGTAAAACAGAATGGCGGGAAACGTGATATGCGAGTGTAAAATGGTTATAAAATAAGGAAGCAAATCAAAAGAATGATAATAATTAATTTTATTATCCAAAGTAGCAGTTTGAAAGAAAACCGAGAGCATAGCAAGGATTCATACTTTAAAGAAAAAATGAAAGAAAACATTAAAAAAAATACTGACTACAGTTTAATAAGGCGTGTGATCACCTCTGACAGCTAGGCGCACTGCACAGCGATTTACCATACTTGCAATGAGATGATGAATAAGTTGTGGGCTCAAACGGTTCCAAGTTTCTTGGAGAGCTCTCTTCAGTTCTGTAACGGAACTTGGTGGGTGCGAAAGGACTGCAATTTGTCTCCTGAGCATATCCCGTACATGCTCGATAAGATTTAAATCAGGGGAATATGTAGGCCACGACATGCGCATGTTTTCCGTTTCAAGGAAGTTATCAATCAGCACCGCTCGGTGACATGGCGCATTAACATCCATGAATATGAAGTCAGGGCCGACAGCATCTTAAAACAAGCAAACATAAGGCTCAAGAACTTCGTCTCTGTATCTTTGAGCAGTCACAGACCCCGTGTCAAAGAAATGAAGGTCTGTGCGGCCGTCCATCATGATGCCTGTCCATACCATTACTCCCTTTGATGGAAAATGATGTATTTCCGTTATGTTTCTTGATTCAAAATGTGTTCCACGTTCTCTCCATATCGTTACCCAACGAGAATCACAACTCAGACTAAACCGGGAATCGTCACTGAACATCACATTGGTCCACTCTCCCACACTCCAATATGTTGATGTTTCAAACTCCAGTTCAAACGAGCCGTTTATGCGCAGACGCGAGGGGAATGCAAACTGCTGGTCTTCTGGTATACAGGCAGCATGATCGAGTCTCCTGTAAACAGTTTGTCTCGAAATTCGTATTCCTGTGGTGACTGTGAGCGCCGAACCTAGTGCTCTGGCAGTACTGACCCTCTGACGTCACGCACTTATTACCAAAAATAGGTCTTGGCGAGGAGTTGTGACTCTTGGTCGACCTGATACTGGTTGTCGGGTAACATCTCCCGTTCTTTGAAACCTCTACCACAGTCTTGAGATCACAGACTGGTCCACATTCAGAATTCGAGACACTTCGATTTGTGATCGTGAGGATTCCAGCATTGCAGCGATTCTTTCTTTCGTAAACATGTCCAATTGGCGTCTTTGTGCCATCATTCACCTTATTTGATGGTTAACAACGTTCCTTCGCACAACAGTTGCACGAAACTTGTCTGAACTGCTTATGCTGCGTGAATCGGTTTCTCCGCGTTCCGACATGCACCGGTTTTTGCTCAGGACGTAGTCGACTGAAAAGTTTTGCATAAACCCAAAGTTTCTTCTTCACTCAATTAATATCCGCAAGAGAAATTTGGAATTATTTTACGAATATTTACTCCATGTTTTTCGCATTTTACGATTTATGCTTAACTTTTGGACACCAGTGTATGTATAATACGAAATACACATACAATTTCAATTTTTTATTTATGTTGAAGGATTAGTTATAATTCATGCTTATTTATTTTTACAGGCTTTTTTTTAGTTTCACCTGTCCCGTTGTCTGTTGGCCTGTAATCAAATCTTGCAAGTTAAATTTGATCCACTTCCCGGTTTCCGATTGAGCTGAAATTTTGTATACACGTTTAGTTTGGATGACAATGCATGTTTTGATCATTTATATTACGATATCACAAATAGTTAAAAAACATTAATTAAAGTAATTTGTTCGGTAGGAATCTTGCAACTCAATTTTGAAGCTGATGTCTTCAACCGATTGAGCTGAAATTTTGTATACACGTTTAGTTTGGAAGACAAGGCATGTCTGTGGTTTGACCATTTATATTCCGATATCACAATTAGTTAAAAAGATGTTAATTAATAACCCTTTGCCTCTGTTAGCTTTTTATTCTGTCTAGCATCTTATCGGATTCAGCTTAAAGAAGTTCCGATTTTTCGAACTTCTTTAAAAACCCATCTTATTCTTTCTATCAAACTGAGACAAAAAATAATTACATAATCGGAAAGATCATTTATGTCGCCATGATACGGTGTAATTCTTTACAAAAAATTATGATTTTTTTCTATTTCTTACGATTTTTTCTAAAAGGAGTCAAAATCTATGCATTTTCATGAAAACGATTTCTAAATCGTTCTGTATGAATTTTTTTTTTTTCGCTTTTAGGGAACATGGTACGATTTTCACAAAAAAATTTTATTTTAATGATTTTCGTAATTTTTTTTTGGTTTTCTCCTGTGTGTACGTATAATGTAAAACATATTTTGAGTGCTTAAAATTTCATAAAAAGCTAAACATTTAATTTTTAAGGAAAACACTTGAAATTTATGAAGTGATTTTAAAAAATGCTACTCTCTCTCTCTCTCTCTCTCCTCCTACAAAAATTGACGTACACGCACGGAATTTCATTTACAAGAACGTCAAACTATGTATAAACAAAGTTGGTATGGGTTTTGCGATAACATGATTGGTATTCGTACAATACTTCTTTTTATGAAAGCTTATTGAAAATTTCTTAAAAATATGTTAATTCTAACTTAAATTATTTTTTTCAAAAGTAAGCATTACTTTCGATTAAGAAATTCTTACCAACTTCTGTTCCATGTACTATTAGCTACAAGTGAAAAAACTTACCAAGTGTTAAGCACAATAGGAAAAGGGCTTTAGAATTTTAAATGAAGACAAACTATTTATTTTATCTTTCTGAGATAAGCCACAGTTGAAAGTTTTGATTTACCATTAGAATGTGGATAAAAATAAATGTAAAAGTTATCATAATTTCTCGTTTTTTAACTCAGAGCTTCCAAATTTTGTGAGTTTGTGGAAAAGAATATGAAAAACATTTAGACTAAAAAAATTATATTTGAATTTTCAACCGATTTTTGTCAGTTGAATCGTACTGTGTCCCTTAATGAATCGATATTCTGCACTAAAAAATTCAGGCATTTCTCTTTCAGAATCAGTCATTTAAAAAATTAAAAAAACGAAAACTTTTTTTTTTCGATTTTTTAAAAGAATACTCACATTTTTAATAGAACATTTAAAAACTTCATCATTTTTAAAGATAATCACGCGAAACATTTTTTCGTTTATAGAATAGTATTATCCAAATTCTACACACAGATTTAAGAAATTGGTTTAAAATTACGGTTTTTAAAAAACAAATTTGTGTTTTTCGTTTTTAATATAGTATTATAGTGAAAGCAAAAAAAAAATGAGTTTTAATATTTTGATTAATTTTGCTTTGTCCAATGTTGTTTTGGTCTTACAGTGTTTCTTCCCCCTCCCGTCCCCCATTATCCTCTTGTTGCGGCTCGAGTGAAATATCTATCATATGTAAGTGGCCTGGTGGGAAAAAAGATTGAGTACCCCTGAGATAGCCTGTTCAAAATTAAGCAGCAAACGACCTTGTAACAATGATGCGTTGAATGACATGAATAGACTGAAAACCTGTCCAGCGATTACTAAAAAGTTAAAAATAAATTAAAAGTAAAAAAAAAACTTTTTTTATAAACAAGCTTTTATTTAAATGCTCTAAAAAGAATAAAATAAACTTTTCTTTTAAAACTTTTTTTGTGCTATCAACTTATAACGTCATAACACAATTTATGATATAAAAGCTTGTCACGAGATTTAAGTACTCGTATTTACTTAGTTTGAAAATTTTAAAAATTAAAATAAATAAGATTAAGTTATTTAATTTGCTTGTTTATATACGCAGGTAAATCTCGCGACAAGCTTTTATATCATAAATTGTGTAATGACGTTATAAGTTAATTAATAGTTAATATATAATAAAATTAAATTTGTGTATCAAATATTTTCTACTCTGTGGCATCCTGAACCATATTGGTAGATTATTTTCGCACACCCCATAAGAAGGTTGCTGACCTCTGATCTAGAATAATCAATTATTCCATTACTAAACATCACATTTGACGTATTTACGCGATTATCAACTGTTTTGGAGGTCCCAATATTTTTCGTAATCACTTTCGAAATGTTAAAGCTGTCGAGGCTCCGTGTCCTCCCATTGATGTGGTGTGGAATTAAGAAAAAGGGGAGTTCCAGAGCTCAAGTGTTATTCTCTTCACTTGACCGAGGCTTAAAATTACGAGGTCCATCATAAACATCAATGTTTTTTATTCGTCATGACGATCTTTAAAAGAATCGGATTTAAACTTCTGACTCACACCACTCAAAAACTTTAAGAGTCATCTAATTACTCGTGTAAATAAAATATATACTACCTTACAAAATTCAAACTTAAATAATATTTCAAACATTATGTTATTGTCTATTTCAGCTATATGCCGATATTCATCAAAGTGTACTAAAAATAATGATATAATTTAGCTTAAATAACAAAAAAAAATATTATAAACAGTTTTAAATTTGGCATTCAGTGGCATTCCTGTAAACAAAATGTAGCATTTTAATTATGGTGATTAACGAAATAAAAGAGATTGTAATTCTGTGTTTACATTTTTAATTGTATTGTAAATGTATATTTATAAAGATCACATTCCCAATTATTTTGAATAAGCGCGTAGCTCACTAATTTCGTGGATAATTACTTACAAATGTAATTTCCTAATGGAATAAAAAAGGAGAAACTTTGGTAATGCAATGTAGAGGAAATTCAACAAATCTTACGTCATTAAAAGTAGCAAAAAAAAGGTAAATTGATAGATATCTTCAAAGCTGAAAAATTAATTACGCTATTTTATGATAATTGGTACAATTTACAAAACAATCAATACACACCTTGCAATCAACCTTTTTTTTCAAAGCAGATAACTCGGATTTTTTTAGTCACCCTTATTTAAAATTCAACGCATTTTTTTTTTAAAAAATAGAGCATATAGTTTTATTTTCTTGAATCTGGATTTTTTTTCTTGAATTTTTATTTACCTTATATATTTATTTATCTTAGATCGACATGTAAACTATATAGCTATATTACGTAAAAATATTACGCTAGAGTAATTAAACTTGGAATTCTAATAACCAGGGTATTAAGCTATTGAAAACAATAACTTATATAAACTTAGGTAAAATTGGTACACAAAGTGTTGCCAAATTCAACCGACAAATTCAGGGGAGTGATAGTAGGCAGCAAGAGGATGACAAATCACCATAGAATATGAAGTCGAAAACCACATTTAGTCGGAGTATATAATTCGCAAAAACATTTACGAAGGGTGTGATGAGCAGAAGAATGAAATGGAGCAATAAGAAGTAAAGAATATATTTACTTGACATAAAGCATGTTTATAATACGAACAAAGCATTACAGGTCGATGTCAGAAATGTAACGATATGTGTTTGACACCTCAGCACAGTGATACTCAACCATGGGCGTGGTGGGGTAATTTGAAGTGGAGTGACGTCAGTTAAGGTGAAATCTTCGTCACTTGACCAAGGTTCCAAATTACGAGATCCATCACTAATACCCCTCATGTTTCTACTCGTATAAGATTGCAGGTTGGGTGGCGTGGTTGGTTTGTCACTGTCCTTCTGCACCTAAGGTTACGGATTCGACCCCATCCCATGTCGGTGAATTTTCATAATACAATAAATCTATAGCGTCCATATCGTATGAATATGCGGCATGCTAAAGATCCCTTGAGGGCCTGTTTGGCTTGGATGTCCTCGTGTTTCTTTCAATTGCGACGTTAATAACACTTATTTAGAGAATAAAGTGAAATGCAATTCCTCATTTTTTTACGGTACAAATTGTATCTTTTTGACGCAATTCTTCTACGTGGTTTTTCATGGAGTTTATTTAACATATAAAAAGTTGGGTGTACATTTTAATTTATTGTGCGTATATATATCTTATAAATAATCTTAATTTTAATGTGGTAATAAGTATAAAATTTTATATCCATCTTATCTTCATAATTATTTTATCGATAACACAAAGTGACTTAGAGTAAAAAAAATATTCATTGTAAAATTTCATAAACTCTAATAACAAGATCTACACAGTTTTGAAAACTCTTATCGAACTTTTTTCCCCTTGCTCTTCCATTCCAAGCTGCACGCATTTGTCCCTCCTTCTCAATGCGATTCTTCCCAATCCGTATGGTGACTTACATACGGCATAATTACCTTTCAAGTTATCCCTCATTTCCTCATTTGAAAACTCATTTCAAAATGGACCTGGTAATCTTCTTTATTTCTGGGAAGGATCATTAGTTCAGGAACGGATAATACTTTGCATAATTACTTCTGGTCAATCAATCTCCGACTTTGATTGCGCTTCTGCTAGTGCCGGAATAAGATTAGTTCACGGGGGATTTTTAAGGCTGGAAATGACTTTCAAACTTGGGTTTAACGGCTGATTTCAGGTCAGGCGTCAACGCCTGGTTCCGCGTTAAGTACGGTGAATACTATATTATAAGGGGAAGAATAACAGTTGAAGTTTAAACTAAACTTTGAAGGGAGATAAAGTTTGATTTTGAATGATGGTGCACTTTATTTAAAAATATATTGCATTTGATTTTCTCTTTATGTAGTTGTGATCCCAATAAATATTTCAAAGTTTAATGGAAATTTTAATTTTGCAGCTTTTGGTATATCTAATGATCTGTGGTTTAAGGTTTAAATTCAATGAACCAAAAAAAAAACTACGTCTTAAAAAAACTATGCTTTGAAGTGAAAACACAATTGTCTTCAGGCAAACTTAAATTTGCGTAAGTCATTTAGCTAGAAACGCCTTTATAAAAATGCTATTAAAAGAAATAAATAGCATATAGTTTGTACCTTTTTAAAAAATTTACAAAATATGTAAAAAAATAATGTAAGAAATATATAGCAAAAGACATCGCCAATTCAAAAATTTTTGCCGAATGCTGCCTTCGTTATTATTGCTATGTTTGAACATGAGTGGTAATGGTTTCCTCTATCTGCTATACATAGTGACATTTGGCGATGTTTTTTGTTTTGGTGAAAGTGGTTGACGGTATAATACTTAGGTACCTAAATAAGTTACATTACTAGAATAATTTTTAATGCCATGTTTCAATTTCGCCTGTGTAGTGTGAAAAACTTTGGGTAGGCTTAGGAAAAATATCTTTATAAAAGAAGATTTTTTTTGGTGATCTTATCACCTTATTTTATCTTTCTTTTCCTTTCTTTCTTTATTTAAAAATTCAGTAGAAGTACGCTCAGAATATCATGTATTGCGTTTTGTTAAATTCGTGTATTACAAGTAGCCATTTCGAGCAGTACGTCAACAACTACTGGAAACTCTCCTATTATTCCTCTGGAGAAAGATATTGTATTTGTTATATCTTCAATTATTGATAAAAGTCTCAAAAAACTATTTTTTTTCTCAATAAAATTGGTAAGCTGTCAAAACTTTTTCTACTATATCCAAATTCATTTAGAAAACATTGAAAAAACTTAATACTTTAACGCAAAATATTTAAATTTAAACTTTCATTGCTTATTTTTAAATTTTCTTGTACCCACCCCGATATCTTTTGTATAGTCTCTCTCTCTCTCTCTCTCTCTCTCTCTCTATATATATATATATATATATGTGTGTGTGTGTGTGTTTCCCCTTTTCCCCCACTTCTTATTTCCAATCGCCGTTACTGCTTTTCAAATCTGAAATAATGGGCCGGTTCATTTAAATATGTGGTACTATTTCTTATCATACAACATGTATCACATTTATCACGCGGATACTCTGCAAATCATTCACATTTAAGTATTCGAATTATTTACATCAAAGTTATCCAATATCAGATTGATTTCAATAATGAAGAATTGTACTTGGATGATTTCTTAATAACGTCTCATTGACAATGGAATTCATGATTTTGAACCTTGCTCAAAAAACGAACCTACACAGTGAGTTACTTTTTGTGTTTAGAATTCATTCCTCTATTTTTGGCATCATGCCATTTGAAAAGATTGAAGTGCTAAAAGATTTAACCTCATAAGCAGTAGTTACACTTGCTTTACAAAACATTTTTTTAACGGGATGGGATTTGAACCCTATGACATACAAGTTCTTTACTCCTCTACCAAGTAGGTAGCCGTGGTAGACTAGTGGTCAAAGTAACGGACTCGTGGCTGACGTGTCATGAGCTCGAGCCCAGTATCGCTTAATCTGTCGAGAGCTCAAACGTTCTCCCGTTAATGTGGTGTGTAAGTTAGGAGAGGGCGTGCAAGCTCAGGTATCGTCCTTGTCACTTGACTGTGATTCAAAATTTTGAGGTCAGTCGCCAAAAGCCCTCGAGTAGCTGAATAATGCGCTCTCACTTCTACCAAAGGATCCAAATAGTGATCGCGATAATCTAGAGGTCATAGTCATAAGCTCGTGGCCAGCGTTGTTGAGTCACGGGTTTGAGTCCTTATGCAAGGCCGCGATAGCCGAGTGGTATAGGTATGGGACCGTGGCTTGCCTTGTCACGAGTTCGAGCCCAGTACCACTAAAGATCCACCGTGTAGGGCAGCGATGCCCGTTAAATCTGTCGAGAGTTGAAACGTCCTCCCGTTGGTGTAGTGTGGTAGTTAGGAGAGGGGGTGCCAGCTCAGGTGTCGTCTACGTCACTTGACCATGGTTCAAAATTACGTGGTCCGTCGCCAAAAGCCCTCGTGTAGCTGAACAGTGTGACGTTAATATTCAATCAATAAATTAATTGAGTCCTTATGCCGCCAACTATTCAGAGAGGGGGGATGCACGTTAATCTGTCCTTTTTTGTGCCGGCTCAGATTTTTCGTATTCATCACTTCATCACAACACAAAACTGTGCGGTTCGTCACCAATAGCTTTAGTGTCGCTATAAGTGCGATGGTATGAACACCCATTCATCCCTGCCAAGTGACCTAGCGTTAACGTGTTAAGCTTTAATTCTAATTTCTCCAAGATTCTTACACCTTCACAAACTGTACAGTATATATTTTCTTAAATTTTGCCTTGTAATAAAGCTATAATTTTTTCTTCTAATTTGTGAGATTCATTCGAGTTGTGTAAAAAAAATGTGATGAGATTACACAATTCTTCTCATTATTAAATCATAAAGATCAATATAAGGTCATGGAAGTGTTTTTGAAGTATAATTTTTTATTTCAGTTTTTTGTGTGTGTGTGTGTGTGTGTGTGTGTGTGTGTCTTGTGAATGTTACATTATTAGGTTCTCTATTAGGTAACTTTATTAGGTAACGCACTAGCCTATTTTGACTCGAAATTACTATACTTACTTAGATCTGGTCAAATTAAACTAGACAGAAAATCAATAAAGAAAATCTGTTTGCCGAAAATTCGTTCGGAAATACACTATTAATATTGTTTTTTAATTTTCCTCTTATAGGTAAGAGGATTTAAAATTTTACTTCCAATTAAATTCCTTCCTCCCTCAAACTCTCAGTCTGAAAATTTTACAAAGAATTTCTTAAATATTCATCGAATTCTTCTTACTCAAACTAAACAAATTAGCTTATTGCTCAAAGGATCATTGATTACTCCAAGGAATTCCAAACGAGGATCTCAACTCCAAACTTCCACTGTCAAAGAACAAACCGCCCTGGATCCTGCCAGCTTTTCTCGTTCGCTCGATGCCAGGTATTGAGTGGTACGCAAATGCCCGGAAGTATCTAAATCCGGGAAAAGCCAGTACGGTTTTTACGACACCGTTTCCCGGATCGAAATCGAACGTTCTCTTCTACCTTGTAAAAGACCGTAGCATTCATTAAGAATCCGCCAGCAAGACGAAGTCGAAGTCACAGATGGAAGCCGCCAACGCAGGGTGGTGGTGAGGTGCTGCAGCAGCAGAAGCAGTTGGTGCAAAGCTGGCACCCTCACCTGGTGCAGTATTTGCAAGCACACAAACCGATTATTGAAATCCCGGAGTTGTGGAAAACGACACACGCCGGATTCTAGTAGTATAGTCTTCAGCGTTGGAATTGATTCTCCGTTTCGAAGGCCGCCACAAAGAGGCAAACGGCTTTCAAATAGAATGCTAATGACGGAGACGCTGCCTCTACTTGATTAATTTGTGTCTTTTGAATTAATTACGTCGCTAGTTCCTTCTAATTAAATAACCTCGTTGCATATTTTGAGCGTCGATTCCACTTCCAACGTCATTACTGAAAACGACTCCAACCCCTCTTTACTAAAGAGGTCAAAATACTAATTGGCCTACCGGAAGAAAAAAAGAAGGGATGATACCCGGTTAAAGTTAGTTGTGGGGGAGGGAGATGATAATGATTTCCCCGTGGAGGTCCCCCGTTTTCTCTGTGTAAGATTAAATATTCAATCTTGTAATCTCTATTAATGATTATACGTTTCAATTATGAAATTCTTTTTGATGTCATTTTCTTTCTTTCTCTTTCTCATATAGCTATTCCTTTCAAAACAAAACCGAATTAGGCTTATTATTTTTTAATCGTCCTTTCTCGTGTTCGAATTCTGGTTTTGTTCACCCCCTCCCATTTGTTCTTTTCGAACTGTATCTCTTTTCTTCCAGTTCCTGAATCAAATATTCATTTATGTAGAAAGCCAACAAATTAATTCTCATGATCTTTGTAATTGACTTTGCTTTCTGCGCTGCGTTTTTAATCAATTTATTTTCGTTTTGAGGGACGAGGGTGGAGGATGGGGTAGGGAGACTTGGAAATCGTTCGTTCCCACCCTCTCTTCTTGAAAACAACGAGGGTCTATCATTCAGCAGAGGGAATGGGAAACAACTCGAACGAAATAAGATAAAAGATGCATTTCTTATGAAATGCCAATGAGTGTTTTTAATTAAATTCACTTTTTTTAGTTTATCGGGGTTTTTTTTATTTCTCTCTCTCTCTCTCTGTCTTTCTTTTTGTTTCAGAGGACGTAAGAGTATTGAATTAAAATTATGAGGATGAGATATTTCGGTTGTCTGGTGGTGTTACTGAAATTTATCGGAGCCAGAGATTAATTATTCAATTTTATTGTTTTCTTTCCATGTTTCATTTACTTTAAAATAAATAAATTGCTCAGATATAGTCAAATATTCCACTTAAAAGTATTTATCGAATTCATTAATTATATCTAAGCTATTTAAATTATTTTATCTTTATATTGAAAATTTTAACAATGACTTGTCTTAGACGAATGTTTTTTTTAAATATAAAAACAATGATGCGCTTAGAATTCGTAAAAATATTTTTTTTCCATTCAGTACAGGGTTTCACTTAAAAAACCAAATTAATTACCCAAGAAAGACTTTAAGTTTGAATTCTTTATAATAATTAAAATGTAAGAATTATAAATTATTATAATTTAGAATTAATAAACATTATAATTTAATAATTATACATAAATGGAAATAATTAAAAATATAAATAATAAATATATAAATAGAAATAATTAAAATGCCTTTTAAATAATAAAATATTTTATTTAAATATTCTATAAAATTTGAATACTGAAAAAATATTTTTATTAGACTTCCTTCGTTTCCACAAATATTTTTCATATAAATACATCTTTCTCCATTAGAAAATTCTTATACATCAGAAGTATAATGTAAAGTACATATTTCTCGAAAGATGTATTGTGTGTTCAGCGCATTTAGCTTAATAAAAGGGATTTGTATGTCTAAAAAAATCACTAAATACTGTAGGATTATATTATTATAATTGATTCTTAAAAATTACCGCAAGGAAATTAAAATCTTCATAATAAAGTTATACCCCTAAATGACAATGAAAAACTATCGATATATATTGCACACATTAGTAAAATTCAATTAATGTAGATTAGTTTAAATAATAATTTAAAATATACTTTTTCTGAATACTTTCGTTTGAATAAATACATAGAAATTTTCGAACATTTTTATTTCATAACTAATTGATAAAAAGATAATTGTTGATTGATTGTTTTTGAATGATGGATTTAGAGTGAGTGAGTGAGTTAATATTAACGTCGCACTGTTCAGCTGCACGAGGGCTTTTGGCGACGGACCACGTAATTTTGAACCATGGTCAAGTGACGTGGACGACACCTGAGCTGGCACCCCCCTCTCCTAACTACCACACCACACCAACGGAAGGACGTTTCAGCTCTCGACAGATTTAACGTGCATCGCTGCCCTACACGGCGGGTCTTTAGTGGTACTGGGCTCGAACTCATGACATGCCTGCCATGGTCGGATACCTTAACCACTGGGCTACCGCAGCCCTATGATGGATTTAGAACAGTGCTTCTCAAACTTTCAATATACACGACCCCCTATTCATTCATCATTTTCATTACCCCCCCATACAAAAACAATGTATTGAAAACAATAATACTATATTTTGACACAAGCTGCAATACGACTTTAAACTTTTATGTGCCATCAACGTACATAAACGTCTTGCTCAGCCAAATCATTAATTTTCTGGACGTATATATACGTCTTTCCAAAGTACGATCTTTTCTGTGCAGTGCTATCCATAAAGTTATTCCGAAAACTTTGGAATGCAATAAAAGGACCTTGGCAGTGATTGCGAAGGATTTACTTAGTTCAGAGGATTTGCTTATTTATTCCTTTACTCCTCCCCCTCATAAAACGTCAAAATACGCTGGTCTACGTGGAAAATGGTGGCATTGGGAGAGAATCGCGTAACTTTTAATCGGCAGTTGAAGAATCAATTAAAAACCGTACAAATTACCAAGATAAGTGATAATACAAGCCCATGGGGCTCACTGATAATTATCAAACTTGTTCTTAACTTAGTATTGTTAAATTAATAATAAAATGCATTGTACAGTTCTGATACATTTATGAGTGTATTATATAAGAACAAATGTGTATTTTTTTTTATATTTTATTACATCAGAAAGTATTGTGTTTGTTTACTTTCAGTAAATTAATAATTTTTTAAATAATCTTTTGTTTTCGACTTTTCAATATGCTCACGCCCCCTCGTAGAGTTATCACCCCCCCAAGGGGGGCGCGCCCCACAGTTAGAGAAACACTGATTCAGAATACAAGGATTATCTGGGGTACACTTTGTAGTTTTGAGCAACAATCCAATTTCAAGTTGGTACTCCACTCTCGTAACTTTCATTTCACATCAATATCAGGATTTTGAGCAGATTTAAAGTGTGTTATTCCTTTTAAACCACTGGTTTTAAATGGAATTAGAATTCAAGAATTTGGTGTGAAAGAAAAGCTGTCGATCGTGAACTCATGAAAATTAGACCATTGCAGACACAACTTTCATGTACAGGGGGGATCTAAAATTATGGGACAAACTCTGAGGAATAGTAGTGCTCGCTAAAACAAATATTTTTGTATAGGAATATATGGGTTTTGTATAGGAATAGCAGCATTGAGGCACAAACAGAAAAAATAACACAATAACGGAAACATAAAATATTCATTAGCAGCATAAATAATGAGTGATTCCCTACAGAAAAAGTTAAAAGCAGTTTTAGAAATAGCACTCATCAACATTTAAACTCTCCAAACGGTTGGTTGACTGACATGTAGACGACATGCTACAGCTAGGGATTGCAATATCGGATCAAAAGTTCAATACCGGTATTTGGTATTTTTCAGATCTTTATACCGGGATACCAGTTTTAATACCGGTAGCAGAAATTTTAGAAAAAGAAAGAAAGCATAGGTCTGTGTGTGTTTCTTTGTCTTATTTTCCGGTTTTATTAGAGAGTGCAAATATCACAAAAAATAATTTGTTACTCATAAATTATAACAGTATATAAAGAGCTACAAAAGTAAAGGAACATCTTATTTATTTAAATTACAAAAAAATTTGAATATCACTTTTTAGCATGTGGTACTATTACAATTTTTTTAAATATGACCTTAAAAATAAAATGCATCAATTGTACTGCATGATACGCAAAAACAATGTGAATAACAAACTCACCAATTTAAAAAATATCGAAATATTGCGCGCTTTCTTCACAACTGCAGCCTGTTTTTCACTGATTAGAATATCCCACTACGAATCCTATGTGTGTGTATAGTATCGCCCTGAGCTGCAATAGGATAGTTTTGGCCCATCTCCTTGGATGATTCACCTATTTTATCACCTCTTGATTGTACGATGCAACTTTATATTCACAGTCTAATTAATTTCACCCGTTAGGCACACATAAAAACAAGAACGTATACTAATTTGCTCTGTTGGCGATTCCTCAACATATAGTGGAGACAATTAGAAAATTTCAAATAAATACCGAAAAACGGTATTTAAACATTTGAATACCGGTATTACAAAATTGTGCAACTGGCTCAAAATACTGGTATTCGGTATACCGGTATTGCGATCCCTAGCTACAGCCCTTGCCGGGTGTTTCATCCGCATGTTCCAAGATAACATCTTCCAAATGTGTTTGTCTTACAGTCCTCGATCTACCCCCTTCCCTCTGTACTGGCGATAAATGAACCATTTTCACACAGCTGTTGTTGTATTCGCGAAACTTTGTGTTATTCGACATGCGTCTACTTGGAAAACTTTCCTAAAAACGATGTGGCGCTACACTGCCATTACCATTAGTAGTAGCGCACATTAGATGCATGTCTTCCTGTTCACTATTAGTAAAATCCCCCATAACGCCGAAATCTCAAACGCAAATGCCGATTTTGGTTGTGCAGCAGATCACTGACACACCGCGCTTTGCTGACTTCAACTATTACCAATACTGTCAGCCTATCTCACAATAAAGGTGGCCAAGCATGCAGGACAGCTGGTGAATGCAGTTTCTAAAACTGTTTTAACATTTTCTCTACGGAATTATTTGTTAAGTTTGTTTATGATGATTCTTTTATGTTTCCGTTAAAAAATTACTTTTCTATTTGTGCTTCAACGCGGCACTTCCACCCATATATTCCGAAACAAAAATTGTTTTTGTTCCATGATTTTCTAATCTCCCTGCATATCAGTTAATGTGTCCACGTAGCTTAGTGATCATGGTCATGAACTTGTAGCCAGCGTTGTCAAGTCGCGATATTAAGCCCTGATGCCACTGAAGACCATTGTGTACAAAGGCTGATGCACATGTTAAATTTATCGAGGCTGAAGGTCCTCGCATTGGTGTGGTGGGGAAGTTAGGAGAGAGGAGTACTGTCTCCAATGTTGTCGTTCTCAATTGAATGAGTTTCAAAATTACAAGATTTGTCACAAACAGCCCTTGCGTTGATGTAGAGTTTAAAGTTCATAAACACTCACCAATTTATCGGTTTACAAATAACTGCATATTGTTACTTGAATTCGCAAATTTATTAGAAAGTCAAATTTGGCTCTCTTTGATTAACGTACAATATTATTTTTTATATTTCTATAAATGTTCCAGCCCTTAATAATGATTATGATAATTGAGTTTATATTTTTAAATCACAGCTTTTCAGAGTCATTTCGTATAAATTCCAGCTATCGAAAATAACATATGAACAGTATGTTTTACTCTTATAACTGAAGAACTTTCAAAAAATAAAATTTTTTGAAAGATAATCCTGATGTTTTCAACAGAAATACGGAATTTCACAAATAAAAGTCTGTTTTTGCACAAATTTAGCGTAAGTACAAAACTAAGAAAAAAAGAAGAAGCATTAATTTTTAAAAGAAAATGTCATTTTTAAAAGATGTTTCAAAATATCGACTTCGTAAGTTTTTAATGATACATTTTTTTTAATTTCAAAGTATATGAAAATTTTGCTTCTGGAAATTACTATTTCTATTTAAACTTTTTTTAAAAAAGTTTTACATTGAACTTTTATTAGTTTTGAAATGTTTGAGCACTTTTGCCTCATCTCTTAAACTTTATCGGCCAAGGTAACCTAGTGGTCAAGATAACGGATTCGTGACCGGCGTGTCATGAGTTCTAGCCATGATACATGTACCATGTAGATGGTACGAATGGACCATCCAAATTTGTACCGCTGAAGACCCGTCATGCAGAGGGGACCGACACTTGTGAAATATGTCGAGGCTCAAGCATCCTCTCGTTGGTGAGGTGGGGAAGTTAGGAGAGGGAGTGCCAACTCAAGTGTCATCCAGGTCAGTTTACCGTAGTTCAAAATTACGAAGACCGTCGTCAGAAGCCCTCAAGTTTGACGTTAATATTCACTCATTCACTTTGAACTTTATCTTTCATTTTCTATTAATATTCACTTTTTTTGAAAATTTAAGCTCATTTATTTATGAATTCTTTTTCACATGTTAGGTAGAGGGAACGGGAAATTAGATCTTATTTTCCAATTATCAACACGTTAACTAGAACGAAATCTAAACATTGATTTTTTCAGTTATGCAAATAAGTAATATATTAGTAATATATAATTAAATAAATAATAAGTAATTGTTGCATTTTCTACAATGGTGTTAAATAATCAAGTTGCTGCAGTAGCACTTAAAATTTTTTTTTTTTTTTTTGTATTATAGCATGCAGTCTAATTTGCTTCATTTCCTATATTTCTCGATTATATAGCATAACTAAATCCATTTTCATGTTCGACTACCTGGTATACTCGTTCTACGCCCGGGAGAATTGAAAAATTAAACAATACAGATTGAAGGATAAAGAAATTTTTAATGAATTAATTTAACGAGAATTTGCAAATTAAACAAAAATTAAGCATTTCGCATATTTCAGCCAAACAAAAAAAAACCATATTAGTTAAATTTTAAGTCTGTAGATCTAACAGCTGATAAAAAGAATTTTTTTTATTCATAACGCCCCGTAACTCTCTTGTGGATAGATTTTTGAAAGCACCTTACTAAGCTGATCAGCAAAGGTTGTTACAAATTTTGTGTAATGAACGCTTAAAACAGTGTAAATAACTTATATCTTGATGTGTAATAAGTTACTATTACTTTCTGTTGTATTTATCTTATGTTAAAATTGTAATATTCGCAAGCAATGTCGTTCCTTACATTATAATGGCGTTTCAACAGAAACTTAGAGAAATGTTGGCAATAGAGCCAAATTAGCATCATTTTTGGCAACCCTGTTGGCAACTTAGCGATGGATTGAACGGTGTAGAAGTTTATATGCTGTATCGCCACCTGGTAGGAAGATGTAACAAAGAGGATAGCACAAAAACCTTCTCCAGAAAAAATACATTTATATGCCAATTTGTATAGTGATTGGTTGAACGGTGTTGGAATGAAGCGACGTCATACATACAAACATCCATTTATATATAGAGAGAAATTAACATTAAAGAAGAACCTATCCTAACGAAAATTCTCTGTTTTTGGCGACCTGTTGGCAATTTGGCGATTGATTGAAAGGTACAGAAGTTGATATGCTGTGGGGCTCCCTGGAGGGAATCTGCAACAAAGACGATAGCACAAAAACCTTTTCCACTAAAATACACACATAAATGACAATTTTCATAGAGATCGGTTGAACGATGTTGGAGTGATGCGATTTCATATATACAAACATCAATTTATATATATATATATATATATATATATATATATATATATATATATATATATATATATATGGATAGATTTGATTTACTTCATATAAAAAAATATTCAAGAGTAATTAGTGTAAGGTAAGACCTAAATGAGAAAAAAGTAATAGGACTTCAGGCAAACGAAGTAAATGAAGTATATTCGAATTGTATCAAGATATTTTTAAAAAAATAAATGTGTTATTAAAAGGTCAAATTTTATCTAATGAAAGTATCCCAAAGTATTTGCTGCGAAATTGTTTACAAATCAGTAATTCTTAAATATTGTCCCAGAAATATCTCTCAGTAATATATTCCTAATTAATATATCTTCAAGTCAATTCTGATTCCCGATGAATGTTATAAGCTACTTTGATATCATTTATGAGAATGATTCGGTTATGATTATTTAATCACACATCACACATTTAAAGGATATGAAATTCGTGTGCGTTTTGCGACAGCTTTTATAATTTTAAATAGTTATCAAATTATTATAATAAGGTCTCATTTACAGAAGAAATTGGTTTTATGTGGTCCTTTTTTTAATGCGATTTTATTTTTGTGCGACCGCATAAAAAAATTTCTACAGTATTTCGACGAATTTGCTTGTTATATGTAAGAATTCATGAAATTTTTGAATATTTTTTGTGTGGTTATTTTTATGCGGTTTCTATCTACCGCAAAAAACAGGTTCAACTGTACTGAAGACTATAAAGGCATCAAATTTTAAATACAGTAGCCTCAAAGGTTCAGTCTATTGACTTCAGCTAAGAGAGATACTTTGGCCTTTGCATTTACTTTCCAGCCAAATAATTCAAACTTTACTCCAAATTTCAGATAATATTTCTCTTCATTATCTCTTGTGATACCTTAGACCTAAATTGATTTAACACGGGATATTTTGTCAACGATCGAATTATAAATCATGATCACACTGAACCATTCCTGCTTCTTAAGGTATTTAATTATTTTAATAATTGTAAATTAATTCCTTTCAACGTCATACTGTATGCAACAAGACGACTGTTGGTAATAGATCTCATAATACAGAATTACAATCAAGTGAATATACACCACCTTGCACTATATAGATTTCGTAATTTGAATTCAGGTTGAAAATGAGACAGATTATGAAGTTCTGTAACACACTTGGTCCCACTTACTACCAACGTTGTTTTCAAATCCTGGAACATCCAAGGAGTAAGGCGTTTGATTAAGATACCCGACTATATTCGGAACCGTGATTTTGCAAAAGCGTATAAATGGATAATATTTATGATCAATTAGATTAGAAAATGCATATAAAATTGTTTTAAGAATAGTATTATAATTAAAAATTATTTAAGTACAATATTTTGACAAAAAATGAACATAGAATGACCCATTTTCAAAATGTTCTCCTTTTGTGAAAACTGCTTCTATTATAGTAATATTTTGCCTGTATGTAGCTCAGACCTCTGTACAGATGCTCAACTAGAATTTTTGAAATATATAACTTAGAAGTGGGTTTATCCATGTTTTACGACAACATAGGGGACAAATTGTAAGAAAAAAACGCCAATAATTATTTCAATGGGTGGTAACTCTGAAAATAATGTGAATTTTTCAAAAGTCATAGTTGAGCCAGTTATCTTTGTTAATTTTCTTATTGGTATTCTGAGAAATGAAATGAGCCTCTGTACAGAGATCTGAGCTATATAGAGGCAAAATATTATTATAACAGAAGCATTTTTCACAAAAGGAGAACATTTTGAAAAAAGGTTATTCTAAGTTAGTTTTTTACCGAAATATTGTATTTAAATAAATTTTTTTGTCAAAATATCTTTAAAACAATTTTATGCATGTATTCTAATCTATGTTACACTAAATATCATGAAGATTATCCATTTATGCGCTTTTTAAATCACGGTTCCGAACGTAGTCGGATACCTTAATTCATTGCTAATGTTGTACTGTGATTCTAAACGAAGTGTATTGGAAACTTACTTCGTAATTTTAAACTACGGTATGTGACAAAACAACATCATGCCTCCCACACTTCTCATCATACCAACGTAAAGACCTTGAGCTCAACACACGATTGGTCGGTTATGGAATCATAAATGAAATTGACAAGAATGAAACATTATCGATGTCTTGAGCTCTGGTGACTATAACCGCGTTTGGTTCTCGCTTCGTCACTGTCAGGAACAAATTCTTAATTTTTTCCAGGAAAACTGAATAATTATTTAAAATAAGTAAACAATTCAAAGTAATTTTAACTTACTATACTGTATACATGTTTCATGACATTTTTTCTCCAAAAAATTCTAGTTCACAAGTTAAGAAGAAATATTTTAAGATTTACAAGAGAGAAAAATAGCTACTAAGAACTTCAAAAAAGCTAAAAAACTTAGCCTTATTTCTGGCTAACTTTTAAGTTTCTGTTTAAGTACAAATTATAACTGTATATCATTAAAGGTGAAGAACAATTTTTCATGTATACGGACTATTAATCCGAAAAATTTCTTGGAAAATCATGAGAAAAGTAATTAAAAAACAAAATTATGAAAAACGTACAGCGTTATATCAGAAGCTATTGTAACAAATCTGTGCATACTTTTGACTATATAAAACGTGTCCTATATTAACTGATTCAGTTTGGAGTTTGTAAAAACAAAAATACGCATTTTAAACTAAAAAAGTTTATTCTATGTTATAAATTGCGTTGAGTAAACACATTAAACAATTTTTTTCACTTACATACACTGCTGGACAATTGCTAAGGACGGATCACAAATTGCTATGTAGCATAACATTAAGCGAGACATGAGGCCTAGTAGGATAAAATATAGTTGACACACTGTTCAGACATTAGAATAAAGAATATTTAATGTTCTGGAAAGTACAAAAGCTGTGAAACATCTGAAAGAAAAAAAATGTTTATTTGATCTGCGTACAGAGAAATGGAACAATGCATCTAAAAGTCAGCAGGCACCTTAAAGAAAGGTATCAGTACGGGATATGTCCACCGTGGAGTGTGATGCAACATTCCACACGTCGTACCATACTTTGCACAACAGTATCCAGCAGCTGTTGAGGCAATTTATCCCATTCCTCTGTGAGTGCACGGATGAGGGTGTTCTTGTTTGTCGGAGGATAGTTTCGATCAGCAACTTGCCTCCCCAAAGCATCCCGCACATTTTCAATGGGGTTTAGATATGGAGAACGCACTGGCCATACGAGACGTCGAATACCCTCGCTGTCTAGACAATCATGAACAGCGAGTGTTCGATGACATGTTGCGTTGTCGTCCATAAAAACAAATTTATCACCGACAGCACCACGGAAAAGACGAACATGAGGAAGTAGAACTTCATCAATGTATCGTTGGCCCGTCATAGTCCTATTCGCAACCACGAGTAGGCGCGTGCGGCCATTGATCATGATGCCGTCCCACACCATGATACTGCATGTCGGATATCGGTCCTTTTCCTGGATATTTTCTGGACGATAAGCAGTACCACTCTCGCGCCAGATCAGTTGGCGTCTACAATCCGATGACAGACTGAACATACTCTCATCTGAGAATAGTACGCACGCCCAGTCTTGTTCAGTCCAATTGTGATGCTCACGACACCATTGCAAACGGGCAGTACGGTGCTGTCTGGTCAATGGGACAATCACAACAGGTCTGCGTGCGTATAGTCACTCCCTCCCCTCAAACGTCTGGCAACAGTTTTTCGGGAGATCTGCTTTCCTGAGGCAGCAAGAAACTGATTTGCCACCTGCTGAGCTGTGGTGCGCCTGTTCCTTTTTGCTGATAGGACGATATATCTGTCTTCTGCAGGCGTCGTACTTCTAACACGAACCTCCCCCGTGCCGTCTACTACATATTCCAGTAGTTTTAAATGACTTCCACAGCCGTGAAACAACGCTGTGAGCGATGTCGAACTCCCTGGCAACATCTGTTATTTTTCGCCCTTCTTCGATCTTTCCAATAATTCGGCCACGCATAAAATCATCTATGTGATGTCGGGAAGACATGCCAAAAATTTTGATTTCATCTATTAAATCTTTCCTGTAAAACTTTGACTTGAAACAACAACTGTCCACACGCGTCAAAACCTTTAAAACTCTTATGAACGCTATCACGTGATGAACAGACGTGGAAAAACATTTGCATACTCATACTTCTTCTTACTAATATCCCGCACTTATTCTAATTTTCTACATTTTGCTTCCTTTCATTTTGTGGTTGCTATGGATTATAGTGTTATCCGTCCTTAGCAATTGTCCAGCAGTGTATATGCTTGCATATATTTCACAAAATATTTTCAATTAGAATGCTGCACAATCAGTTACAATCCAGTTCCAAATCAATGGTCAAGTTATTCGAACAGACCCTTTTTCAGTCTTTAACTAACCCCCGAGTAGCTGAGGGATTATAGTCTGGTAACTGTGTTGAATCATAGGTTCAGGTCCTAGAACAACTGAAGTTCTGTCATGTAGAGGGCCTGATGTACATTAAATATGTCGTTTCAAGGTCAGGCTCAGAATCCTTATGTTAACATATAATGAGAAAGTTAATAATAGAATTCAGTTCAGGCGTCAAACCCCTTGACCATGGTTCAAAATAAGGAGGCCCATCGCCAACAGCCCTCAATCAATTTCAATCGTTCCCAGAAACAATAGGCAAGAAAAATCAGAGTTCCGAAAACATAAGTTTCTAGATTCTATAAAATCAACTTTATACTGAGAATGCTACACAAAAATTTTTACTTAAGAGAGGGAGGGAGAAGATATATATAAAATTGGCGCTGTACAATGCTAATTAAACAAAATAAGAGATTTCTCTACTCATAATCCATTATAAATTGTTATCTAGTAAAATTGTTATCTAATCAATATAAGCCCAAAAAAACCTTATGTAAGCGGGTTTTTTTATCTGTGGGGCTAGCCCCTCAGGGAGGGGGTGATAACTCTTCGTGGGGGAGGGCGCAAGCATGTCGAAAATAAAATATTTGAAATAATAATCAATTTACTGAAAGGAAACAAAACAAAATACATTCTGACATAATAAAAAATACACATTTACACTATTATAAAATACTTATAAAAGTATCAGTACTGCACAATGTATTCGATAATTAACTTATCAATACTAAATTAAAAACAAGTTAAGTAATTACTTGCGACTCCCCTGCGCTTGTCTCATATATAGAATTTAATACTTATCATGATAACTTGTATGGTTTATAATTAAAGTCTAATGTAATTTTAGTGACAAAGTACATTATTATTGCATTCAGCGCATTGTTATTGTAAGAGGGGTCGCGATGGAAATTATGACTGAAAAAATTGGTTCGCAAATATTGAAAGTTTGAGAAGCACTGCCGTATAGTTAATTAACAATAACACAAACATTTTCCCCCATTTTCTCCATAGATTCAATAAGCAAATTGAGAAGTATCTGTGGCAGGAATAAAAGATCCAATAATTAGTTTTAAAAAAGAAAATTAAATGGCTTATTTCAAAATAGCAAGAATAAATATTTTTTTTTAAAAAAAAAAGGAAAAAGTACTTATTTATAAAATATATATTTTATTTTTCCATTTAAAAAAATGTTGGCATTGAAGCAATCCTAAAATTAAACAATTTAAATTCGCCAATTAACAAAAAACCAATATACAATTTACAAAATCCTATCGAATTAAATAAATTTCCATATAATCGACAACACCAAGCCGATACAATGAACAATATTTAAACAAAGCCTTTCCCCAATCCTTTTCCAGAGGCAATGGGCAAAATCAGAATCGAAGCTGCCTCGAACTGAAATCCGTTCCGCAAACGTTTTTGTATCGGGAAAAGGACGAAATAATGGGCCGAGGGAAGTAACAAAAGGGGGAGAGACTTCTGGGTTGAGTTAATTAGAAGACGGAACTACCGGATAATTGAGCGATTGACGAGCCCCTTCTAAACAGATTACCCGTCCTCTGTGGACGAATCTATCCATTCTGGTGAGAGAGTGCTCTTTGTCTTGGTGTAGTAAGTGGGTTGTGAGTTTCAGTTTTAAAGACTTTTGGAGGATAGTTAAGATGGGACTTCGCCTGAAAAACTTTGGGATGCAATTTACCTTTAGAATTCGGGGTCCTCTTAACCATTAGCTTTTCTCGTAAATTACTACGAAGGAAGGCAAAAGAGTTTTGTTTTTTGAGCACTACTCTGGGTTATAAGACTTGTTATTCTGTTGACGATTGGTAGAAGAAAGGATTTAGCTTATAAGTTACAGATGGAGTAGACAGAGCAAATTAGGATAACATTTCTCTTAAGGTATAAACGTAATGGATTGAATGAGATATAATTACGTAAAATGCAGGATACAATTTTAAGGATTTCGAACCAGAATTAAAGGTTTCGTTTAAACTAGTCTTTGGAATATAGATATTCATTTTTGGTTAAAACAATCTAAAGGAATGATTATTCATACCTTCTACTATTTTTAACAAGATAATAAAATATTTTAACTGAAAGTACTTAAATCATATTGTTCCTTTATATGAAGTGCTGTTTTGTAATTTAGTTACTTTTCAAAGTTGATGGAATTGTGCTTTTGTATTATCATAACCATTTTGTACTATATTGGTGGAAATTGCCAAAAATAAGAAATGCGCCCCATTGTGATTTTCATCGTTTTGTCAAATAGAATAGATAATTTCATTTATTTTTGGTTTATGTGTGCATTGATATTTTTTTACTTCCTCCTATTTTCACTTTAATCAAAATTTTTAAAACTGAATAGTGGTATATGGCAACAGAGAAGAAATTTCAATGAAATAGTCTTTTAAGTAGTTACAACATTTTATTTCAGAAGCAAAAATGTATGAATTCATTTATCATTAAGTTTTAGTTTGGGAAACAGGCCTCTTTAAAATGCGGTGTTATAAACTGTTTAATCAACATATTTCGAATCAGAGAAACAGCAGTTGGTAAAAAAAGTTGCCTGCCACACGTACACATCTAATAAATCTGTATACTCGAATAGAACTTAAACTGTTCTTATCCCTGTTGATTTCAAAGGTTCATCAAAAAAAAAAAAAAAAAAAGAATCGCAGAATTCTTCTTAAGAATTTATAATTTTAAAAAGTAACGCGAGGGAAGGAATAAAAATTTTAAATACAGTTTTATAAGCGTACTTTTTACCGTATAACTTTAAAATTTTATGGTTGTAGGGAATATGAAGCAACAAAAGCTTGTGAAGCCCTCGCCCGTAGGGACCTCAGTTCTACATTATCTATGCGACCTGTTTCTGTGGGAAAGAACGAAGAACCACTCAAATCATTCATTCTAAAATCTGTTTATTAATATCTTAGTTTAAACATAATACACAACAATAATAATCTAAATAAGATGATCTAGAATGAGAAGACGCAGCACCTATTACCAAATAGTCGCGCACTTGACCACTGAATCTAACTTTATAGATTAATTCTTCTATCACTAATATACACCCTTTCCTTATAGCTTATATAAATTAGCTTAACGCTATATCCTAGGTAAACAGCTACGTTCTTTATCTGTTCTGATGTGGCTTTAATCTGACAGTATTCCTTTTCGCCTCGAACCCACTTTTGGTACGTCAGTACCGACACGGCTAGGCTATTTCACGGAGTTAGGATTCTTCTAAACTTTATCTCAAATCACTTTACAGCTAACTCTATACTTAGAGACTTCACTTCCCACTTAGCAATCACTTCTGCACATAGGCATAGACCCGTACATGAACCCCGCTCAACTGCTAACTTCCAATATATACATATATATATAATTCCTAATTTACATAATCACATTCTTCTTCTTGAGTTGGTTGGAAAGAATTGCCCTATTGGCCCCAAAGAAACCCCAAGAGGACATTTATAAAAATCGCAATAAAACCCCCGTTACAAGCTATTATCTTCCCAAAAATACTTTTAATGCAATATATATCCAAGAATTTTATCTTCTTCAGGAAACAGAGACACCTGAACATAGACATTTTAAGCATATACCAACACGGCCCAAAGCATTGATCTCGGGGAAAGCTCATTTCCATCGAACCGACTCTGCCTCAACAAGATTATGATGCGAATTATTTTAACTGTCAAGAGTTTTTTCCAAGATTCATTCTTGAAAAAAAACTGGGAATTTTGAACTATATGTGAACTGAAAATAGTGGTAAAACTGCATTGATGCCTAGGGTTTCCAAATATTACGCCCTTCACCTCTTGTTTTTATTACCTTGATTAAGTGTTTATTTTAGAACATGTCCCAAAATTCTCAGTGTAACGTAGTGACTAGGTAGCGTTTTTAATCACACAGCAAGACATTAAAAGAATTTACTTTATTCATATTCTACGTCAATAAAATTTTCAATTCCAGCAGTATAAGGTAAATTGTAGACTAATTAGTCCCTTGTTTGCACGTAAGCATAACAAAATACAGTCCCATGTTGAATTGTCTTCACGGATACCTAGCCGTAGTGCAACCGTCGGGTAGTAGTTTCACTGAAGGGTGTTGGCTCTACGTTGTTTCTCCGCTTCACAAGATCCTCCAGAAGACTCCGCTCGTTCTCACCATCACTATCCAGCCAACACGTGAAGAGCGTGTCTTTTCTTTCCGTTTCTTTTTCTCAGCTCTCGTCTCGATCCAACCTCGGTTCCATCTCGGTCCCCTCTCACCAAAAAAAATTACCCTTTTATACTCCAGGGGTGGGTCCACTACACCCCACTCGTCACCTCTCATTGACAGGGCCCCAAAAGTCTGCACATGGGCCTAGGTCTCATTAGAGTCCTATTCACGCGTACCTAACAATAGCCCTCTCTGTCCCGTCTTGAATGACCTGGCGCCATACGTTCGTCTGCACATCTGGACACTTGTTCATCACGCTGCTATTGTTTTCTTGAAGTCATTCTCCTGTCATCTGCCTAGGCATCAGTGTTCTCAGTTAGACAAGCCTCGTCAATTGTCACCTGATGAGGTGCTCCTATGTCCATTATGTTGTCACGGATCTGAGGCCAAACAATAGACAACGACCCCAAAGCCACGTGCACTGTCTCCGAGCCACCTATTCTAAGCTATAAAACTTGACATGAATGGAAGGGGGCGCCTGATGTACCAAGCGCAGTCGTTACATCAGAAAGTTGTATTGCTTAAGGCAGGGGTGGGCGGACTTTTACAAGGGAACGAACTACTTCTAATGTTTTTAAGATGTTGCGGTCTACCCAGGGGCGTAGGTGTGGTCATTCTGTATTAAAACTGTATGGTTTAAGCACTTTTTTTCGATTGTGTACCCTTCTTTTAAAATATGACAAAGTACTATTTATACTACAAAAACTCAAGTAACACAAAATTGTCAAGCTTGAAGAACAATAAGGGACTGCTAGACCGTGGTACGTGGACGTATTCAATGCATCGAAAAGTGAAGATACGTGAATCGATGAATCTGAAACCGACGTATGTACTTAATTAATTCACTACCAATTCCCGCGCCATCGCGGGACATAATGTCAGCACAAGAACCCACTCCCGTAGAAACGCGGGAAGAGCTGTTCATCAAGATTTATTCTCCCCTTCAATCAGCGAGTGGGGAATTCTTCCCCTACAGGGGCGTTCGCTTCCAATGAAGGTACATGTGTCGTCTACACATTTATAGGAATCGTTTGCTTAAGTAAAGACAGTCGCATCGATTGTGAAAAGATGATTCTAAATTCTAGCTGGCATCAGTGTTCCATAAATTGGTTTCTTTTAGTAAACCTGTTTTAGGTCTTAGTAAAGGCGGTCAACTCAAAATGTCTTGGTGGTCCACCGGTCGATCGCGATCGAGTTAATGCCTACCCTGGGCTTAAAGTATAAGCCTGTGTGTGTCTGTGTGTCTTAAGATATTTCAATAGGGATTTGTGTGGAACGCGTATTTACAGCAGTCTGAAAGAATAAACTCCAAATTATATTTATACGATTACAAATATTCTCTAGCAACTGAATTATTCTCCAAATAAAATTTCTGTAAAAAAGCACGGTAATTATAAACATTTTGCTAATGATCCTAATGCCTAGTATCTCCCGTTTTTTGTCTAATTTTATGCTTCCGGTCGGAGTATTCCCCGAGATTTCTAAATGTTTTTGACGGAATAAAAATTCTCAATGCAATATCTCTTCAAAATTCAAAAATTCTCTCTTCATTATATTTTGGAAAAATATTATTATTGATGTCTTTTAGCACAATTGAACCGTTAAGAACATTTGATTTGGGTACTGACCCACCGTGAGCAGATTACGCTCGTTAAATTTAGGATGAGCAATCAGTCAATCGCCTTTCTGGATGTATGAGCTTGATGATAGTTGTTCTAAAAGTTACCAGCTATATAAATTTAAAATACTTTTAGGGTATAATTTTAATGCATAAGAAATGTTCCAAAAGGGGCATGCATGCCAAACATCTTGGAACAAAAATTTACACTTCTAAGTAATAAGGTGTATTCAATTGAAGTTGCATATTTTAATTTATTGGCATGTCATATTTGGTCAAACCATATCAAACGATATTTTATTTTCTTAATAATAAAGCGTATAAAGCAAGGAAGTGTTAAAAAATGTTTAGATATAAGAGGAAAAAAGGACAGGTGAAAAGGAGGTACTACTCGCATTGGCACATCCGTAAAATTGCCAAATGCTACCATCAGACGAAAAATCATTTATTACAGCTACTTCCCGCCGTTCTCAACAACTACCAATCTAACTTAATTACAGTCAACTGTAAGTAACTTATATTCGTGAATATTTTGTTGGTCAACAACAATAAAATTGCCCGCTGGGCGATATATGCACCAGATAACTTAACACATCGGAACACATCGGGTAGGGTAAGTATTGGATAATGAGAAGGAAGTTCGATGAAAACGTAAATATATCTCTAAGGTATTCTGGAGACAACAGTAGCCTAGTGATCAAGATCACAGACTCGTGGCAGGCATGTCATGAGTTCGAGCCTAGTACCGACGAAACCCCGTCGTGTATAGGGGACCTTATTCATATTGAATATGTAGAGGCTCAAACGTCCTCCCCTTGGAGTGGTGAGGAAATTAGGAGGGGGTTGTGCCAGTTCATATGTCATTCTCGTCACTTGACCATGGTTCAAAACGTCAAGGACCATCACCAATAGCTCTCGAGCAGCTTTTCCGTGTATCGTAAATATAACTCTAATTCTAAGGCTTTCGGAAACACAACATTCGTGTTTATTAAAGACAAAGAGAAAGAAAAATAAAATCTCTCGATTACCTCGGGCTCGTAAACTCAGTGCGTACCATAAGTAAACAAATCAGTGAATGAGTGAGAATTATGTTAAAGTTGCAGTATAAAGTAACACAAGGGCTATTGGCGACGGACCTCGTAATTTGAGACGAGGGTGACACCTGAGCTGGCACCTACTTCTCTTAATTATCATACCTCACTCACAGCAGAACATGCCACTGCGTCGGCTCAGGGGCGGCTCTAAGGCCAGACCCCTGCCAGGGGCGGCATTAGGATCGGATTAAAAAAAATTTTGTTACAAAAATTTTTATATATTTTCTGAAAATATTGAGTGTGAATTTGGTATTTCATTTAACATATCTTATTTTTTTCTTTCCTACTCTGTCTATTTAATTACAGTTTTCTTTTATGTACCCCAGCTCGGAGTGAACTCACAACGGACATTCCTTTAGCCCTTACGATGTTGGGTGTCAGCTATACGAAAGAGGACAAGGGTAATAAGAGGTTTTGGTAGATAGAGCCACAGGGGAGATGTTTTATTTTTTAGTCTTGATTGTAGTTAGTATAAGTTAAAACAAATGCCTGTGATCCCCACAATCATAGAATATTTTTCGAATAAATTGGTCTGCTTAAATGGACGATTCCTTCTTTTACATTTCACTCGTTTAAAATAATAACAAGTAATTACGTTCTTAATTTCGAATTATTTTGAATTTTTTTAGACCTAAAATAATATGCATATATATGTATTTATATAGAGAGAGAAAGAGGGAGAGGCATTTTCCATTTTTGGCAAAACTTTTAGGCCATCTGCACACGAGTCTTCAATAGCACACTCATGACTCACTGGCCTCGAGCTCACGACCAGGCTATCAAGGCCACAACCCCTGAATATATACAAAGCTGTAAAGATAATTAGAAAAACGTAAAACTATTCCTTAAAAAAATAACACATTTAATCATCTTTACAAAATGAGTGCTTCAAATTCCAAGAGAATTATAAAGAGTGTTTTTTTAGAGGTATAGAATTTTAAATTGCAATAAAACAACGATGTATTATTCGATTGGCATGAATTTTTTTTTTATTCGAAAGATAATCTTGTGGCATTACATTTTAAATATGATTTCTGGCATATGAACTGCCACTGCTGGCTCGGATGTAGTCCCATCTGGACGTCAATTTTCGATGACTTTTTTCCAACATTTGTGGCCGTATATCGGCAATAACACGGCGAATGTTGTCTTCCAAATGGTCAAGCGTTTGTGGCTTATCCGCATAGACCAATGACTTTACATAGCCCCACAGAAAATAGTCTAGCGGTGTTAAATCACAAGATCTTGGAGGCCAATTCACAGGTCCAAAACGTGAAATTAGGCGGTCACCAAACCTGTCTTTCAATAAATCGATTGTGGCACGAGCTGTGTGACATGTTGCGCCGTCTTGTTGGAACCCCAGCTCCTGGACATCATGATTGTTCAATTCAGGAATGAAAAGTTAGTAATCATGGCTCTATACCGATCACCATTGACTGTAACGTTGTGGCCTTCATCGTTTTTGAAGAAGGATTCCACCAGCCCATAAAGCGCACCAAACAGCCATTTTTTCTAGATGTAACGGTGTTTTGACATACACTTGTGGATTAGCTTCACTCCAAATGCGGCAGTTTTGTTTGCTGACGTAGCCATTCAACCAGAAGTGCGCTTCATCGCTAAACAAAATTCGCTTAAGAAAATCGGGAACAACGGCAATCTCGTTTTGGGCCCATTCGACGAATCTACGCCTTGTTTGATCATATTTAAAATGTAATGCCACAAGATTATCTTTCGAATTAAAAAAATTCATGTCAATCGAATAATACATCGTTGTTTTATTGCAATTTAAAGATCTATACCTCTAAAAAAACACCCTTTATATAGTATTCAAAAATTTATCTTTAAAATAATCAACTGTGAAGTTTTTACATGCAAATAGAAACGAACGGGATTCGGTGTGTTGGTGTATATTCAATTTTCCTCTTATTAAAAAAAAGTTCTAATTAGCACACAACCATAAGGCTGCTTATAGCTCCAACGTATTGTTATAATCGATACCGGTCTCTTTCGAATTTCACAATCCGCCTCCTTCCCCTCCTTCCAGTACCCGAAGAGTGAAAGACCGTTCGGTGAAAGGCGGAGTCGAGGTCTTTCGTCACAATTACTTACTTAATGGGGCACAAAACGACTTTTCGCGTGACATCCTTTTACAGGGACACGCATTCTCTCACAACACTTCACCAGGAATGGAATGAATTTCTAATGAAAAGAACAGATTTGTGGTTTGAGGGATATTCGGACCTAATCACCGCCTTCCGGTGGTCCGTGGACGGCGTAATAATGCTTTTCCGGAGCACGAAAAAAGTGCGAGTCAGTCGACTCTACTTCCTGACCCCACGTCGATGACTCTTTTTGTGCCCTTCCGCCGAGGTGGATTGCCGGTATATTTAAATTGCCAGTCGCGTACCTTAATTGTGCGGTGCTTTTTACGGTAGAAATTTCTTCCAGGTGACTAATTGTTTTGAATGGTTGCGATGATTGGCATGTAGAGGGTTGCTGGATTTATTAATTTAGAATTCACAAAGCTCACCGGGTCAGAATTTAGAATAATAATTTAGATTCAAATGCAGAATTTAATAAGAAAATTTTAGTTTGTGTGTGTGTGTTGTGGCTAATGCCACCTGCCTGACAAAGTCAGGTCGAGGCCCGCGAAAAACTGTTAGTTTTAAATACAGTAATACCACGACTTACGCAACCCTGATTCATACGATTTCGGATTTACGTGATTTTCCAATCTTGTCGATTGGTTTTCTGTTTGATCGCTACACAACTTTATTACTCACTCGGATCTTCCTGTTTAGCTAATGTACATGCTCAGATGTGACGCGTGGAATAGATATTTAGCCATAATAATTTATTTTGCGCTGTTTATTTCTCATCAACGAAGTGTTTGTTATTACATACTATAATTGTTATATTGTGTTTGTTATATGTATTACATCTACACGGATTTGAGAGACGGCTATGTTATCCAAACGAAATAAAACCCCTTGGACTAGAAACGAAGTCTTTAGACCCAGTTCAATCAGAAGATCGCATGACGGGAGATTTACGCAAGGACTCAGTTTATAATTGACAAGGGGTTATTAATTTTAAAAAATATAGACTCCAAAGAAGAGCAAACTTTTTTTTCAACAAAAATAATCTTTGAGCCGGTAGACTGATATGTTAGATTTTATGAAACCTACATTAAAATAACTTGTGCTTACGATTTTGTATTTGTGTGTTACCTAAGATTTTATCAAATATTTTCCCCTAAATTATTATTTTCTTTCATCTCTGGCCCCAACTAAAAGTAATTTATACATATTTATATGCGAAATTATACCCCGTCTCGACTTATGCAAATTTGACTTACGCGATTATCACTCAGTCATACCTATAGCGAAAGTTCGAGGAATTGCTGTAAGCATGTAAGATGCAAGTACAAGGAAGACGTTATTCTCTTCGCTTTCTAACATTCAATTTCAAAAACATATTGTTTTCGTGAGTGAGTGTTTATTAACGTCACTCAATATACCAAAACGAGGGCTCTTGGCTACGAACCTCGTAATTTTGAGTCCCTTCCAAGTGACAAAAACGATACCTGAGCTGCACCCTCGCTCTCTTAACTTCCACACCACACTATTGTTAGGAATTTGATCCACGACAGATTTAACGGGCATCAGCCCTTCTACACTGCCAGTCTTCATCAGTGAGTGAGTGAGGGAATATTATCATCGCACTATTCAGCTACTCGAGACCTTTTGACAACGGACTTCGTAATTTTGAACCTTGGTCAGATGACGAGAACAACACCTGAGCTGTGCCTCCCCCTCCTGACTTCCACAACAACCCAACGGGAGGACGTTTGAGCCTCGCCATATTTAACTTGCATCGGGCCCCTCTGTAAGGTGGGTTATCAGCGATACTAGGCTCGAACTCGTGACACACCGGCCACGAGTTCGTGACTTTTACAAGCTAGGCTACCTTGCCCGTGCAAGTCTTCAGTAAGACTAGAGCTCGAACTCTTTACAATTTGACCCCGCTCTTTTACAAGCTAACTCTTTTTACAGAGCTCGAACTCTTTACAATTTGACCCCGAGTTTGTGACTTTTACAAGCTAGGCTACCTTGCCAGTACAAGTCTTTAGTAAGACCATGACCCCAAGTTCGTGACTTTTACAAGCTAGGCTACCTTGCCCGTGCAAGTCTTTAGTAAGACTAGAGCTCGAACTCTTTACAATTTGACCCCCGAGTTCATGACCATGACCACTAGACCACAGAATATCACCTGTGCAGGTAATACATTAAACCCATTTTTTAAAAGAAATTTCACGACTTAAAACTCCTTTTTTGCATTAAATTGTATTAATCAAATTTTTAACTGCTTAATTTTATTCTTCTTCTTTTAAAACACTTTCACGAATAAGGAGAACGCTTCCTCCGTTTCAAAATGGTAATTGTCGTATTCACATAGTTATAGCCTTACCTTCCTTTCTTTTTTTCTTTCTTTTTTTTTGTATAGATTGTTAAAACAGAACGTATGCCGAACGCAATTACGTAAACGGGAACGTTTAGAAAAAAAAAGAAAACTGTCAAACCTCAGTTGGCACCCATTATATAAAACAATTGTGGTCTCTGTTATGCTATTATTTTAATTTATAGTATCCTGTAATAGTATATTACAGTGTTTTCTCGTGATTTCTATGTTATTCTCGGTAATGTATTATATTTGAACAAACGACAACAAATACCTTATAATGCAAAATACTTCTATCCTTCCCATAAAATTCCAAAAATGTCTTATGGAATGTAATATTTTTCTAATAAACAGATGATTTGTGAAGATGTCTGTGAATTCATTAAATGAGAGGAAATTGCTGGGAATATATTGGAGGCATAAGATGAAAAATTTTTTTAATTCGTTTTATAAAAATTATGTGTATGATATGTTGTTTGTATAGAGCTGAAAATAAATCTAATTAAAAGTAATGCATATCACCTTTAATAATATATTTACGAGCAATCTAAAAGCTGGTCTTTAGATTCTCCAGTTAAAAGATCATGGATTCGTAATTAGATAATACAGGCTGATTCATGAAGAAGTATACAGTTTCAATGCAATATAAATCAAAAACAATGAAAGATATTATATATCACCTGTAACAAAATTTTATGCGCCTATCTTAAGTTTTGTTACAGACAATTACAATGCTCTATGTATGAATCCCTAGTCACACGACATCCATCGAGTTATTATTCCATTTCCACCCAAACGCTTTTTAAGATATCAAGTCCATTGATAGCTACTGTGATACGCTGTGCAGCTGCGCATCCTTCTGCAAGTCGCAAACAACAAAGAACAGAAATAAAAGCCCTTAACGACTGGCCTGAGTAGGGATTCCTTTCGTCTCAATCGTCTAAGGCATGAACGGCGTAGCTGCTTCATCTTGGTTCGGCTTCATTCAGGACTTTAACTTTTGCACAAACAGTCTCCGTAGGTTTAAATTTTTCATACCATTATTAGATGGATTTCTAGCAGTAGCTTCTCCGAATCATGATCGAAAATGCCATTGCATGGCTGTTGCGGATTCCATTCAATAACACAAACTTTTCCGCTGCAGACACCGCCATTTTGACTGATTAGTCATACGACACGTCTTCTATTGCTTGTAAATATATTATTAATGGTATCCAATACTTTCAATTAAATTTATTTAAACCTCTATGAAGGAAACGTATCAGACCCGTAATTTTCAGAAAAGGAATGTAATATATTTTCCATTTTATGCCTACAATATATCCCCCGTAGTTTTCTCCCATATTATGAATTCACAGACATCATCACAAATCATCTCCAAGTAGATCAATATTTAGTTGCCCCCATGTCTTTGGTAGCAGAGACACAAGGATTTTAGGTTATTACTTGATTAAGTAAATTAGTAACACAACCCCCAAAATATACAATGTTTCTTAAAAATATTACTTCTATGTGTACACAATTCTAAAGCTGTTTTATTCTAATTATTTCTTGGTGTGGTAAACATACAATTTTCAAGCAGGCAATTAATTACGTGGAAGGATTTCAAATGCACACATATTATATAATTCAGATTCTAATCACATTAAGTAAATTGTATAAACAAAGAAGTTCAAGTAAAGAGCGTACACATAAAAATTAAAATAAATACTAAAGATTTTATGAAAATTTCTGTAAACGGTTTTAAAATTATATTCCGATTACGATTTAAAAAATTGGACAAAATGTTTCGATAAAACTTCCAATTTTATTTCGCGTAGAAAGCCGCATTAAATTATTTTTTATGCTACTGTACCTATTGAGATATGGATATTTTGATTTTTAAATAAATAAATGAATATTTTTCAGTCATAGACTAAATTAATCACGTTGAAAATTCTCAGTTACAAAGGGAAATAGCTCTACAAGTAAATGAAAATGAATCCTGAATTCAGCGAATGAATGAAAAATATCAATTTGTTTTAAAGAAAATTACTGAAAAAAACATTTTTCTACATGAAATACATATTACTATATTTATTAAAATATTAACAACAAAAGCATATAAACTAATATTTTATATTCAAGCTGTTACAAGATTTTGTTAGATTAAGTTTTAAGTTATTTTTCGAATAATTCAGAACAGCTACATCTGATAAAATCATTTGCTTGATCGATATATTGTGCCTTTGGTAAAAATAAAAAAAAATTTTTAATTCCTTCTTAGATCAACAAAGAAAAATTTTATTTTAGCTACTTTTTATAAAATAGTTACAATTAATATAAATATGTATATACATAAGACAGAATCACAACATTAAGTGGTAATTAAGTTTTATTAATTATCATTAAAGTATCGTATTGCCATCCAAAACAATCGTGTATATAAAATTTCAGTTCAACTGAATGCTTTCAAACGTGACAAGAAAAATCTTTTCAAGTTTTGACACAAGTCGCCAAAAATGATGCAAACGTGGCTGTATTTATAATTCTTTAAATAATTAGTTTTAATCAATTAATTTTTATTAATTATAATGAAATAATTATATTGTCATCCAAAATAATCATGTATATAAAATTTCAGCTCAAATGAGCACTTTAAAATGTATTTTATTAACGATTAAAAATTCCACCAAGATAAATAAATAAATAAACATATAGAGAGTGGGAGTTAATAGTAGGAATTGAATAATTTACATGAGATAAAATACCAAATTACTCACTTTAAGAGGCCTCGGTAACCTAGTGGTCAAGGTCATGGACTCATGGCTGGCGTGTCATGAGTTCGAGCCTAGTGCCGCTGAAGACCCACTGTGTAGAGGGGCTGATGCTCATTAAATATATCGTGAACCACAGTTCTCATATTGACATGTTTTGGAAGTTCAGAAATGGAGAGTTCCTGACCAGGTGTACTCATCTCTCGATCATGAATCAAGATTACGAGGTCCGTCACCAACATTTCAAAAACATTTAATTTCTCATTGTACGATTTGTGTTTTCAAAATGCACATACGTAATTCATTGCTACTTGTCGTAATCCAAAGTGATCATCTTCATGTGATGAATTAGTTCAAAATCATTTTCGTCACTGGAACATACAATTTCAATTGATTTATTTTTTTCGCACCATAAAGTACGTGAAAATGTTTTGCCAGTCAGTTGGCCAGTTGCTTGTAAACGTCACAATAACCAGATATACATGATCGAAGTTTCATTATTTTTTTTTTTGAAATTTAAAACTCCTTTCAGAATTGGTATCTATTTTAAGAAAATTCTTTTCCAATTTGTTGGAAGACTGGACCCCTGCATATACTTTATCCGCTCTTAAATAATCTGGTTTTTCTTGTCCTTCTTCATAATCTATCAAATCATTGAAAATTTCATATTCAATCAAGCGCGTGCTGCTAGCGCGTTGAAAGAAAACAACTGAACACGCATTGTCGAGAAACTGTTTATAACAAGTGAACTGAGCGTCTTGAAGTGTAAATATGTACATTGAGAGAAAACATTACAGTGGCACCACACAAAGCCATTACAATTCTTATACAGCAGTGATTCTCAAACTGTGGGACGCGTCCCCCAAGGTGGTGGCTTGATAACCGTAGGTGAGGGTGCAAGCATATCAAAAGGTGAAAATAAAGGATAATTTTGAAAAATTATTAAAATTTACTGAAAGGACCACAAAACAAAATATATTTACATTATGATATAATAAAAAATAAAATAAAATTTACACTGATATAAAATACTAATAAATATAGAAAGGAATAGTAACGTAATACTTATCCTTTTACTTAAAATTAACTTACGATATCTTTCACTTAAAAGTGACATATACAAAGCTTAATTCTTCTTTCGATATTTTTTACCGTTTATAATTAAGGTCGTATTATTACTTTAAATAACAAGTAATGTAAAAAAAAATTTACAATTAGATCAACAAAGAAAATTTTTATTTTAGCTAATTTTTATTAAATAGTTACACATTAATATAAATATGTATATACATAGGACAGAATCATAACATTAAGTGGTAATTAGTTTTATTAGTATATTTAAAAGTATCATATTTGTCATCGAAAACAATCTGTATATAAAATTTCATTTCAACTGAATGCTTTAAAATAATTATGAGAAAAAGAACTATAATTTGGATACAAGTTACCAAAGGATTCTCCAAAAATGATGCCAACGTGGCTGTATTTGGAATTCTTTAAATAATTTGTTTTAATCAATTAATTTTTATTAATTATAATAGAATTATTATATTGTTATCAAAAAAAGCATGTATATAATATTTCAACTCAATTGGGTGAAACTTTAAAATGTATTTTATTAAGAGAGTTGAAAATTCCACACCAGATGCAAAAATAAATATATAAATGAGAGTGTGAACTAATAGTAGGAATTGAAAAATACATTGTTATTGTATGGAAATTGAAGCGATAGAAATTAGAATTGTAAACTGGGTCTGAAGTACATTTTAGAGTTTGAGAAGCAGTCTTCGGGCAACATAAAAGATCAGAAAAAATCGCCGAAAATAAAATCATAAAAAGTAACGCACAATGTAGTTCTACTGTATTCATTTTAGCTAATTTATAAGGTCCTTTGGCCTCTTCTTCTGTACACAAAATATAAAACAGCTTAAAAGTTTAATCAACTCGTTTTCTCCCTTCCATTGTTCATTACTTGCCTGACTCATTTCATTATGTTTTGTGTGGATTCTTAGAATTTTTCAATCCATTGGCAAGTTGGTTTCCTTAACGGTGTTCAGTCTCTAATCAAAGCTCCTTGCTTCTTTCGGAGCATTAATTTAATTTTAAATAGAGTCTGTCGAATAAATCGATTCTTTGCTCTTTCCGGAGCAGGAAAGACCCCCTTCGAAGAATCCTCTTTTCATCAAGGATATTCTAAAAGAGACAATTGCGTTTGTGCTTTTCAAGTTAATTTTAAATATCTGAATCCTTTATGACGTAGAAAGTGTCCGTGATTTCGAATTCTTTTCAACGTACACTTTAAAATATATCTTTTGCATATATGTGTAATTGAGAGGTAAATTCATCGTAAAAATTAAACACTTCAATTATTTTACAGAACGTTTATTAGCTCTTTAGTAAGATGTATAAAGATTAAGTTATTTAATAACTGAGAGATTGGCAACAAGTCATTTAAATCTTTATTGCTTTTTATAGAACTTGCCGAATAGAATCCACTTCTTAAATCAATATCTTTGAAACAAATTAAATCCGGAGTTAATAGTGGGGCGCATTGAAAATACTGTATTCAGGTAAGAATAACTTATTACAAAGTCACCTAATCATAAACTTTTGTGATTGAATAAAAGCGAAAACAATTGAACTATTTGTTTCACGAGAGACTAGAAATATTGCATGGCTATTTTCTTTTTGAATTATTATTCGTGAAAGAGGAAAAAAGGAGTTTGATGGGATCCTATAATCATGTGTCAAAATATACGTTTTTAAATATAAATTTGTCCTTGCTTTGCCAGCGTAAATTGCTCTATCTCTATTCTATCTACTCTCTCTAATCTCCTTTCTCACTGCACTATCTCTCTTCTTCACTACTCTCTCTCCTCACTGAGTGCTCTCTCCTCCTACCTCACTCTCTCTCTACTTTTCTCTAATATACCCCTCTCTCTCTCTCCTAATCTCTCCACTATCTCTCTCCCTTCTCTCTCTACTCTACTCTCTCTCTAATCTCTCCCTTCTCTCTCTCTGCTACTCTCTCTCTGCATGTGTTTGTTTGCTATATAATGAATAAGCTGAGGATGTAATAATAGTAAAACATATATGCAAGAAAGCTATGCAATGATCTTAAGTGTGTATATATTACAATGATGCATCTCATTATATGTGGCAGTACATCTTGTAATATGTGTATGCCGATGTATGGGCGCATTATCCCTCTCTCTCTGCTCTGCTCGCTACTATCTCTCTTGCATGTCACACTACTACTCACAGTCTCCTCACTAGTACTCACAGCTCAATACTACTCTCGCACTACTGATGATCTCTAAGATCTCCCTGTCTCTCACTCTAATCTCGTCTCCCTTCTACTCTCCCTTCTACTCCCTTCTTGTGTATGTGACATTAATACGTGATACATGCATGTAAAGTACTGTATATGTACTTATTTATGTATGTATATATATGTTTTGTATATCTAGTCATCTATAAACATGTGTATATATGCCCAGCATCTGTGATGCGTGCAGCTAAGTCTATGTTATATACTAGCCATATCTCATGATGTACGTATGCATGCATCTACTCATGCCAGTGTATATGTTTCTCTATATACGAGTCTCTCTCTCTATATCAATCATATATATATATATGTTATACATATATATATATTTATCTATATACCATATATACCAATGTATATAAATGATATATATACAATCTCTATATAAATCTCTCTCCTGATCTCTCTGCTCTACTCTCCTGCTCTATGCTCTACTCTCCTCTCTACTCTCTCTCTCTCTACTCTCCCTCTCTACTCTCCCTCTCTCTCTCTGCTCTCCCTCTCTACTCTCCCTCTCTACTCTCCCTCTCTACTCTCCCTCTCTACTATCTCCCTCTGCTATCTCTCTCTACTATCTCTCTGTCTCTACTCTCTCTCTCTCTGTCTCTACTCTCCTCTCTCTCTACTCTCTCTCTTCTCCTCTCCGTATGTTTATGTGTGAGTTACCAAATCTAAAAGTAACAAATATCTAAATATAGTTTTAGAGATAGTTAAATCTCACCTATATGATCTCCCATTTATTACAGTAATAACCAAAAGTTAAAAGGAACTTGTACATCTAAGAATTTATACTCATTTATAACACTAAATAGCATTGACGAAAAATCTCAAGAAATCTTTGTTGTGTGTGTTTTAAATTCCTAATCATTTCAATATTAAAAAATACAGTAAAATACAATTTAAAAATACATCTTTCAAAAAACTTTTTGTTCCTTATGTTGTCAAAAAGTGTGCTTACATTTTAATAATGTGATTTTCAATTTAACGAAATTAGAGAAACTAATGAATGTACATTACTTTTAATGCTGTAAGATTTCTTTTATTCAGTAACTTGAATTTTTGTCACAAGAACAAAATATATTCTTAAGAGATATACAAGCAATAAATTGAAAATTATATCTAAATTACACATTTACTGCAGAATAAAATGCTTCTAATTCTAAGAATTAGTTTTTAAAAAAAATCATTATAAATCAGCTAAAGAATGTTCTGATGAAATTCACTGAAAAATAAATTCAAAGCAGTCTAGTAATAACTATAAATATAATATCATTTGCGTTTAACTATTTCGTTTCGAGGCGATATGGAGAAATGTGCTATAAATATATTATTTAGAATTTTTCTGTGATATATTTATAAATATAAAACTTTGATACAGATTAGGGATCGGCA